>JAFEMH010002430.1:0-342637 GCA_022495995.1 Adenophora triphylla var. japonica
AGATCATCTTTTGATCCATTTTCTTTTATTAGTTACAATGATACTGTCACGACCCTAAACCTAGGTTCTATTTTTATACATGCTTGAACTAGTATTTTTGGCGTGCGTTGCAT
Source organism: Adenophora triphylla var. japonica (assembly GCA_022495995.1). Classification (NCBI taxonomy): domain Eukaryota; kingdom Viridiplantae; phylum Streptophyta; class Magnoliopsida; order Asterales; family Campanulaceae; genus Adenophora; species Adenophora triphylla. Next base: position 114 of record JAFEMH010002430.1, read on the forward strand.
ATCATTTAATGCTTCGCATTTTGTTTGTGGCAATTATGTGTTAGTTTCATATTTTGAATAATTTAGTTGGCATTTTAACTATGTTAATAAATTAAATATAATTATTTAATGTCTAAATGAAAATATTAGGAGTGATGTAGTGAAATAATAATACTTGAAAATTTAATTAAATATATTATAAAATACATGAGGTGCTTAAGTGAATATGTTGGAAATTAAGAAATGTAATGGAAAATGCTTAATCATTGGAGGAGCTTAATTGATACCCCTTCTATGTTTATCCTTAGCTTAGTAAGAAGTAGCTTCATTTCATTTTAACAAAACCTCCCAGCCAAGTTCTTCATCCCTTTGTTTCAAAAGAAAGGTCCAAAACCTAGTTTTCCATTTTAAAAATCCACCAAATATTCAAGAAAAATCCGTTCTTCTATCCGTTGGTGTCTAAATTTTCAGGAGGAAAAGGGATCATTTTCATCCGAATAAAAGTTGAAGTTTGTCATTTCATTTTTGAAGTAAGTTATTATAATTTTCCTTCAATCCATGTTCATTTAGTGTTTAAAGTTGAGATTATTGTTGGATAATTGTTGCATGTTGTTTTGGATCATTTTTCTTGAGTTCAAATTGGTGGAAATGGTATTTGGTTAAGTTTGGAATGGTTTGAGGTAATTTTGGTATGTGTTATTGTAAGTACCCAAATCCGGATCGTCCAAATCCGTCAGAAAGTTAACCGAAATCCGTTAACTGGCCCGCTCCAGGTTAATCGGAACTCGTTAAACTCCCCGCTAAGCTTTGTGCCAACGAGACGCCCCCGGACTTCGCATGTGGCAGGATCCCGACGTCAAACCCATTAGATTTCTAACACGTGGTCATCACACGTAAAAGCACGGCTTTCCTCGAAAACGCATTTTCTCCAAGCACTTTTCTGTGGCTGCTTACATGACATTTCCCTGACCGTTATTTTAAAAACGGACAAAACCGGGACCGGGAACAAATTCCCATGAAGCCGGTGACTCGTAGGGGCACGTGGCGCCATGCCACCTCCCTCTAGTCACCCTTCAATCAAATTCAAAGGGAAAAGACCAAAATGCCCCCGGGTTTGCAAGCCAAGTCCGCCGGACTCACTGTGCACATTTTCCCGAAATTGCCAAGCAAGTCCTTCAAATTCCTAAAATACCACAAAACCCCCAGGATTCGCCAAGCCCGTCCGACTCCTACCGCAAATTTTCACCTATAAATAGAAATGGTCATCAAAGCCAAAGAGACAGTAAAATTTACTCCCAAAATTTCACCACCCCCACGGTCCAAACCGGTTTTCACCCCTCCCGAGCTCCCGTTCAGTCTCGATTCGCGTGAAACCTTCTTGTATTTCGGTCAAATACGCCCTTTCAACTTCGAAACAACCTTTCGAATCACTTTCCGTGTCCCGTACACACCTCCCGAGCCAAAGGAGTTGACCCTAGCCATAGGTATAACTCCTCTCTCTAAATCTCCTGCCTGCCTCGGTTTACGCGCCGCCGCTATAACCGTTTCGAACGTCGTTATCGAAATGTAGACGCTTCCGTCTAACGGGGTCCGATACGTTTTAGCCTCGATCCTCTTCTCTTTCCGTAAGAGAAGTAATCACGGGTTAAAACGGCATTCCGACCCCGTTCCGTTTACTTTTATGTCATTTACCATTCCGGATCGATCGATCTGTTGATCGTCATTTACAATTCCGAGCCGTTTGGCCTCGTTGATCGTCATTTACAATTCCGAGCCGTTTGGCCTCGTTGATCGTCATTTACAATTCCGAGCCGCTTGGCCTCGTCGATCGTCATTTACGAATCCGGATCGATTGATTCCGTTGACACTGCTTTAAATACTGTCATTTACAAATCCGACCCGTTTGGATCGTGATAGTATTTACTTTTCAAAGTCCGAGTCGCAACCCGATTCGTTGATTGCATGTCATTTAATACGCATTTTTCCCGTAAAAATCGTTAACAATGACTCGCACGGTTCAAAATCGACGTTTGCCACGCAAACGCTCATTTCAAACTCAAAGTCGACGTTTGCCTACGCAACGCTCATTTCAAACTCAAAATCGACGTTTGCCACGCAACGCCATTTGCCACGCAAAATCGATTTGCTACGCATTTTTCAAAATCGACAGCGCCACTTCAAAATTCCACGCTTTGCTACGCAAACGCTCATTTCAAACTCAAAATCGACGTTTGCCACGCAAACGCTCATTTCAAAGCTCAAAATCGACGTTTGCCACGCAAACGCTCATTTCAAACTCAAAATCGACGTTTGCCACGCAAACGCTCATTTCAAACTCAATGTCGACGTTTGCCACGCAAACGCTCCTTTCAAACTCCAAACCGACGTTTGTCATTCAAACGCTCGCCTTTTCAAAAGTCACCTAATCAACGTTTGTCATTCAAACCAAGATTAAGCTTGTCATTCAAGCCCCCCATTTCAAAAGACACACACACACACACACACATACACGTACGATTTCGAGAAAGGTAGAAAGACTCGTCATGCGAGGCGTTTCGGGCGATCTCGTAATACTCTACCCGAAACGTAACTCGACCTCCGAACCTAACAATCTCCGGTACAAAAAGCTTTTTACTCGTTTTTGCTGCCAATAAAAATGATCCCCGTTTTCAAAAGCCTTTTCCTAAGTTTTTGCTACCAATAAAAACGACACCTTTTCGCAATAGCCGTTTCAACGTTTGGGCTCAAAATACAAAACCGCGTGGCGACTCCTCATTTTGTTCCTTCCTATGAAGCGAGGTCTCGTACACCAACCCTCCGCGAAAGACAACCGCCTTTTCCGCGCCCCGCCCGCGCGAAAAGATCGGGTAATTTCGCTGGCGACTACTGGGAAAAGATACTTTTTTCAAAACCGCCGATGTTTTCAAAAAGCCTTCCGTGGGTCAAACTTTCGTTTACCCTTCCTCGTTTTCGTGTGTGTGTTCCTTTAAAACTCGAACGGTTTTTGTTTCAAAGGCATTACATTGTCAACTTTTCAAAATCTTACCATGTTTGTGCATCCCCATTCATGTTTGATTTTCATGTCAGTCTTTGAACTCGTGCATCATAAATTCTTTAAGACACATTCTCAAAAAAATCTCTCGTTTTACTCGTAAAAGAATTTTAGTGACCGCACACTACGCGCACTTCGTCGCCGAATACCGCACTACGTGCATTGTCGTCCAACCCCTAACCCGTGATGGCCTTATCGCTTGCACTCCGATTGGTCCGCGTATACCTTTCGGGCGCACGGGGTCATCCCCAAACATCCCATCCTAGCTCGTGTAAGCCATGCACTCTTTGTGTCACACTTTGTCCAAGACCCCTGGGTTGGTTTTTGGCTTAGCTCGTGTCATAAAGCCTAAGTGTATGTTTTTCTACGCCGGGCTCCCGCTCCGAGTCAAGCTCGAGAGTTTGAGACCAAAGGTCGTTCCCGACCCGAAGTCTTGAGCTTTTCAGCCTTGACTTTGACGCGAGCTCGCCGAAAAATATACCCGAAGGTTCAATGTGACGCCGTGTCACCAAACCTCGTCGTATGTATCGTACTCGCCCACAACCCGGCCAACGCTAAAAGCTAAGGTCTCTCGCACAAGCGAGTCAGAGAGGTCATGCCCAAATTTTGGCACGATCCTCGCCTTAACTTAAGGACGCTTGACTTCGACCGTGGCCCGTAGACGTCACACACGTTGAAAGTTTGCGTGATCGCCTAGCCTTAAGTTCACTTTTTCCTTTGTCGGTGGAACTCGCTTGCCTTATCGTACCTCGCCGGGATAGTCCGTCCCGAGAAAGATGATCTACAATGGAAATGAGGGGCTTATAAGCGTAGTGACGAGATCCACCGATTAGAGCTCTAGGATTAGTTGCGAAAAAGAAGACACGCTCTTTTCCAACCAATTAGGACTCGAGAAAACGTGCTTTAAGTAAACTTTAATCGGTAATCGCACATTGCACAAGCCCGAAAACCTTTGAGCCAAATACTCCTTTTCCGAAGCCTCAAACCCTTCCTTTCGTTCCTCGCAATGAGCGTAGTGGTTCAAATTTCCGAGCCGCCGCCTTGCCAGATCACAAGAATCGGCAATTGCCGTACAGCTTCTTCGGTTCCCTCGCCCTCGCTCAGAATTTCCGACATGTCTAGCTCACTGGAGAAATCGTGGACGGGAAGGACCCCGCCACCGGTGAATGTATATGACATTGGAAGAAGCCATCCCAAGCTTGTGAGGTTCACAAGAGGCGTAAAGAAGATCGCCAGAATTTCGTGGTACAACCTTTCCGAATGAGCGTGGTATAGCAGCCTATCCCCGCCGACGGTACTTTTGTCCCGGGTCGAGGATGACGATTCCCCGAAACCAGCTTCACCAAACTCTTCAATCAGGTTCCTCCCCGCCAACTTACTTCTGGATGCCTTCCAACCAAGGAAACAAATACCTAGGCTCCATGTTGCCACCTCTCGTGGCATCCCCGTCAATTTTGGTCGCCTCAAAGGCTACGCCCATTACTCAATATCACCACGCACCGCTAGTAACCATCTCAGATGCCAATATCCTCAATACCTCCTCCCGAGTTCGTCCCTGTTGCCTATACACGAATCTCTAAACACCGGGACAAACCCCGATACAGCTGTAAAAGGCTCCCGTATATTCTCATATACTCAAGCCTTCCACCTCCAATCACTACCGCTCACGTGGTAGCACCCGGCGCGAGCCTCACAAACCCACCACCGGACCCAACCTTAGCCTGGATGGTCGAGCGCATGAAAGACTCCGAAAGCCACCATGAGCAGCCTCAAAGCAGAAATGCTCAAATCCACAGATCCGGAATGGTCACGCCTCTCCCCGCCAAGTTCAATGCCGAGATGGACCGATTCGATGGAACCGAATGTCCTCAAACGCACGTCGATAACCTACGTTTCGGCATGAGAGCAAAAGGAGCAACCCTCCAAAGAAATGGCCGACCACTTCCAAAGATACGCTCAAAAGTTCAGCCGTTACGATGGTTTCGAGGGTCAAGCCTCATGGATCGCCACACTGGGAACAGATCGCAACATCTTCCCGGAACGGCATGTATCCAACTTAGAGCTGGGAAACAAGTCGCGAGGACTTAATCACCACCGAGCGTAAAGCGGATGAAAGTGTTGGGGAATTCTACAAGAGATGGAGCTGAAACTCTCCGAGATCATGGAGCCACTCTCCAAAGACGAATGTATGCGGATCTTCAAGTCCCGCTTAAGACCGTCCATCGTAACTCTCATTAGTCACAATTTCTTCCTGCATCTCCGGGCCACGGTCAATGCCGGCCACGCTTCGAGAAGGATCTCAAGGAAAAGTTGGCTACCGCACAGCCCATACGTATACCGCTCAACAGCTGTATTCATTCCCGCACTGCCGCAAGAAAGGGAAAGATACGTCCGTCAACTACGTCCATCGTGACAACAATGGGTAATAGAAACCTGGGCCCCGCAAAGAAACAAGCTTCTACTGTGGCTACTGTCGTACACTTCGACAAGTTGGACATGCCACCGAGCAAGATGTCGGGAAGGGTTAATCAAGGAGGGTCTCCTTAAGCCCGCTGCCAATTACAACCCAAAGTTCCCGTAGCCACGCGGACAAGGGCAAATATCGCGCTTTCCATCGCATCACGGCCATACCACTCGACAATTGTTTGGGGTTACGATACGAAATCCGTAACTTGATAGAAGAAGGCAAGTTAGAGCGCCCCGTGGGCCCAATACACGGGAATCCTTTTCCGAACACAATAACAGTGAATTCCATTGAGTGGGTGCCCAAGAAGAGTGCCACGTAATCCGGCCCGCCTCTTTCACCAATCCTCTTCTAATGTCCACATCGGGCCTACGATGTTTGCGATCGTTCCGCCGCCCGGGAGTAACGAGTCTCGAGAAACCGTCCGAGAAATCCTCCAAGAAAACAAAAGAAGAAATCCTCTCAACAAGAATCGAGAGAAAGATACGAAGCCGGAGATACCAAGGTAGGTACACTGGGAGAACCCTCCGGAGGTTCGACTACTACATGCCGTACTCCAGCCAGCTCTCTTTGCCTCCTGTGCCATGCAGCCTTTAGAGCAAAACCGGGTGGGAAAGCCGAAAAGTCCCGCCGAAACTGTGACCAGCCCTGGGACACCGGGAATACTTTGATCTTGTAATCTTATCAAGCAATGGGGCTTCCAACCTCCGCGGATCGCCCCGAGATTCAATTTGTCCACTCTTCCGAGCTCGGACCGCAAAGGAAGATCAAGGTCACCTTGGCAATCGCACTCGATCAATGTGCTAACTAAGGGCGGCAACCGCCACAGTGCATTTCAACACACTCCCGAGGTTCCAAGCAAAAGCTTTACCTCGCAAGAGGAAGACAGAAACAGATGGCCGGATGACTCTCCTTCTACGGATAGAGACGAGATCTACGACTCTCGCCCGTATGGCAAGATGATCACGTTCGTGACGAAGACTTACCGAGAGACGCCTGGGGCACAACGTAAGCTCGTACATCACTTCAAACTCAACACCATATCACTCCCCGAGTATTGTAGATAACGGGTCAGCCGTTAATGTCCTCCTCTCAAAGATGATGCGAGCTCTCCGCATCCATGAAAGCCACTCGATTCCGCGCCTCACTATCAAGGCCTACGACAACTCGTCTCGCCCCATCCTCGGGATGCGACTTCCGGGAACTCGGTTCGAAACCCAAATGGTGCCAAAGAAAATTCCACGTGATGGACATTCCATCCGGAAGTTCACAGCCTCTTTGGGACGCCTCGCTACACCACATGAAAGCCATAGCTTCCACTCTCCATCGCGCGTCAAGTTCATTAACCTAAGCAGGGAGATCTTGAAGTCATCCGAGGGGATAGTTTCCTCATAGGAAACGAGGCCGAGACAAGAGCTAAGCCGTGTCCGCACTCGTGCACCGGGTTACCTCCTTCGAATCAACCAAAAGGACTACCGGGGCAAATCTCATCGAATCCCTCGTAGTCCGGAGATGCCAACTATGTAAACGTACTCGAGCAAAGTGCACTCTCAAGTAGTCCGATACATCAAGTTCAACTGCTGTTTCCAACATTTGGAGTGCAGATTGGAAGGAAACGCCGAACATCGCCATGCGATGTAAGGCACATAAACCCCGCCCCCGCTCCGAGATTCATCATCATTCTTCAAACTCATCTCTTCGGCCCCCGCCAGCAGGAGATCTTTGTAATAAAGGTCGACAAGTATCGTCATACTCATCTCGATCAGATGACCGTCGTATGGAAGGTCCTCTCTACGGAGGATTCCCTCTAAGCCTTTCTTCTCTCAAGCATGGGGTACGAGATTTTCCTAGCCGCTCCAACAACGCAACCCGACGCAATACGTCCCTACACTGGATTGAACGATCGATGACGATGAATCTGACTCCTCCGAGTCGAAGACGCGGCACTCCGCAAGTGCACTCCCGCATTCACATGCTCGCCAGGACGGAACTCCTTCCGATCGTGTCACCTACGACTCAAGGTTCCAATACCATGGAAATTGTCAAGCTCAATGTCCACTACACAAACTATCCGATAATTGGAAACACGTGATTCACGCAACGAGGAATCCCTCTCGATCAAGTAAAGGACGATGACTTCGTCAATATCATCTATTCCGTATATCCCGATGAAGCCAAGGATCCCGGGCCTCCTCGTTATCGATTCTCGCAACACTCAAGGTCACCTCGATGATCGCCCGCTCATGGTAAACGAGGCATTGCCAAGCGAGCCTCGTAGCTCATCCCTTACTTCCGAGTACTCCCCTGCTGCAACCGGCCCGTGCCGGGCCAAGCTTATACCCTCAAACGCCGCCAAGGCCAAGGGCAACAAATAAGGAGACCAAGCTCCTCACCCCGCTACAAGTCGATCAACTCGGGAATGCTTCCCGCAGCCTACCCCGAAAACATCTCGCGAAAGTCTTCCCCGCAAGGCGTAGCCGCCTTCCAACACCTGAAATGACCACCTCAAAGATCAACATGCTCCAGCCTCGATTCTACTCCCACCTGCCACGGCCCCGATTCGCACATCCCGCCGCCGATCGCTAGTTCTCGATAGACTTGGCGATCGAGAGAGATCACGAGACCTGCCAACATTGCATTCAATACCCCCGTGGGGTCAATCAAGCGTATACGGGCAAACTTCTTGGTGATCGAGATCAAGGAAGGCCGCATGGAATGTCCTATCCCGACTTCCTTCGTCAATGTAATCCAAGTGTTCCCGCCTATTCGGCTATTTGAATGTAATCACGGTTCTCGACACTAGCCGATCGATGCGCACCTACGGAGACCGCCTAGGTCTCGCAAGGAAAGCCTCATGGAACTAGCCGCTCAAGAAAGTCGCCTTTGGGACGAAGACCAAGCTCGAAAGACCTACAGGACCAAGCCCTTAAAGTGTCACAGCAAATTTTTCAGTACAGAAAGCTAGAGGCCACTCTAGACCAGCTTCGACTCTCAAGAGTTTTGCTCATGGCAACTTCCCCGACTACCGTTTGTTCTCATCCAACCCCTCTCGCTGTGCAAGGGTGGTCAACGGTCCCGATGACCTAGGAGATGGAACGACACAGCCAGTAACGAATCCCAACGCTTACCTTTCCCGAGGAAAGCAAGTTCTCTCGTGGAAAGCGCCGATGAAGACGATGAAACCATTCTCTTCCAAGCCGGTGCATGAAGCCAACAAAACCGGACTCCCAAGTGGTCCTCGGGAGGATGGGAACGGATCATTGCGCGCACTCAAATTGAAAGGCCAACTCAGTGGAGGAAGGTCTATTTAAAAACAGGAGGAGGATGGAAATTCGCCTCGAGCAACTACTCGTGGAAATTCCACAGCTTACACTTTCGTTTATAGAAACGATCAACTGGGACAAAGAACCGGCCACATGGGCCGATGTTCGGAAGCCGTGAACTCACCTTCCAACATACCCGCCACTCGTATAAAGTGAAGAGGAGAAAAACTCTCCCCGATGGAGGTTTACTCTAGACCGCGCACGCAGCTTCAAAGAAGCACCGGCTATTCTCACATAGAAGAAACGCAGACTCACTCGATGCAGTTCCGCTCGGCAAGAAGGTTGATCCCGGGGGCTCGTAGCGGAGGAAAACTAGCAAACCACGAGTATCGCTGCACCCAACCTGCATGCCCTAAGTATGCTCGAAGAAGAAGGAAAGGAACGCGATATACCGTGGAAGAGATCAAGGAGACCGTTCGCCCAGCCGAGAACTTCCAACCTCCCCTGAGGGTCAGAATGCACGCTGGGCCTGTGCAATCATCACAGGTAATCGACATTCGAACAATCAAGGCCAAATCGTAGGCTACTCTCCCCGCAGAGGCATCCAAGCCGCATTCTTGGGACAGTAATCCGTCAAGCCGCCGAAGCTCCCGGAATTCATCCACAATCAATGAGTTGAGGGAAGACATATGGCCCTATGCTACGAGGAATCCTCCTCTAACTATGGCTCAACTCAGAGCAACTGCTCGTAAGGGACCAAACTCCGATGTCGCCGTTCTAACCCGATCGGGTCAAATCCATGCATTACCACCTAAGGCCACCAAAAAGCCGACGGAGCCGTAATTGCAATCCGGCCAGCCCGAAGACGCAAATTCCTTGAAAGAGGACCCGATCCTCACTCACTCAAGTGCACTCGTGCGAACATTTCCCTCGTCTCTCGCTCACCTCCTCTTATCCTCACAAGCTCAAGCTAGAGGAAAGCTCCGGCCCGTACCATGGTCCCCGTGGACGCAACCCCGCATGAAGTCATTCAAATGACTCGGCAACATCCACTATGGCAACATTATCACCTTCACAGATTTGGACCTTCCAAAATTTGGGGCCGATCACAATGAGCCGCTCTACATCACAGCCCACTGACGAGCGTCGCCTTCCCCGCGTGTTGGTAGACCGGAGGTTCCGGAATGAATGTCTTGCCCGCCAAGATGATGGACTCGCTTGACATCAAGCCCACGTATCTTAAGCCTTCACCCACACTGTCAAGGCCTATGACTCTACTTCCCGTACGCTTCTGGGTTGCTACTCAACATCTCTGTTCGGCAAGCGGGTGATCCCCATCGAATTCCAAGTGTTGGACATTCCAATCACTTTCACAGCCCATCCCGGGCGTCCCCGGCCGCATCAAATCAATGGCGTGGCATCCACCTCTTCACTGCCTCAAGTTCATGCAAGGCAACGAGCTAACCACGCCTACGGCGACAAAGTTGTCACCACCGAGGGGACCAGCACCAACGACATTCCAAAGATTGGAAATCAAGCATAATGACGACATGCCATTAACTCGGATTCACTCGGAAACCTCCAAGATCCAAATATGCAACGTGACCTTCCACCTGTCTCACGACTCGATTCCTCCCGCCATGAGGATGATGAAACTCATGAACTTCATCCTGTGATCGCTCTAAGAAGGCCGCAAGGCCAACACCAAGTTATTGAAGTCAAGGACCACACCACGGTCCAGTGGCTTCGCTACGTGCCAACACCGCCGACATCAAGGAAGACAAAAAGGCTCGCCCGCACCAAGGCAAGCAGCCTCGCAAAAGGGGAACCTCCGACGGCACACCCAACCTCCGACCTTACAGCCTTTCGACTCGCTCATTACTTCACCAAGGGAACCGACAGCAGAACCGAGGGGACCGACAAGGGAACCGACAGCTGTAACCGAGGGACCGACGGAACCGATGCTAGAACCGACCGACAAATGAACCGACAAATCAACCGAGGGGACCGACAGGAACTGAACTGATGAAGATGAGAAAGAAGCAGGAATAGTCAACACTCAAGACTACAGAAGAATGGAACAGCCTAGCACGGACCTCAAGCGTTTCGTAGGACTCAAAGCTAATCCGATAAGGGGAGCTGTTCTCGACATCACAGCCTCTACCCGGACCAACCGCCACCACAAACCAAAGATGAGTACACATTCAAAGGAATCCTGCATCTGGAGGAGCAACTCAAGGTACTTCCATGGGAAACAAGTTGTTCGGATCACCGCCGAGGCCACATTCGAGACGCAAGTCCAAAGCGTAAGGAACCGTAATTCATAGAAGACGCTCTCGCTGACCAAATTTACGTAGTCTATTTGAAGAAGTCATGGAGTTGCCCAACTTGATCGATCGGGCTCCGACAACAAAGATGATCGCCATGATAGGGACAAGCAGGAGCCAAGCCTCGATCCCCGCACCCTCATCAAGCATCCAAGAATGCCACCGAAGAATTGGGTAACTTTCACCGACCAAGGGCAAGCCAGCAGTAATTGGAAGACAAGCCGGGCCCGCACCCACATCTCCCTAAACCCGGTCTCAAACCCTCTCGAGCCGGGCCTCCTTGTCGAGTCCAGCCCTTCCGAGTCATCCAACGGCCTTACGCCGAGGACTATAATGTTGTAGCCAATCATGTATTCCCGTTCTTGTTTAATGAAAAGTCTCGACCTTTCTGAGTATCCTCTCATTGCCACTTTAACAACCGATAAGTTAACAAACAACTTAAAAGACGTTAATAATTCAATTGATAAAGAAGCGCATACATTAAACGAACAATACATTAAAGAAGTTCTCGAGCGTGTAGTTGACCAAGAGGACAACCGGCCCAAGCCGCCGAAGAGGTTATGACCAAAGTGAACTCCGGGGTCCGCGCAAGAGCCTAAAGAGACACAAGCTGGGCGCTTTTCGCCGATGCGTAAAAGAAGCCCCGATAAGCCTCCTCCGGGAGTATGTTGACGTGTTCGCCTGGTCATATCAGTGACATGCCAGACTCGATCCTCAATCGTGGAGCACGTAATTCCCGATCCCGAATCCAAGCCTCACAAATGTAAGCCGCGCAAGATCAAGCCAGAGTGGTCCTTGCAAGTTAAAGAAGAAATTGAGAAAATGCTCCGAGTTGGTTTCATCGAGTGATTGAAAGTACCCGACTTGGCTCTCCAACATCGTGACGGTCACCAAGGCCAACGGAAAGGTCGATGTCAAGCGTAGATTTCCTGGATCTCAACAAGGCCAGCCCTAAAGATGATTTCCCACCGCTCTAACATCGACATGCCGGTCGACACCACGGCAAATTTCAAGTAAAGTCCTTCGTGGACGGGTTCGGGCTGGATACAACCGCATCAAGATGTCCGAGGAGGATCGTGCCAAGATCGCTTCACCACCTCCATGGGGACATACTGTTACACCTGGCCATGCCGCTCGTCTCGAAGAACGCTGGGCTACTTTTACTGGGCCGCAATGTACTCTCTTCCATGACATGATTCACAAAGAAATCGAAGTATATGTCGACGACATGATCATCCACTCCAAGGGATCAGACATGCAAAGACATGACAGATCTCGAGGAAGTTCTTCAAATGTACTCGTAAAACACTCCATGAGGCTAAACCCGGCAAAGTGCACCTTCTAAGGCCAAGCCGCGGCAAGGTACGTACATGGTTACGTAAAGAGTGTATCGAAGCCGATCCTGTGAAAATCAAGGCCATCATCGACATTGAAGCCGCCTCAAACCCCGATGTAAGTAAAGCAGCTTCATGGGAAGACTTCGCATATCGGGCCGCTTTCATCAACCAAGCTGACATCTTCTCGCGAGCCCATGTTCAAACCGATGAAAAAGAATGCCGACATCAAATGGGACTCCGAGTGCCAAACAAATTTTCGAGAAAATCAAGACCTACTTGGTTAATCCCCCACCTCGTGCCCGCCACATGAAGACAAGCCACTACTCCTCAGTATCTCGATAAAGAATGCACACGTCAATCTGAGCAATGCCGGCACAAGAGCGTAAAGATTCCAAGGTTGAGCATGCAATCTACTTCGTAGCCGAAAGCTTCAAGGAAGTGAACTCAGCCTACTCAAGATCGTAGAAAACTTGTACCGCCTGCATGGGTAGTCGGGAAACCGAAACACTACATGCAGCCGCATTCGCACTCCCGGTCTCCAAAGTGGACTCCCGTCCGATATCTCTTTGACAAGCCATCCCCGTCAATGCGGCTAGCCAAGCGGTCATTCTTCCCGCCGAGTTCGACATCAAGTACATGGTCGAAAATCAACAAAGGGCAGAGTAATGGCACATCGCCTGCCGACTTCCCGAGCAAAGGGAACCTAAGGGTCCCGATCCGCAATTTCCGGACGACGGAATCTTTTTCACTTGACAAAGACAAACCGCTAGCAACTCTTCTTCGATGGGGCAGCCAACAAGAAGGGGAATGGCATTGGAATGCTCCTTGTCGATCCCAAGGACGAGCATACTCCCATAGCCATCAAGCCGAATTTTGAAGCAACCAACAATGCAGCAGAATACGAAGCTCGCCGCAAGTTTGGAAGCCGCCTCGAGCGCAACATCTTAGAGCCGGATGTATATGGAGACTCGATTGATCATCAATCAAGTATCCAACAAATGGAAGACGGTAGATTCTCGGCCTTCAAGTACCACGCGTATACGGAGGAACTCATTGCTCGCTCAAGGACATCTCTTTTCACTATTTGCCAAGAGACAGAAACCGCTCGCGCACGCCCGGCAACCCTCGCCTCTTGTCGAAATTCCCGAAGGGAAAGCAAGAAACCCCTCGTAATAGGCACGACGGGAAACACCCGCCTATTGCCGTGAGATCGAAAAAGAAAAAGAAACGATCGACGAACCCCGGTACAATCAAATTTACCAAGCATTCTCCAAAGCGGAGAAGCTTCCTTCACAAGCGAAGATGGAAAATACAAAGAAGGGATCAAAGCCAAAAACATGATGGCATTAAAACGCCCGGCATCCCATTTCGTCATTCTCGGGGGTATGTTGTACAAGAAGCGCCACCAAGGGCCACTCCTTCGTGTGTAAATAAAGAAAAGCGCCGAGCTAATGAACGAAGTTCACAACGGAACCCGCGGTCCGCACATGAACGCCCGAGCATTGACACGTATCATTCTCCGTATGGGATACTATTGGATATCAATGGAAACAGATCGCATCCAGCTTCGTCCGAAGCCGCGACAAATGTCAACTGGTTCTCCAACCTCAATCACATCCCTCCTCACGAACTCTACCGCATGACTACGCCACGGCCTTTCGCCACATGGGGAATCGACGCCATCGGGCAAGATCACTCCTCCAGGAGCAATGGTCACGAGTTCATTTTAGTCGCAATGACTACTTCACCAAATGGGTAGAAGCCGATCGTACAAGGTACCGAATTCTAAGAAGGTGGCCGAGTTCATCCGAGAGAACATCATGTGCCGATACGGAGTGCCCAACGAGATCATCTCCGACAATGGGACTCACTTCGAAGGAGATTGTGACCAACTACCGACCGAATTCGTAGTCACACGTCACAGTCTTCTCCTTACTGTACCACAAACCAATGGTGCAAGAGAGGCAACAACAAGACTCTCGCCATGATAATCGAAAGATGACCACTGCAGGTCTGGGACCGGCCCGAAAAGCTACATCTAGCTCCTTCCTCGGGGATACCGAACATCGCCGTAACCGCCACAGGGGAGACTCCGTTCGCACTTACCTACGGAATGGAAGCGATGTTACCCGTGGAATTGGAAATTCCATCCCTCCGAGTCCTCTTGGAAAACGGGATCAATGAAGTCGAATGGCTACGTAGCCGTCACGACGAACTTGCTCTACTCGACGAGCGCAGATTGAAAGCCATGGAACACACTCGAGCCTACCAGAAAGCGTAATGGCACGAGCATTCGACAAGAAAGTCAAGATCCGAGACATCGTAGAAGGCGACTTGGTGCTAAAGGAAAAGCCTCCTACGCAGCACCAATCCCCTGAAAGCTGGGAGCCTACCCGGATAGGACCGCTTCGTGGTACAAAGAATCTTCTCCTGAGGAGCCATGAAGCTAGCGCACTTGGACGGAAACCCTTTCGTTAACCCCGTGAACGGAAGCAAGCTCCGCAGATACTTCGTTTGAGGAAGAGCACGAGTCAACTCACCTTCCCCATACATCGTCCCCTCGCAAATTAAAGTGCTAAAAGAGTAATACCCAACCGGATACATTCCCGCTAATGATCCAGTAAAAACAGGGTCGCACTTCTTTTGTCTTTGTTTTTCTCAAATTCACCTAAAGTGTCGAACTACGGTGACCCGAGCCCCTTAGTCCAATTGTAAAAGGGGAACGTAGGCACCATCTTTGGTTCGGCCTAAAAACAAAAATACAATAAGCATCAATTGCTTCGTGTTTCGAAAAACTCTTTCATTTAACCTACAAATTCATAACGGTTAAAACATTCTTTTGATGAGTTCAAGCACGGCCAACTCTTGACTCGCTACACGCTAGCAAAACTACAATAAAACATTAATCAATTAATGTGTCTCGCAATGACAATGGGCGGATACTCCGGACAAAGAAGGTCAACCTAGTTTCCCGTACTAGGTCCTTCATCCTTCTTCCCCTTCCCTTTTCCCCGGCGAGTGTTCTTCACCTTCGCAGAAATATTCCGTAGGCCTTCTACCTCGGCTCGTGGACTCTTCCTCGACGCTCCGTCAAGCCCGCGGCCGTCAACGCAGCCCTTTCTTCTAGCTCGTCTCGAGCCGCCTCGCTTCGAGCCATCATCATAGTGCTTTGATTGGCCTCCCGACAGCACTTGCCACATAATCAGCCCACGGCATCGCCAAGACGATTCCTGTGGTTAGCCCTCGCTTCGTCTCTCCTCAAGGTCGAGCCGTCTGTGTGATCGCACCCAACAGCCTCACTCCGTCTCCACAAGATAGCCATCTCGTGTCTCCCTATACACTCTTCGTACTCAGCTCGTATATCAAGCCGACGTAACAAAGGCTCTCTCTCCGTGAAAGAGAACCCCGGCAGAAAGGACGTGTATTGCCACCACCGGTGATCGCACAGCATCGAAGGATCTTCCATCCGCAAAGATCCCACCTCAAAGGTAGCAGATAACTCGATCGGGCCAAGGGCATCTCGCCCAGCCTCGCATCGCCGCAGTAACCAATGATGGAATATAGAAAGACGTCCGAGACACCCCGCACTCGACAATCAATGTACCCTCCCGAGCGGTCCTACAAGTCTCAGAATCTCCAATGGGGAACCCACCATCGCAAGTGATGCGTGCAAAGTCCGGCCATCCGTAGCTCCAGCCACTCGATTGCCCCTATCACCAGAGGACGCCGCGAGAAAGACCAAGCGTCACAAGACATTGGCACCTCGTGCATCATCTCGCAGCCTCTCCTCAACCACATGGTCGCATAGCGGGACTCCTCCCCACATGTATCGGCTACCGGCCGCCATCCGGCCTATGCCTGTGAACGTCTCGCCTAAGACCAATGGCACGATGTTCTCCACTCCGGCACCGCTCACCTGTGTCCAAGACACTGTGATGGCACACACCCAGAGACATGAATGTGAACAAAGTAGCCATCACACACAGAGCAAACGCGTCCCACGAAAAAGATGCTCCCTCGGCTCCCAAGAAATCTTTCTGCAATCCCGAAATGTCAACGTAATTGGTATCCTCAGACAAGATCCCGTATGCTTCTCCAAATGAGATACCCAACAAAGACACTAGCTTCTCAACAAGGGCTATGCCACTCAAAGCATACGGAAGAACTAGCTGCCTGCCTCAGTCCTCCCTGCACGGCCCTAAATCTTCAAACGTAGGAGTGATTTCGTTGTACGAAAAGCTGTACACATTCCTCCGTACGTCCTGTAACCGAGACGCGGCTCTCAAAAGATCCCATCCTCGGCATGAGCTCCTTCAAAGCCCAAACAGATTTAATTCCGTAATGCCTCTTCGAAAACCTCTTGTTCTCGCCTCGTGTGGTTCCGTACCACGACCGAAAGTTGTCCAAATATCGCTCTTGCATCCGAGACGATAACTTGGGAAAGGGAGCCATGTCGAAAGTGAAGAAAACCTTAAGAAATGGAAAAGAATTCAGCCGTATTGAACAAAGCAATGCGCAGCTTTTCTCACCAATTGCAAAGCCGAAACCGCAATTTAAAGAATCTCGAAATTGGGGCTCTAGTCCGGCCGATTCCTCTCGCAGCTTGACTTGGTCAACTTCAGCCAATGCCGCTTAAAGTTGGAAACATTTCCAAACCATGCCCTCGTTTCACTCCTATGAAATCTCGCGTGCTCGCCTCTCGATTTCATTCAACCAATGTCAATATCCCTTCCGCCTCTCGGCTCGTGCAACAAGGCAAATAATTAAAAATTAGTGCATACATGCTTAATTTTTGACCCGTTCAATTTTTAATGCATTTCTCTTTTTATTTATTTTTGATTAACCTATTTGCTTATTTGCCGAAAATAATGTAAGGTGATCATAGAATAAATATGCGAAGTACAGTTCCGCCCCTACGGCGCCTTTTTGCAAATACAGCTTCAAATCAAAAACTTGTTCCCGACAAATACATGCATTTTGTCTAAACAAAGCAAAGAAAGAAAGAAAGCAAGAAAAGGGGACTACTTCCTGAGTCCCGCTGTCATCCGTACACTCGACGTATCGCTCCGCCGCCGCCGGATCCGTCAAACAGAACTTCGCCGAACTCCTCCAAATTTCGGAATAGGCAAAGGGCCTCCTGAGTACGCGAATCTTGAGGACTCTCTCTCGCGCCCGAGTGCGCGTTAGAAGGAGCCCAAATCCAGCTGCTCCGCCCGCGAACCGGCCAACCCCGCGTAAAGTCCTCCCCCACCAAACGGGGAGCAGTGCGAACCCTCGGCCTAGACGACTCCCCGATCACGGACGTCCACGCTCCTCCGGGAACCGCACCGCATGAACTCCACGAGCCTCCTCGGCGTAGGGCGACCACCCATCCACCAGTCTCATGGCCTGATTATACGTACGGCCAGATACCTGCGAACCAGGAAAATCATCAGAAAGCGAGCAGAAAGTACATAAGCAACGTCAACAGAATGCACCAACGCATGTCAAAAGGATGCAATGCAGATATGGTTCTCATTCATTTCCTACGCATATTCAAATCTTTCGAAAACTCCGTCGAATCCGGAACTTTCAAAATCTTTCGAAAACTCCGTCGAATCCGTAACTTTCAAAATCTTTCGAAAAACTCCTCTCGAATCTGAACTTTCAAATTCTTTCGAATTTTTCGAAAATTTCGCTCCGTCCCGAATTAAAGCTACTTTAATTTTGGAAAATGCATCTAGACGTGGAATTTTGCAACCAAAATTTTTATGTCATCCACCCATGATGTCAATTGAACTACATCCTAGTCAATTTCAACAACGATTCATAGCAAAGTCAAAAGCCCCAAATCGGGCACCAAAATCCCTAAGTTCATTCCTAACAAATTTCTAACATTTAAAGAATGCACATTCTTAAAATTAATGGAATTTGTAGGAAGCTTACTTGTCTTTCGATCCCTCCCTTGGAGTTGTGTGTCCTCGCGGATAAAAACTCCGCCGGATTCAATGGAAGAGTGGTGGTTCGAATGGTCCGAACCAATCGAGTTCTTTCGTCATCGGTCCTTCCGTGGCGAGCCATTGATCCTCCTTCACCCTCCATAGCGATTTTCCCTCACAAATTCGAGCAAACCTTGCAATTTGGGGTGGAAAATTTTCTCTCTCTCTCTCTCTCGCCGGCAACAATGGAAGAAATGGCTTCTTCCTTCAAATTTCCCAGATTAAAAAGGATTTCGGTAAATTAAGTAAAAGTCCGACCGGACTCTTACCGCACTGTATGCACTTTTGCCCCTTTTGCCCTCGCCTTGGCAATTTCCTTACTTTACCACTTTTGCCCCCAAAAGTGTAAAATTTCCCGCTAGACATTTCTAACACCCTCTCCCGAGGATAAATCAAAGTTAGTTCTCACTAACGCCCGTCTCCCCGACGTTAAATTCACCCAGCTTGACATTTGACATTCCAACGTTCAACCACGTCTCCGGACATTCCAGTTACTATTCCGTCTCCCGACGTTAAAACTTAATAATGGTCCTCACCATTAATTTCTCAATCGCGACCTTTCACGGTCCGATTTCAATTCTCAATCGCGACTATTCACGGTCCGATTCCAATTCTCAATCGCGACCTTTCACGGTCCGATTTCGAGTCTCAATCGCGACCTTTCACGGTCCGATTTCAATCCTTAATCGCGACCTTTCACGGTCCGATTTCAATTCTCAATCGCGACCTTTCACGGTCCGATTCCAACTCTCAATCGCGACCTTTCACGGTCTGATTTCAATCCTTAATCGCGACCTTTCACGGTCCGATGTCAATTCTCAATCGCGACCTTTCACGGTCCGATTCCAACTCTCAATCGCGACCTTTCACGGTCCGATTTCAACTCTCAATCGCGACCTTTCACGGTCCGATTTCAATTCTCAATCGCGACCTTTCACGGTCCGATTTCAATTCTCAATCGCGCCTTTCACGGCCCGATTCCAACTTCAATCGCGACCTTTCACGGTCTCGATTTCAATCCTTAATCGCGACCTTTCACGGTCCGATTTCACTTCATCGCGACTTTACGGTCCGATTTCAATTCTCAATCGCGACCTTTCACGGTCCGATTTCAATTCTCAATCGCGACCTTTCACGGTCCGACATTCCACTCTCAATCGCGACCTTTTCACGATCCGATTTCGAGTCTCAATCGCGACCTTTCACGGCCTCGATTTCAAATTTCACCGCGACCTTTCACGGTCCGATTCCAATCCTCAATCGCGACCTTTCACGGTCCCGATTCCGAAGTCTCACCGCGACCTTTCACTTTCGAGCCCGATTCTAAGTCCCCAATCGCGACCTTTCACGGTCCGATTCCAATCCTCAATCGCGACCTTTCACGGTCCGATTCCGAGTCTCAATCGCGACCTTTCACGGTCCGATTCCAATTTCAATCGCGACCTTTCACGGCCCGATTCCAACTCTCAATCGCGACCTTTCACGGCCCGATTCCAATCTCTTATCGCGACCTTCACGGTCCAATTTCAAATTCTCAATCGTGACCTTTCACGGTCCTATTTCACTCTCAATCGTGACCTTTCACGGTCCGATTTCACTTCAATCGCGACCTTTCACGGTCTCACCGCGACATTTCACGGCCCGATTTCACTTCAATCGCGACCTTTCACGGTCCGATTTCACTTCACCGCGCCTTTCACGGTCCGATTCCAACTCTCAATCGCGACCTTTCACGGTCTGATTTCAATCCTAATCGCGACCTTTCACGGTCCGATTTCAATTCTCAATCGCGACCTTTCACGGTCCGATTTCACTCTCAATCGCGACCTTTCACGGTCCAATTTCAACTCTCAATCACGACCTTTCACTCAGCCCGATTCCCACCTCAATCGCGACCTTTCACGATCCGATTCCAAGTCCCCAATCGCGACTTTCACGGTCCGGCCCGATTTCACTCAATCGCGACCTTTCACGGTCCGATTCAATTTTCAATCGCGACCTTTCACGGTCCGATTTCAATTTCAATCGCGATTTTTCACGGTCCGATTCACTCTCAATCGCGACCTTCACGGTCCGATTCCAATCCTCACCGCGACCTTTCACGGTCCGATTCCCAATCTTCAATCGCGACCTTTCACGGTCCGATTCCTAATTTCAATCGCGATCTTTTCACGGTCCGAGCTCCCACTCTCACCGCGACCTTTCACGGTCCGATTCCAATCCTTAATCGCGACCTTTCACGGTCCAATTTCAAATTCTCAATCGTGACCTTTCACGGTCCAATTTCAAATTCTCAATCGTGACCTTTCACGGTCCGATTTCAATTCTCAATCGCGACCTTTCACGGTCCGATTCCAAGTCTCAATCGCGACCTTTCAAGGTCCGATTTCAAGTCCCTCAATCGCGACCTTTCACGGTCCGATTCCAAGTCTCAATCGCAACCTTTCACGGTTCGATTCCAAGTCTCAATCGCAACCTTTCACGGTCCGATTTCAAGTCTCAATCGCGACCTTTCACGGTCCGATTTCAAGTCCCTCAATCGCGACCTTTCACGGTCCGATTCCAAGTCTCAATCGCGACCTTTCACTGTCCGATTCCAATTCTCAATCGCGACCTTTCACGGTCCGATTTCAAGTCTCAATCGCGACCTTTCACGGTCCGATTTCAAGTCCTCAATCGCGACCTTTCACGGTCCGAGCCTCCAAGTCTCAATCGCAACCTTTCACGGTTCGAGATTCAATTTCATCGCGACCTTTCACGGTCCAATTTCAAATTTCAATCGTGACCTTTCACGGTCCGATTTCACCTCAATCGCGACCTTTCACGGTCCGATTCCAAGTCTCCCAATCGCGACCTTTCACGGTCCGATTTCAAGTCCTCAATCGCGACCTTTCACGGTCCGATTCCAAGTCTCAATCGCAACCTTTCACGGTTCGATTCCAAGTCTCAATCGTAACCTTTCACGGTCCGATTTCAAGTCTCAATCGCGACCTTTCACGGTCCGATTTCAAGTCCCTCAATCGCGACCTTTCACGGTCCGATTCCAAGTCTCAATCGCGACCTTTCACCGTCCGATTCCAACTCTCACCGCGACCTTTTACGGTCCTATTTCTCCAACCGCGACCTTTCACGGTCCGGGCCACCATTTTCACCGCCCTTTCACGGTCCGATTTCACGAATTCTCACCGCGCCTTTCAACCGGTCCGACTTCCCACCCCAATCGCGACCTTTCACGGTCGATTTCAATCAATCGCGACCTTTCACGGTCCGATTCAATCGCGTCCGATTACGGTCGTTCAATTCTCAATCGCGACCTTTCACGGCCCGAATTCTCTCAATCGCGACCTTTCACGGTCCCGATTCCAATTCTCAACCGCGACTCACGATCCGATTTCCTCAATCGCGACTCTTTCACGGCCGATTTCACTTCTCACCGCGACCTTTCACGGTCGATTTCAATTCTCAATCGCGACCTTTCACGGTCCGATTCCGAGTCTCACCGCGACCTTTCACGGTCCCGATTCCCCAAATCTTTCACCGCGACCTTTCACGGTCCTCCAATTCTCAATCGCGACCTTTCACGGTCCGATCTCAAACTCTCAATCGCGACCTTTCACGGTCCGATTCCAATTTCAATCGCGACCTTTCACGGTCCGATTCCACTCTCAATCGCGACCTTTCACTTCGGTCCGATTCCAATCTCTTATCGCGACCTTTCACGGTCCGATTTCAAATTCTCAATCGTGACCTTTCACGGTCCTATTTCACTCTCAATCGTGACCTTTCACGGCCCGATTTCACTTCAATCGCGACCTTTCACGGTCTCACCGCGACATTTCACGGTCCGATTCCAATTCAACCGCGACCTTTCACGGCCCGATTTCACTCTCAATCGCGGACCTTTCACGGTCCGATTCCAATTCTCAACCGCGACCTTTCACGGTCCGATTCCAATCCTAATCGCGACCTTTCACGGTCCGATTTCACTTCAATCGCGACCTTTCACGGCCCGATTTCAATTCTCAATCGCGACCTTTCACGGTCCAATTTCACTCTCAATCACGACCTTTCACGGTCCGATTCCCAATTCTCAATCGCGACCTTTCACGGTCCGATTCCAAGTCCCTAATCGCGACCTTTCACGGTCCGACCTTCAATCAATCGCGACCTTTCACGGTCCGATTTCAATTTCAATCGCGACCTTTCACGGTCCGATTCCAATTCAATCGCGACCTTTCACGGTCCGATTCCAATCCCAATCGCGACCTTTCACGGTCCGATTCCAATCTCAATCGCGACCTTTCACGGTCCGATTCCAATTCTCAATCGCGACCTTTCACGGTCCGATTCCCACTCTCAATCGCGACCTTTCACGGTCCGATTCCAATCTCATCGCGACCTTTCACGGTCCAATTTCAAATTCTCAATCGCACCTTTCACGGTCCGATTTCACTCTCTCAATCGCGACCTTTCACGGTCCGATTCCTCACCGCGACCCAAGTTCAATCGCGACCTTTCAAGGTCCGATTTCAAGTCCTCAATCGCGACCTTTCACGGTCCGATTCCAAGTCTCAATCGCGACCTTTCACGGTCCGATCTCAAATCCTCAATCGCGACCTTTCACGGTCCGATTCCAAGTCTCAATCGCGACCTTTCACGGTCCGATTTCAAGTCTCAACCGCGACCTTTCACGGTCGATTCCAAGTCTCAACCGCGACCTTTCACTGCCCGATTCCACTACTTCACCGCGACCTTTCACGGTCCGATTCCAATCTCAATCGCGACCTTTCACGGTCCGATCTCAATTCTCAATCGCAACCTTTCACGGTCCGATTCCAAGTCTCAATCGCAACCTTTCACGGTTCGATTCCAATTCTCAATCGCGACCTTTCACGGTCCGATCTCAAATCCTTAATCGCGACCTTCCACGGTCCGATTCCAATTCTCAATCGCGACCTTTCACGGTCCGATCTCAAATCCTTAATCGCGACCTTCCACGGTCCGATTCTGCTCTCCACCGCGACCTTTCACGGTCCGATTTCAATTCTCAATCGCGACCTTTCACGGTTCGATTCCTGGGCCAATCCCGACCTTCGCGGTCCGACCTCCACTCTCCTATCGAGACCTTCGCCGTTCGTCTTCCCCGGCAACAAAGAATAAGCCCGAACCCCAAGGCACGAACGCCTTGCAACATCCCTCTTCGGCCATCCTCGTAAGCCCGAACACCTTTTTCACTTCAAAGTGAACATTCATCTCCCCGCCGCCGCCGTAAGCCCGACCGTTCCACCTCGCCGGTAGGCTGCAATAAGCTCCGCACAACAATCCTCTTCGGCCATCCAGTAAGCTCCGAACGCCCCATCCCTGCCAGGATAAAATCGTAACAACAATAAGCCCATCACCTAAGGCACGAACGCCTCGTCGCATCGCACTCCGGTTTGAGGCGCCACACGCCTCGAAGGTTTCGAGTCCTGTGTTCGACGCCTCAACAGCCTATTCGTGTACAGTGTACCTCGCGAATGGTCTCATCCGGGTTTAGACGCCTCCTAACAAGCTCGCCAAAGTCAAGGTCCCCATGCGCGGCCCTCGCCCCCTTCGAACTACGATCGGCTTGATTCCCTCGGGATACGTAGGAATCCTTTTCGCTAAGGGTGCTACCGA
This sequence comes from Adenophora triphylla var. japonica, assembly GCA_022495995.1. Taxonomy (NCBI): domain Eukaryota; kingdom Viridiplantae; phylum Streptophyta; class Magnoliopsida; order Asterales; family Campanulaceae; genus Adenophora; species Adenophora triphylla. The sequence goes on from JAFEMH010002430.1 coordinate 24,172, forward strand.
CCGCCTGTGTCTCTTTCAAAGTAAGGCATCCCGATTTGGATCCTTATCTTTTTCAATGACCCCACCTCCTTCGGAGGAGACATCGCCGAGGGGCTAATCAGTAAGTACCCAAATCTGATCGTCCAAATCCGTCGGAAAGTTAACCGAAATCCGTTAACCGGCCCGCTCCAGGTTAACCGGAACTCGTTAAACTCCCGTTCTTTGTGCCAACGAGACGTCCCGGACTACCCCGTGCATCCCGACGTCGAACCGTACTTAACACGTGTCATCTCACGTAAAGTATGTCTTTCCCCCGAAAACGCATTTTTCGGCACTTTCGGGGCGTTTCGGACATTTTCCTGATCGTTATTTTAAAAACGGACAAAACCGGACCGGGAACGAATTCCCATAAAGGCTGTCACTCGCAGGGCACGTGGCAGCCTATGCCACCTCCCTCTAGTCACCCTTCAATCACAAATCAAGGCTAAAAGACCAAAATACCCCGATTTGCAAGCCTAGTCCTACGGGACTCCTGTGCACTTTTCCCGAAATTTCCAAAGAAGTCCTGCATTTCCAAAATACCCAAAACCCCGGATTCGTCCAAGTCCGTCCGACTCCTACCGCAATTTTCACCCTATAAATAGAAATGGTCATCAAAGGCAAAGGAGGACCAAATTCACTCCAAAAAATCACCACCCCCACGGCCTAAGCAGTTTTCACCCCTTCCGAGCTCCCATTTCGTCTCGATTCGCGTGAAACCTTCGTATTTCAATCAAATACGCACCTTAATACTTCAAAACAACCTTTCGAATCACTTTCCGTGTCCCGTACACACCTCCCGAGCCAAAGGAGTCAACCCTAGCCATAGGTATAACTCCCTCTCTCTAAATCTCTCGTTCCGTCTCGGTTTACGCGCCAGTCGCTACAACCGTTTCGAACGTCGTTATTGAAATGTAGACGCCTCCGTCTAACGGGGTCCGATACGTTTTAGCCCCTCGATCCTCTTCTCTTTCCGTAAGAGAAGTAATCACGGGTTAAAACGGCATTCCGACCCCGTTCCGTTTACTTTTATTGTCATTTACCAATTCCGGATCGATCGATCCGTTGATCGTCATTTAATTTCTGTCATTTACAAATCCGAGCCGTTTGGCCTCGTTGACTGTCATTTACAAATCCGAGCCGTTTGGCCTCGTTGATCGTCATTTACGAATCCGGATCGTTTGATTCCGTTGACACTGCTTTAAATACTGTCATTTACAAAGTCCGACCCGTTTGGATCGTGATAATATTTACTTTTCAAAGTCCGAGTCGCAACCCGATTCGTTTATCGCATATCATTTAAAATGCATTTTTCCCGTAAAAATCGTTAACAATGTAATGCCCGGTTCAAAACCGGAGTTCGTCCGTCGAACTCTCTTTCAAAACGCGCAAATGACGTTCGGCCTCCGAATGCTCATCTTCAAACTAAAAGCCGCCATTTGACACTTAAAATCATTTAAAACACATTTTTCCCGTAAAAATCGTTAACAATGACACGCCCGGTTCAAATAACCCCGGAGTTCGACCTTCGAACTCTTTTTCAAACTCAAAATCGACGTTTGCCACGCAAACGCTCATTTCAAACTCAAAACCGACGTTTGTCATTCAAACGCTCGTCTTTTCAAACAAAGTCACCTAATCAACGTTTGTCATTCAAACCAAGATTAAGCTTGTCATTCAAGCCCCCATTTCAAAAGACATACACACACACACACACACACACGATTTCGAGAAAAGTAGAAAGACTCGTCATGCGAGGCGTTTCGGGAAATCTCGTAATACTCTACCCGAAACGTAACTTGACCTCCGAACCTAACAATCTCTGGTACAAAAAGCTTTTTACTCGTTTTTGCTTCCAATAAAAATGATCCCCGTTTTCAAAGCCTTTTCCTAAGTTTTTGCTACCAATAAAAATGACACCTTTTCACAATAGCCGTTTCTCAACGTTTGGGCTCAAAATACAAAAAACGCGTGGCGACTCCTCATTTTTCCTTCCCATGAAGCGAGGTCTCAGACACCAACCCCTCCGCGAAAGACAACCGCCTTTCGCATCGCGCGAAATCCGGGTAATTTCAGTAGGTAGCCTTCCAAAGGTTCAGCCACTCGACCACCTTGGTCACCTAATCCGTCTCGGCATTCGCCAGATCGGATCCTTTTCTATCGACAACCCCACTCGCCCTGCAAGTGACGTTGCCGAGGGGCTTCTGTAAGTACCCAAATCTGGCTCATGCCTTCCGATTAAGTTTTTCGGCAATTCCCCGGACTTTCCTAAAGTCCGGGAGTAAATCCGGAACTGTTCCGAACCTTCCGAGGAATGAAGGGACTGCTCTAAATTAAAAAGGCACGTTTTCCTTGTATTTGGTATCCTTCTAGAAGTGTCACCTTGCATGATTCTAGAAACATGCTGAGTCATACAGGATAATGCCGCACGGCTGCATTAGGAGGGAACTCCTGGCCGCACGGCTTCATTGGTCTTATCCAGACTGCCTATAAATAGAGCCCTCCTCTACCCATTTTAACAACAACAAGATACCACATTCAGCACCAAAAAACTCTATTCAAGCACTGCTGCGAAAATTTAGGAAGTTGAAGAGTGCCAAGAGCCACCTCCCTCCTCCTTGAAGCCTTCCAAGTTGGTCCTTCCGCTAGGCAAGATCCAAAGAAGAAGAGGTCACCACCATTGGTAACCTCTCACCCCCTTACCTTGCATTATACTTGTTCTATGTGATATAATTGCTCCTTGCATTCATATATTGCTATTATCTTGCTTAGGACTTGGTATTTGTTGTTAAAGATCATATCTTTATTTATATAAATCATACCCCCTTTTCCCTTTGCATCCTTTGCAAGAAATAAGCATCCTTTGCCCATAAAAATGTAATCTTTGCGTTAAAGGTGCATCCTTTGCACCTAAAAGTCCCTTTTTTTTACATAAAAAATGATATCTTTATGCATCCTTTGCATATAAAAATGTAATATTTATATTCAAATTGCATCCTTTGCACCCTAAAACTCATTTTCACACATAAAAATGCATCCTTTGCATTAAAGATCATTTCTTTGCATCAAAGATGCATCCTTTGCCTAAAAATGCTATTTTCCTATAAAAAAAAAATGCATCCTTTGCATAAAAATCCTTTCTTTACATCAAAAAGCATCCTTTGCAAATCAAAGAGCATCCTTTGCACCCAAAAATGTCATCTTTTCACTAAAAATGTCATTTTTAACATGCATTCCCCTAGTCCCCAATTGGTACTTGATGCAACCTTCGGAACGGACCGGTGTAAAAATCCTATCTTTACATCGTTTCTTCCATTAAAGGTGCCGCAATCTCTTTAGAAAGGGATAAACCTTGAACCTATATCTCCGATTATCGCTTGAGACGAGCATGATAGCTCCAATATAAGCTCAATCGTCTTAAGGCGTAGGATTGATGGGCTAAGGACACTCATTTCCTAAAGAACCCCATTTTGGACTATAAAAGAGAGTCCTTCTCTCGATCACGCAAAGACCCAAGGTCAAATAGCGATGATCACAAGTCCAAGATGAGGACGGGATCAAAGTCCCGAACACATAAAAATCCAAGGAATCCCGAGCGACAACCAACTAAATGGTTTGTACGTCCGGAAGACAACTTGGAACATTCCCCCCCCCTCTTTTCAACACATGCACACAAGAAAGCACACAAGCAAGCACGAAAAATGGAATCTAGGGAGACTTGCTACGGCAAGGCACCTTGGATGAACGACGATCCGTTCTTCCCAAGGGGTAACTTAACCTTCGAACCCTAAAATCCTTTTTTTCAAAGTTTTGAGGAAATCAAAATGGCGTGGCAACTCCGTTTTTCAAATTAAACCGGATTTTTTCAAACTCGCGTGAATCCAATCTAAAAAAAAACAAAAATAGAATTTGGGCACACATTCACAGCTGTTGCTTCTCACGCGGCTGTGGCAACAAACGTTCTTTCCTGCTAGGGTTCTCTTTCACCGGAGAGGGGGCATTGTTCTGTACGCAGTATTTGAACTGGTACGAAGAGTGTTTGGGGGAGACACAGATGGCCATTTTGTTGAGATGGAAGGAGCTGTTGGGCCTTGATTACCCTGACGGATCGACTTTGAGGAGATCCAAAGCGATGGCTAACCCTCAGAATCGTACTGGGGATGACATGGCTGATTATGAGACCAATGCTAGTCTGGCGGCCGATCAAAGCATGGTCATGATGACTCGGAGAGAGGCAGCTCAAGATAGAGCTAGGGAAAGGGCTGCGTTGGCAGTTGTAGGCTTTGACGGAGGCGTCGGGAAGGGTCCCTGAGCCAGGTAGACGGACTATGGGAATATTCCCTGTGAAGGTGAAGAATACTTGCCGCGGAAAAGGGAAGGGAAAGAAGGATGAAGGACCAAGTACAGGGGACTAGGTTGACCTTGCTGTCCGGAGTATCCACCCACTGTCATTGCAGACACATTAATTGATTAATGTTTTATTGTAGTTTTGCTAGCGTGTAACGAGTCAAGAGTTGACCGTGCTTGAACTCATCAAAGATTGTTTTAACCGTTATGAATTTGTAGGTTAAATTTTAAGAGTTTTTCGAAACACAAGCGTTTGATGCTTATTTGTTTTTGTTTTTTTTTTGTTTTTTGAGACCGAACCAATGATGGCTGCCTACGTTTCCCTTTTACAATTGGACTAAGGGGCTCAGGTCACCGTAGTTCGACACTTTATTTGATATTTGAGAAAAACAAAGACAAAAAAGTGCGACCCTGTATTTTAACTGGATCATTATCGGGAATGTATCCAGTTGGGTATTACTTTTTTAGCACTTTAACTTTACTGAGGGGTCGTGTATGGGGAAGGAGAGTTGACTCGTGCTCTTCCTCAAATGAAGTATCTGCGGAGCTTGCTTCCGTTCATGAGGTTAACGAAAGGGTTCCCGTCCAAATCTGCTAACTTCATGGCTCCTCCGGAGAAGATTCTTTGTACCACGAACGGACCTATCCAGGTAGGCTCCCACTTTCCGAAGGGATTGGTTTGCGTAGAAGGCTTTTCCTTTAGCACCAAGTCGCCTTTTCTGATGTCTCGGACCTTGACTTTCTTATCAAATGCTCGGGAAATTCTGCCTTGGTAGGCACGAGTGTGTTCCATGGCTTTCAATCTGCGCTCGTCGAGTAGAGCAATTTCGTCGTGACTGCTCTGAAGCCATTCGACTTCATTGATCCCGTTTTCCAAGAGGACTCGGAGGGATGAAATTTCTAATTCCACGGGTAACATTGCTTCCATTCCGTATGTAAGTACAAAAGGAGTCTCCCCTGTGGCGGTTCTGACTGATGTTCTGTATCCCCAGAGGGCTAGATGTAGCTTCTCGGGCCAATCCCAACCTCTGACGGTCATCTTTCTGATTATCATTGCGAGAGTCTTGTTTGCTGCCTCTACTGCACCATTAGTCTGTGGTATGTAGGCGAAGACTTGTGGCATGTAACTCTGAACTCGGTCAACAGTTGGTCACTATCTCCTTTGAAGTGGATCCCATTGTCGGATATGATCTCGTTGGGCACCCCGTATCTGCACATGATGTTCTCTTTGATGAACTCGGCCACCTTCTTAGAATTCATTATCTTGTATGATCTGGCTTCTACCCATTTGGTGAAGTAGTCGACTGCGACTAATATGAACTCGTAACCATTGTTCCCTGGCGGAGTGATTTTGCCGATGACGTCGATTCCCCATGTGGCGAAAGGCCATGACGTAGTCATGCAATAGAGTTCGTGAGGAGGGATGTGATTGAGGTTGGAGAACCGTTGACATTTGTCACAGATTCTGACGAACTGGATGCAGTTTGTCTCCATTGATACCCAATAGTATCCCATACGGAGGATGATATGTGTCAATGCTCTAGCATTCATGTGCGGACTGCAGGTTCCGTTGTGAACTTCATTCATTAGCTCGCTGGCTTTTTCTTTATTTACACACTGAAGGAGTGGCCCTTGGTGGCGCTTCTTGTACAACATACCCCCCAAAATGACGAAATGGGATGCCAGACGTTTTAGTGCCATCATGTTTTTTGGCTTTGATCCCTTCTTTGTATTTTCCATCTTCACTTGTGAGGAAGCTTCTCTGTTTTGGAGGTACTGGTAGATTTGATTGTACCAGGGTTCGTCGATCAGTTCATTTTTAACTTCGATCTCACAGCAATAAGCGGGTGTTTCCCGTCTGCCTATTCTGAGGGGTAGCCAGGGCATCTGCGAAGCGGTTCCTGTCTCATGGCAAATAATGGAAAGAGATGTCCTTGAACTGAGTAATGAGCTCCTCCATGTATGTGTGGTACTTCTGGAGGCCAGAATCTATCGTCTTCCATTTGTTGGACACTTGATTGATGATCAATGCTGAGTCTCCGTATACTTCCATTTCTGAGATGTTGCGCTCGAGAGCTGCTTCTAGGCCGACTGCACAAGCTTCATACTCTGCTGCATTGTTGGTTGTTTCAAAATTTAGTTTGATGGCTATGGGAGTGTGCTCATCCTTGGGATTGACCAGGAGCATTCCAATACCATTTCCCTTCTTGTTGGCTATGGGAGTGTGCTCATCCTTGGGATTGACCAGGAGCATTCCAATACCATTTCCCTTCTTGTTGGCTGCCCCATCGAAGAAGAGTTGACAGCGGTTTGCGCTGTCAAGTGAAAAGATCCCGTCATCTGGAAACTGCGGATCAGGACCCTTGGGTTCACTGCTTGGAAAGTCTGCCAGCAGATCTGTCATTACTCTGCCCTTTGTTGATTTTCTGACACTTGATGTCGAACTCAGCCAGGAAGAATGACCACATGGCTAGTCTCATTGATAGGGATGGCTTGTCGAAGAGATATCGGACGGGGTCCATCTTGGAGACCAGGAGCACTGAATGTGACTGCATGTAGTGTTTCAGTTTCCCGACTACCCATACCAAGGTGGTACAAGTTTTCTCTAATGCTGAGTAGCTGAGTTTACTTCCTTGAAGCTTTCGGCTTACGAAGTAGATTGCATGCTCAACTTTGGAATCTTTCTATTCTTGTGCCAACATTGCTCCAATTGATGTATCTGTCACTGTCAGGTACAGGAGGAGTGACTTGTCTTCATGTAGCAGGCACAGAATTGGGGGATTCACCAAGTATGTCTTGATTTTCTCGAAAGCTTTCTGGCATTCGGAGTCCCATTATGTCGGCATTCTTCTTCATCAGCTTGAACATTGGCTCGCAGAGAGATGTCAACTGGTTGATGAAGCGACTGATGTGCTGAAGTCTTCCCATAAAACTTTTCACTTCTGTCAGTGTCTGTGGCGGCTTCATGTCGATGATGGCCTTGATTTTCTTGGGATCGGCTTAGATACCTCTTTTTGTAACCATGTACCCCAGTACTTTGCCTCGCTTGACGCCGAAGGTACACTTTGCAGGGTTCAATCTCATGGAGTGCTTTCTGAGTCTGTTGAAGAACTTTCTCAAATCTATCATGTGCTGTATGCCTGATCCTCTGGAGTGGATGATCATGTCGTCGACATATACTTCGATTTCCTTGTGAATCATGTCATGGAAGAGGGCTGTTGCAGCCCGCTGGTAAGTAGCCCCAGCGTTCTTTAAACCGAACGGCATGACCGTGTAACAGTATGTCCCCCACGGAGTGGTGAAAGCAGTCTTGGCTTGATCTTTCTCGGACATTTTGATCTGATTGTATCCGGGGAACCCATCCACGAAGGACTTTACTTCGAAGTTTGCCGTGGTGTCGACTAGCATGTCGATGTTGGGTAGTGGGAAATCATCTTTAGGGCTGGCCTTGTTGAGATCTCGAAAATCCACACAGCATCTGACCTTTCCAATGGCCTTGGTGACCGTCACAATGTTGGAGAGCCAGGTCGGGTACTCAATCACTCTGATAAAGCCGACGCGGAGCATTTTCTCAATTTCTTCTTTCACTTGCAAGGACCACTCTGGCTTGATCTTGCGCAATTTCTTCTTGATAGGCTTGAATTCTAGATCCAGGGGAATTCTATGCTCCACGATTGAAGGATTGAGTCCTGGCATGTCCTGATATGACCAGGTGAACACGTCAACATACTCTTTGAGGAGATTTATCAGGGCTTCTTTCTCTGCACCGGCGACGAAACTGCCCACTTGTGTCTCTTTAGGCTCTTGCATTGACCCCAGGTTCACTTTAGTCATAACCTCTTCGGCAGCTTGGGCCCGATTGTCCTCTTGGTCTACCACACGCTTGAGAACTTTTTTAATGTATTGTTCATTTAATGTGTCTTCTTCTTTATCAAGTGAGCCGTTATTAACGTCTTTTAAGTTGTTTGTTAACTTATCAGTTGTTAAAGTGGCAATGAGGGGATACTCCGAAAGTTCAGACTTTTCATTAAATGCGAACGGAAATACATTGTTGGCTACATTATCATAGTCTTCTGGCGTGAGGCCGTTGGATGACTTAGAGGACTGGACATTAACAAGGACTAACTCAGAGGGTTTTAGACCGGGTTTAGGGAGATGTGAATGCAGGCTCATCTTGTCTTCCATTTCTGTCTGGCTTGCCCTTGGTCCGGTGAAAGTTACCCAGTTTTTCAGTGGCACTGCTGGATGCTTGATGAGGGTTCGGGGGTCGAGAGGCTTGGCTTCTGCAGTCCCAACCATGGTGATCATGTTGTTTTTGGAGCGCAGGTCAATCAGGTTTGGCACCTCCATGACTTCTTCAAAAAGACTCTATAGAGTGGGTCCACTGAGAGCGTCTTCTTTGAATTCTGGTTCCTTCTGCTTTGGAGTTACTGTCTCGAATGTGGCCTCGGCGGCTGACCCGAACAGTCTGTTTCCCATGAAGAGTGTCTCGAGTTGCTCATCTATGTCTGGGATTCCTTTGAATGTGTACTCGTGCTGGACTGTGGTGGCAATTGGTCCAGGTAGAGTTGTGATGTCAAGGAACGCTCCCTTATCGGATAAGCCTTGAGTCCTCTGAAACACTTGAGGTCTCGTGCTAGCTTTTCCATCCTTTCTGTAGTCTCTGTGCTGACTTTCCCTGCTTCTTTCTCATCTTCATCAGTTCCACTTTCGGTCCCCTCAGTTCTGCTGTCGGTTTCACTGTCGGTTCCCTCAGTTCTACTGTCGGTTCCCTTGTTGGTTCCCTCAGTTCTGCTGTCGGTTTCATTGTCGGTCCCCTCAGTTTTGCTGTCGGTTCCCTTGTCGGTCCCCTCAGTTCTGCTGTCGGTTCCCTTAATGAAGTAATGAGCGAGGTCGAAACTGTAAGGTTGGAGGTTGGGTGTGCCGTTGGAGGTTCCCCTTTTGTGGGCTACTGCCTTAGTCCGGGCGAGCCATTTGTTTTCTTTGATATTGGCTGGTGTTGGCACATAACCGAGCCCCTGGACTGTAGTGTGGTCCTTGACTTCGATGACTTGGTGTTGGCCTTGTAACCTTTTGCCGAGCCCCAGTACTAGGATGAAGTTCATGAGTTTCATCATCTTCATGGCGGGAGGGATTTTGTCTTGAAATAGTGGAAGGTCCACATTGCATATTTGGATCTTGGAGGTCTCCAAAGTGAAACCAGTTAATGCCATGTCGTCATCATGCTTGATCTCTAACACTGGAATGTCGTTGGTGTTGGTCCCCTCGGTGGTGACGCTGTCGCCGTAGACTGTGGTTAGCTCATTGCCTTGCATGAACTTGATACACTGGTGAAGGGTGGATGCCACGCCATTTATTTGATGCAGCCAGGGTCGCCCCAAGATGCCTGTGAAAGTGATAGGAATGTCCAGCACTTGGAATTCAGTTGGGATCATCCGCTTGCCGAACCAGATATTTAGAGTAGCAACCCCGAGAACTGTGCGAGAAGTAGAATCGTAGGCCTTGACAGTGTGGACTGAAGGCTTCAGATCCATGGGCTTGATGTCAAGCAGGTCCATCATCTTGGCGGGCAAGACATTCATTCCGAAACCTCCGTCTACCAACACACGGGGAAGGCGACGCTCGTCCAGCTGAACTGTGATGTAGAGCGGCTCATTGTGATCAGCCCCAAATTTTGGCAGGTCCAAATCTGTGAAGGTGATGATGTTGCCGTAGTGGATGTTGCCGATCATCTGAATTACTTCGTCTGGGGTGGCGTCCACGAGAACCATGGTGTGGGCCAAACTTTCCTCTAGCTTGAGCTTGTGAGGATATGAAGATGTGAGCAGGGATCAAAGGGAAATGTTCGCCTGGGTCTGCTTGAGCTGAGTGAGGATCGGGTCCTCTTTCACGGAACTTGTGTCTTCGGGCAGGCCGGGTTGCAGTTCTGGATCCGCTTTTAGTGGCCTTAGGCGGTAATGCATGGATTTGACCCAATCGGGTCAGAACGCTGACATCAGGCTTGGTCCCTTCTGAACAGGTCGCTCTGAGCTGAGCCATAGTCAGAGGAGGATTCCTCGAAGCATAGGGACATATGTCTTCTCTCAATTCGTTGACTGTAGATGCATTCCCGGGAGCTTCGGCAACTTTCCGGATTCTGTCCCAGGATACTGGTTTAGGTGCCTCCGCGGGGAGGGACTCTATGGTTTGTCACAACTGCTCAAACGTCAGTGCGCAACAGTGGTTGCCAGAACTGAACTGTGCATTGCTGACCCTCCGGGGGAGGCTAGAGAGTTCTTGGTTCAAGCGAACAGTCTCCTTGATCTCTTCACGGTATACCGCACTTCTTTCCTTCTTACTGAGCATGCTCAGGGCATTCTGGAGTTGGGTTAGGCGATAGTCATGCTAATTTTCCTCCACTTTTGGCCCAGATCAACTCTCTTTCAGTAGAGACTACGTCGAGAGTTAGCTCCTGTGTTTCTTCCCACGTGAGAATAGCCAGTGCTTCCTTGAACTTTATGCAGCAGTCTAGATAAACTTACATCGGGGAGAGATTTTTCTTTTGCTTTATCTGAGTGGCGGGTATGTCGGAAGGTGAGTATACAACTTCCCGAACATCTGCCCATGTAACTGGCTGCTGTCCCAGTTGAACGTTTCTGTAAACGAATGTCGTAGTCTGTGGAATCTCCCTGAGTAGTTGCTGGAGATGTATTTCCATCTTTCTTTTCTTTTTTAATAGACCTTCCTCCTTCAGTTGGCCTTTTAGCCTGAGAGCGAAAATGATCCGTCCCCATCCTCCAAGGACCCTTGGGATTCCGGTTTTGTTGACTTCATGCCCGGCTTGGAAGAGAATGGTTTCATCGTCTTCGTCGTCGCTTTCACAGAGAACTTGCTTTTCTCGGGGAGATAAGCTCTTGTACCCTTCGTGCTGTTTGGCTAGGTATTCCTTGTGCTATGCCATTCCATCTCCTAGGTCGTCAGGACCGTTGACCGCCCTTCCTTGCCAGAGGGGGTTGGATGAGAAAAGACGGTAGTCCAAGAAGTTTCCGTGAGCAAAATCCTTGAGGTCGAACTGGTCAAGAGTGGCCTCTAGCTTTCTGTCTGAAGCTGCTTGTGACTCTTTAAGGGCTTGGTCCCTGTGAGTCTTCTGAGCTCGGTTCTCATCCCAGAGACGGTTCTCTTGAGCGGCTAGTTCCATGAGGGCTTTCCTTGCGAGAGCCAAACAGTCTCCGTAGGTGCGTGCCGTCTGACTGGTGTCTAGAACTGTAATCACATCCAAGTCCCCGAATGGCGGAAACACTTGGATTATATTGACGAGGGAGGTCAGGCTAGGACATTCCTTGCGGCCTTCCTTGATCTCAGTTACCAAGAAGTTCGCCCATATCTGCTTGATTGAACCCCGTGTACCCACGGGGGTGTTGAATTCTGCAATGTTGATAGTCTCGTGATCTCACTGGATCGCCAAGTCTATCAAAGCTAGCAGTTTGCTGGCGGGATGCCTGAATCTGTGGCCGTGACGACTGGGAGCAGGATCGAACTTGAGCATGTTGATGCTGAGGTGATCATTCCTTTCTTCGGAAGCTGGATCTGTCTTGCGGGGAAGACTCTTACAGATGTTTTCAGGGTAGCTACTGGAAGCGTTCCCGAGGTTGATCTGATTTATGGCAGGGTGAGGAGCTTTGTCTCCTTTGCCGATGCCCTTGGCCTTGGCGGTGCTCTTGGCTGTAAGCTTGACTGACGGCGTGGGCCGGTTGCCACTGGGGCTGGTAGTTGGAAGTGATGATGAGCTCTGAGCTTGATTGGCCAAGGCCTCATTTACCATGAGCAGGCAGTCGTCGAGGGTAACTTTGGCATTGCATAATCTGATAATAAGGACCGGATCCTTGGTATCATCGGGATATCTGGAAAAGATATTGTTGACGAAGTCGTCATCAGTTACTTGATCAGAGGGGTTCTTTATCGTGTCAACCAGTTGTTTCCATTCGCCGGATAACTGCCTGTACGGGATGTTGAGCTTGACAATTTCCATGGTATTGGAGCCCTCGTCGTAGGTGACATCATCGGAACTGGTTCCGTCCTCGAAACTGAGCATATGTATGTAGGACATCCCATACGGACGGCTCAACCCAGACATAAGGACGTCTCGCGTCCTGCTGCGATGCTGGAGCTGCTAGAAAAACATCATGCCCTTCGCTTGATAAGAGGGGCTCGGCGGGAAATTCCTCATGGAGGACATCCCATACGACTGCCATACATTTATCATGAGTGTGACGATGCTTGTTGACCTTTATCACGAAGATTTCCTCGCCTGGCGGGGCCAGAGAGTAGGATTGAAGGATGCTGACAAATCTCCGATCGTAGACAGGGGGTTTACGTGCCCGCATCATTGCGATGCTCAGGGTTTCTTTCCAGTCTGCTTCCAAGTGTCAGAAACGGCAGTTGAACTTGATGAATCTTACTGCTTCAGGGTCTGCCTGTTCGAGTACGTTGACATAATTAGCATCTCCGGACTATGAGGGATTCTGATGAGATTTGCCCCGATAGTCCCTTGGTCGGCTTGAAGGAGGTATCCCCGGTGCCTGGCTGCAGACATGCTTGGCTGTTGTCTCGGCTTCGTTCCCTATGAGGAAACTGTCTCCTTTGATGACTTCAAGATCTCCTTGCCGGTTAATGAACTTGACACACTGATGGAGAGTGGAAGCTATGGCTTTCATGTGGTGTAGCCAAGGGCGTCCCAACATAGCTTTGAATTCGGACATAATGTCCATCACGTGGAATTTTGCAGGCACCATTTGGGTTTCGTACCAGAGCACCAGAGTCAGCGTCCCCAGGATGGGACGAGACGTGCTGTCGTAGGCCTTGATAGTCCAGGCAGATGGGATCATGTGGCCTTCGTTGATGCATAGGGCTCGCATCATGCTGAGAGGGAGGACGTTGACTGCTAATCCGTTGTCTACCAATACTCCGGGGAGAGATATGGTGTTGAGCCGGAGAGTGATGTACAAAGCTTCATTGTGCCCTGAGGCGTCTTTCGACAGGTCTTTGTCACAGAAGGTGAGCATACTGCCATGCAGTCGGGAATCGTAGATCTGGTCTCTTTTCGGAGAAGGAGAGTCATCAAGCCATCTGTTTCCTGTCTTCCTCTTGCGAGGTAAAGCTTTTGGTGGTGCCTCGGGATTGTGTTAAGGCTGCTTGCGTCGGTGGCCGCCCTTGGTTAGCATGTTGATTGAGTGCGAGTGTCAAGTTGACTTTGACTTTCCTTTGCCGGCTCGTGCCCTGAAGTTGGGCAAATTGAACCTTGGCTGATCCCACGGGGGATTAGGCTTCTGGCTGGCGGTGAGGTTGTCAAGATTGGAAGTATTTCGGTGCCCTGAGGCCTGAACTTTGGCGTCAGTAGGATTTTTCAGCTTTCCCACCCCTGTCTACTCTAAAGCTGCATGTCCTGGAGGAAGGGAGGACTGGCTGTAGTAGAGTACGTAGTAATCGAACTTCCCGGATGGCTCTCCGAGTGTACCCACGCTAGTGTCTCCAGCTTCATATCTTTCTCTCAGTTTTCGTTGAGAAGACTTCTTCTTCTGCTTTCTGGGAGAATCACCCATGATCATGTCTTGGAACTCGTACTCAAGGCATTCGGAGCAATCACGAACATCGTAACTGATGTGGATGTTTGATGAGGACCTGGCTGGAAGAGGCGGAGAAACTGGCTCTGCGGCAATCTTCTTTGGCACCCATTCAATGGAGTTCACACTGTTGTTGTTCGGAAAAGGGTTTTCGACTGTATTAGGTCCACGGGGACGCTCCAATTTTCCTTCCTCTATCAAATTCTGAATACCGTAACCCCACACAGTTGTCGGTGGTATGGCCATGATACTGGTGGAAGGCGCAGTACTTGCTTTTGTCAGCGTTAACTATGGGATTCATGGGTTTGTAGTTTGCAACGGGTTTGAGGAGGCCTTCCTTGATCAACCCTTCCAGCATCTTACTCAGCGGTATGTCCAACTTGTCGAAGTGCACGGCAGGCTGCTTCGGGGTGGAGTTATTGCTTTGCGGGACTGGGTTTCTGGTGCCCGACTGCTGTCCCTGATGAATGTAGTTGACAGACGTATCTTTCCCTTTGCCGGGGGCTGGTGCGGGATTGAATGCAACTGCTGATCGGTATCTGTATGGCTGTGCCATGGCCAGTTTTTCCTTGAGATCCTTCTCGAACTGTGAGCCGGCATTGACCATGGCCCAGAGATCTGGGAAGAAGTGATGGCTGATGAGAGTTCTGATGGACGGCCTCAAGCAGGACTTGAAGATTCGCATCTGTTCATCATTGGAGAGTGGCTCCATTATCTCGGAGAGTTTCCAACTCCACCTCTTTTAGAATTCTCCGACGCTTTCATCTGCTTTCTGCTCGGTGGTGATTAAGTCCTCACGACTTGTTTCCCACTCTAGTTTGGATCTGTACCGCTCTAGGAAGATGTTACTGATCTGATCCCAGGTATGGCGATCTGCAGGCCTGACCCTTAGGAACCATCGTAACGCTGAACTCTTGAGCGTATACTGGAAGTGATCGGCCATTTGCTGAAGGGTTGCTCCTTTCGCTCTCATGCAGAGAACGTAGGTGTCAACATGCATTTGAGGACATTCGGTTCCATTGAATCGGTCCATCTCTGGCATTCTGAACTTGGCAGGGAGAGGCGTGACCATTCCCGGATATGTGGATCTGAGCGTTTCTTGCTTTGAACTGCTTATACTGGCTTTCAGGTCTTTCATCTGTTCGACCATCCAGGCTCAGGATGGGTCCAGTGGTGGACTTTGAGGCTCGGCGCCGGGTGCTACCATGTGAGTGGTAGTGATTGGAGGTGGAAGGCTCGATATATGTGGATATATGGGGGCCTTTTCTGGGCTGTATCGGGGTTTGTCCCCGGTGTTTTGGGATTCATGTATAGGAAATGGGTTGAACCCAGGAGGATATTGGAGGAGATTGGCATCTGTTTGAGATGGTCCAGCGGTGCGCTGGTTGTACTGAGTGATGGGAGAAGTACTGGCTTGGTCGTATATGACAGGGTTGCCTTGAGAGGTGGCAACATGAAGCCTAGGTCGGCTGTTTCCTTGATTCGAAGGCATCCCGTAAGTTGGCGGGGGAGGAACCTGGTTGAAGGTTTGAGAAGCTGGTTTCGGGGAATCGTCATCCTCGACTAGGACGAAAATACCGTCTGACTGGGGGATAGCTGCTATACCTCGCTCATTCAGAAGCTGTACCACGAAATTCTGCTGATCTTCTTGCTGCCTCTTGTGAACCTCACAAGCCCGGATGGCTTCTTCCAATGTCATATCTGTTACCGGTGGCGGGGGTCCGTCCCCGTCACGATTTCTCGGTGAGCTTGACATGTCGGATATTCTGGCTGAGGGAACTAAGGGAACCGAAGAACTGTCTGACGCTGCCGTAACTGTGACTCTGGCGAGGCGCTGACCTGGAATTCTGAACCACTTTCTGCTCGCTGCAGGGAACGAAAGGCAGGGTTTAGGCTTCGAAAAGGGTATTTGGCTCTGGGTTTTGGGCTAGTGCAATGCATAGTTACCGATTAATGTTTACATAAAACGTATTTTCTCAGAGTCCTAATCGGTTGGAAAAAATCATGTCTTCTTTTTCGCAACTAACCTAAGGCTCTAATCAGTGGATCTTGTCACTACGTTTATAAGCCCCTCGTTTTGAATCTGTAAATCGTCTTCCCGGGATGGACAATCCCGAGCAAAGGTCCTATAAGGCAAGCGAGTTCCACCGATAAAGGCAAAAGTGAACTTAAGGCTATCTGGTCACGTAAACTTCCAACGTATGTGATACGCGTGCCACGGTCGAAGTCAACGTCCTTAAGTTAAGGCGGGGATCGTGACAAAATTTCGGCATGACCTCTCCTGACTCGCTTGCGCGAGGGGCCTTAGCTTTTGGCCTTGGCCAAGTTGTGGCTGGCACGGTGCATACGTTGAAGGTTTGGTGACACGGTGTCACATTGAACCTTCGGGCATATTTTTCGGCAGAGCTCCGCGTCAAAGTCAAGGCTGAAAAGCTCAAAACTTCGGGTCGGAAATGACCTTCGGTCTCAATCTTTCGAGCTTGACTTGAGACGAAACCCGGCGTAAAAAACATACACTTGGGCTTTATGACACGTACTAAGCCAAAAATCAACCGGGGTCTTGGACGAAGTGTGACACAAAGAGTGCATGGCTTACACGGGCTAGGATGGGCTGTTTGGGACGACCCCGTATGCGCTCGAAAGGTATCTGGCAGACCAACCGAGCTGCAACTGAACGGTCATCCCGGGTTACGGGTCGTAGTGTGCAGTGTACCGAGGCAGCAAGTGCACGTGAAGTGCGGTGTACCGAGGCGCAGTGCAAGTAGTGTGCGGTCACTAAAATTCTTTTTCTGAGTAAAACAGAGATTTTCAGAATGTGTCTTAAAGAATTTTATGCGCAGTTCAAAATGTAACACAAAAATCAAGTATGAACGGGAATGCACGAACATGTTATGATTTTGAAAGAGACGATAATGCAACACCCTTTTTTTTGAAAAAAAAAAACGTTCGAGGTTTTGAACAACACACGCACACAAAAACGAGGAAGGATAAACGAAAGTTTGACCCACTGAAGGCTTTTTGAAAATAATGGTAGTTTTGAAAAAGTATCCAAGTCCCCAACGGAGTCGCCAACTGAAATTACCCGGGATTCGTGCGGGGCGAACGCCGTTGTCTTTCGCGGATTTGTGTTTGAGACCTCGCTTTCGGGAAGGAGAGGAGTTTCCACACGGTTTTGTATTTTGAGCCCAAATGTTGAAAAACGGCTTTAGTGAAAAATGTGTCCTTTTTATTGGTAGCAAAAACTTTGGAAAAGGCTTTGAAAAGGGGAAATGACAAGTCTTTCTACCTTTCTCGAAAATGTGTGTGTGTGTGTGTGTGTTTGCATTTTGAAAATGGGGGCTTGAATGACAAGCTTAATCTTGGTTTGAATGTCAAACGTTGATTTTGTGATTCTTTTTTGGAAAAAGCGAGCGTTTGAATGACAAACGTCGATTTTGGAGTTTTTTAGGAAAAGTGATACGAGTGATGATTTTGAACTTTTAACTTAAGTGTCAAATGTTGACTTTTAAGAAAAGAGCATTTGAATTTCAAACGTCGGATTTTGAGTTTGAAGATGATCGTTTGGATGCCAAACGTCACTTCGCGCGTTTTAAAAGAGAGTTCGAATGTCGAACTCCTGTTTTGAACCGGGCATTACATTGTTAGCGATTTTACGGGAAAAAAGCATTAAATGATATGCGATCAACGAATCAATTTGCGACTCGGACTTTGATAAGTAAATACTATCACTAGCCAAACGGCTCGGACTTGTAAATGACAGTATTTAAAGTGCGGTATCGACGGAATCAAACAACCCGGATTTTAAAGGCGCGTTAAGCAAATAGCATTCAACGAATCAAACGATCCGGACCGTTAAATGACTATCACGAACCAAACGATTCGGACTATAAAGTTGCGTAAAGTAAATGATGTTCAATGGATCAAACGATCCGAAATTGTAAATGACATTAAAAGTAAAGGAACGGGGCCGGAACGCCGTTTTAACCCGAGATTACTTTTCTTACGGGAAGAGAAGAGGATCTGGGACTAAAACGTATCGGACCCCGTTGACGGTGACGTCTACATTTCAACAATGTTCGACCGAAACGGCTGTAGCTACTGGCGCGTAAATCGAGACGGAACGAGTGTTTAGGGAGAGAGAGTGTTATCTATGGCTAGGGGTTGACTCTTTTGGCTCGGGAGGCATATATGGGATACGATTTAGTGTTCTGAACGGTATTTCGAGGTTGTTTGGTTTGTATTGGGTTAAATACGAAGTTTTCACGCAAATCGAGGCAAAACGGGGCTCGGGAGAGGGTGAAAAAGGTTTGGACCGTGGCTGTGGTGAGAAATGTGTTATATTTTTCTTTTTTTCAAATGTTTGACAGCCCTCTGTATTTATAGGGTGAAAATGCAAAAGAGTCTGGACGGACTTATGATGAATTTCAGGGGGTTTTGTGGTATTTTTGAAATTGGGAGGACTTGCTGACATTTTTGTTTTGCCTGCAAAAGAGTCCGGACGGACTGTGACAACATTTCAGGGGTATTTTGGTCTTTTCACTCTGAAATATGTTTGATGTTGACTGGAGGGTTGTCGTGCCACATGCCACTGTGACTCACCGGGGCTTGGTTTTTCGTGCCATTATCCCCGGTTTTGTCCCTTTTTTAAATAACTGTCCGAAAAATGTCCGAAATGCCCCCGTAAAGTGTCGGAAAGTGCGTTTTTTAGGAGAAGTTGTACTTTTACGTGTGACAACGTGTGTTGAGTACGCTTCGACGTTGGGATGCACGGGGCAGTTTCAGGACGTCTTGTTGGCTTGAGAACGGGAAGCTTAACGGGTTCCGGTTAACCTGGAGCGGGCCAGTTAACGAATTCCAGTTAACTTTTAACGGATTTTGGCGATCCGGATTTGGGTACTTACAATTACCTTTGAACGTTGGAAGTTGTTAGGTATTTATAGTGTTAATATAGGATCGTGTTGAATCCCTAAAATCACGGGAATAATGTAGGCATAACTGACTTCGAGAAAGTAGGAAACGGTTACAAATAACGACGTGAATTGGCGCACGTGTTGGTAGGTCGAGGTCGACTGAATTGTCAAGGGCGACCTGATTTTGTGCTTTGACTTGATAGCAATTGTACAAGTATGTGATCGTGTCGAACGAAGCTAGGTCGGGACCACGGAGGGTCAGACAATGAGCTAGGCTGACTGATCGATGATGGGCCTTTGTCCATGTAGCAATTGAGCAGGCCCATTCGATAATAGAGTAGGATGGTGACTGAAATGTTGGGCCTGGCCCATCACTTTATTCCGTTCAGTGGCCCCCAACTTTCTTAGTTGAATTTGTCGACCAAGAAGTTATGAAAAATTTGTGGAGCCTTACATAGCTCGTTGTTGGATGGTCTATTGAGCTGACGTGGCTTGATCTCGACCGTTGAATTTTTTGACGGTTAGATGCGTTAAGTTGCCGTAATTCCGTAATGATTGTACTTATTCTGGTGATTGGACATCTCTCTTGGGAAACGTTGCTGACATTAATTGAAGGAGTTAACCGTTGTGACCCCTACCCTTTCCAATTCAGGTAAGGATTGGGATAAGTATAAAAGGCAACTTCCTTTTCCTTTTCCCACTTTACAAACCCCAAACTCTCGTATACACAGCAAGAACAAAAGGCAAGGAGCTTCTGATTTTCCAGTGTAACCAAGCTTCCTGTTCGTTTTCGATTTCCTCTTCTTCGAATTATCTAAGGTACCCTTCAATTCCTCTGTAATTTTAGGCTTAATTTTGAATTTTTTTTCTTCAATTTCTCCATGGCTAGGACCTTTGGTTGTGAACCAGGTGTTAGATATGGGTATAGCTCTGCCAACATTATGGTTTATAAAAGATTGGAGGGACCTTGGAAATAGATGAATAGGGAGGAGTGTGTCACCATTTTTGAAAGATAGGGTCTATGTTATGGCGTTTTCGAGCTTCCAGGTAGAGAGAGTATATGAGATCTGGAGGTGGACGATCCTCGGATTGTTCGCTTTCGTCTTTTCAATAAACTGACAGACCACTTCATTATTTTCTTTATCAAAACCAATAAATCCCCCTTTCCTAGAGAAAGATTAGAATTCCTAGGGAATCTAGGTCGCCTTTAGGTAGTTCGGAAGAGTCTTCAACTAGGACTGATTCCCCTGTTTCTTCTTCTTCTGTAGATATGGCAGATCAAGACCAGGCCGCAGCTTCTACTTCGTCACGCCCCCACTCAAGCAATATAGTGGATGCCTTTTGCTCGACAGTGGTGCCTAGCCGCAATGAAAGGGGATATGTGGCCCCCAAGCTGGCTATTGGAAGGAAGACTGCGGAGTTAAGGATTGAAATCCTTCATAGCTTCTGCGAAATCAATAGAGATGAATTCATATTGACTCATTTCACGGAGGCTCAAAGGAAGGTTCAAACTTGGGCTTATTGGGCTTTGAACAAGGCTAAGGTAGCTTTCTATTATGGCCAATTTGAGGTCGGGCCACGACTTCCCTTAGATCCCTTCCTCTGTGAATGATAACGTAGCTTTCTATTATGGCCAATTTGAGGTCGTGTACACATGTGCTTAGGAGATTTTTCAAAGTGGTGGTGAATGATAAAACCCTAGGGATTAGCACCCCGACCAAAGCCAAGGCCCCAAAGTTTTTTGTGAACTTGCTCTATTAGTGTAAACTACAGATGATATCGTAGATGATTTTCCAGATTCCAGATGATATCGCAGATGATTTCATGTGCTGGAATTTACATAGTTGAAAAGATCTCTTGGTCTTTGTAATCTCTGAGTCTGTTTGTCAGTGCTACCCCAGGTGATGTTATCACTCAGGGTAACACTTGTATATTAGTGTATTTTTTTCTCTTTATTTATATAAAAAAATACTTTTATATTCTTTTAATCTGGTTAGCTTAGTTCTAACCGTGGCATACGCTGACCTTTTTGTTATAGTAGGTTATTACTTAGGTTAACAAGTTTGATATCATTCCCCTTCGTTTGCTAAAAGTGACAAAGTCACTAATCTTTCTTTATGATAAATAAAAGGCAAAGACAATTATTTCCATACTATTCTCTCGAGCTCGGGGCACGGTGTTCGCTGCAACGATGTACTCTTGCCAATGAGAATGTATGAGGTGATTTGTGCTTAGTATTAGGGACATGGAGTTTGCTCCTACAGTGTACCCTACTTGAAATGCATAAATCACTTTATCTTTGCACTTGAAATATAACTCGAGGCATGGAGCTCGTTACTACGATGTGTTCTTGTTTAAAGAAGTGTATTGTTTTTTATAACAAGCAATGTACTTAAAAATAATAAAAAAATATGCTTGTTATGCCTAAAGTACATGAAAATTGCTCAGCTTGTTATGCCTGAAATGCTTGAAAATGGCTTAGCTTGTTATGCCTGAAATGCTTGAAAATAAAAATATTTATCAAGGGGATTTATATCACATGTGTTATTCTACGTGTTACCATCAATTCCTTAACACATTAGTGTGTGCTATATTAGTTTTTTTTTTATTTCTTATTTTCGAAATTTTGTTGATTAATCTTTCAAAATCTGAAATTAAAGAGTTTACGATTTTGAAAACGTCTTCAACAAGTTTCCTTTATTTTTGGTAAACATTGTTGAGTAACTAACCTATATTTATTTTGATTTTGTACTCATAATTTTCGGACTTAATTACAAATATTTTGTTTACTCATTTTTTATTTTTGTTATACTTAAAAAAAATTATTTTATTTTTTATAACAGCCGTGTGTTAATTTAGGTTGTTGGGGTTATTAAAATGTGAGTGGTTAGGGTTTATTTAAAATGTGTGATTAAGATTAATTAGGAGTTGTTATGGAGAGGATTTATAGGGTTTAAGTTAGGATGGGATTTAACTTGTCAAATCAAATTAATAACCTTGTTCCCTATTCACTTCTTCCTCTTTAATCTCCTTATTTTTCTCTACCTCTCCACTTATCTCTCTCTAACCGTTATTCTCTCTCTCCTTTTAACCTCCTTTCAGCGTCATCGTCCCTTACTCCCAACCTAGGTCAAATTCGTTCCAAAAGTTTCCACAAAATAACCATGGCTTCTCCATTCAAAACCAACACCGAACCTCCAAACACTGACCAAATGGATATCTCTCCAAGCATTTCTCCCTCTGTAGCTTCTCGTGTAGCCATGGAAACTTCTCCCATAATTACACCAAGCTCTTCTCCTCCAATATAGGCTGTAGTTCCAGCTGCTGCCCCTATATCCTCATTCGAACATGGCATTCCCAAAGGCACACTCATTCCAGCCAAATCAAAAGAGAAGAGGAAAAGAAAAGCTCTCTCAGCCAAATTGTCTCCTCAAGTTGCAAAGAGGAGGTCCTCCAATCGAATCAGGTCAATTAGGTCTAAAGCTACATCAAATACAACCTCTGATCCGGTTGAAGTTTCAAAAAGCTCCTTGGAAACGTCATCATCTCATGTGAGTGACGAGAATTTTGATACAACAAAGGAGAAGGAACCTTCTGTGGACTCATTTGAAGCCTGGGTGGATGCTGAATAGGAGGAAACGTTGTCAGATTTTCAGAAGAGAAAAGACAAGGTCAAAATTTCTGTGAGTGCTACCAAAGGTGCTACCAAGAAGAGGATATCATCTGAGGTAACACCTTCCCCCTCCTCTGTTCCTATACAATCTTCTCCTAGTGATAATGAATTATCTGGTGATGAGTTTATTCGAAATGAAAAGGATAAAGCTTTTCCAAAACCATTTCTTACTTTGGAATTTTATAAGAAAGAAAATATGGAGTTTTGGCTTAACAATTTAAGTAAGAAATTGTTAAAAGAAAAGCATATTGATGAGGGCCAGTTATAAAAGGAAGGGATGGTTCAGTTTTTAAAGGACAGGAATTTCTTTAAGGCAAATAATCATGCCTCAGTTTTTGTTGAAAGTGTTGTGAGAATCTTTTTTGCTAACCTACATGCTCATTTGAATAATGAAGGATCTGAGAAATTTGGGAAAGTTTTTGTGAGGGGTAAGGTTTATTCATTTAATCCAACCCTTATTAACAAGGTTATAGGCCTCCCAAATTTAGATGACGAGAGCATTAGGGTTAATAGGTATGAAATGGTCAAGCTTCTCACCCACAACAAACTTCAATCCTGGCCTTTAAAGGAAAAACTTCATCCTTCTAGGCTTACCTCTCTGTACTCTGTGCTTCACAAGCTTTGCATCTTCAATTGGCTCCCTACTACGAATGAACCTATTGTTACATTGGAGCATGCTAATATTTTGTACAGATTAGGTAAAAACCTTAGGATTAACTTTGGAATATTAGTGTTCAAACACTTAGCCTCGTGGGGTAGAAAGAAAGAAATGATCATTAGCTTTTTCTCCTATCCTTCTTTGATCTTCAAAGTCTTAGTTTTTCAATCCTTGCCTATTGAAGCCTCTGATTCTTTCACCTCTGAACTTGAGTATTATACCATTGATCAACAACTGAAAAAGGGTAACAAGTATACAAAAGATCTTCCTTAGAAAAAATCTGATGAAACTGCCTCTGTTCTTCCTGGTACTATCTCACGTGATATCCCAAGTACTTCCCCAGGTGTTGCCCCTAATACTTTTGGAGGAACTGATGCTGCAACTATTCTGCCCAATATGATAAATCTTCTGGGCAACACTTCTCCATTAATTCCAAATACGAAAGTGCTGAATTTCTTGCACAAACAATCAAGTGCAATGGGAGAACTCGTTGAGGGATGGGCCAAGCTTAAGCAGGCAACTGAAACTTTTATTGATGAAATTTCTTCCCAAACAGGGGAAGGATGTGCTGCTGCTACAACTTCTGAAGCTGGTGCTACTGCAGGTGCTACCACCAGTGCTGGCCCAAGTGATGGTGGAGGTAATAGGGAAGGAGATCAGGAGGAAGAAGAAGAAGAAGAAGAAGAAGAAGAAGAAGAAGAAGAGGAGTTTGAAGAAGAAGAAAGCTTAATACCTAAAGGTTGATAAACTTGGAGGTTGATATTGCCACTACTATGTTGGTGGACTTGGTTTGTGGTGTCCTAAAACAATTTCTTTTTATTTGGTGATGTGGTTCCTAAACAATTTACTTTTTATTTTGTTTATGTTGGTTGCAAAACATTTTAGTTGATTTGTTTAAAACTTTAATTGTTAGGGTGTTTTGTTTGCTTAGATGATATTTTGCTACAATAGTTTATGGTTTTTATTTTAACTTAGTTTATTTCGAAAACTTTTTACGTTTGAAATAAATTAGTTTATTTTGATAAAATCATTGCTTAGATTAGCTCCTTGATTAAGGGGAAGTTAATTTTCGTGGAGATGTTATACTTTGTTTCTATGCTCTGTGTATCTGTTTATGGACTGACATATTGCAGGTAAGCAGCACATTAGGGTTGAGAAGAAATATTCAACTAAGGAGGAGATTGTTAGTGTAAACTGCAGATGATATCGTAGATGATTTTTCAGATTTCAGATGATATCGCAGATGATTTTCTGTGCTGGAATTTACATAGTTGTACATTTCTTATTTATTAATTAATGGACTAATGTGCTAATATAATATGCATAGTCTATGGTGTATGTCCATATTTCAGGTTGCAATATGATTGGAGAATGAGCTAGAAACATGGTGAAATTTGGAAAAGGAAGATTTATGCATAAATAACATTTTATGCATAAACCGTTCCAAGGCCCTTTTTTTAGTTAGCAATATTAAAAACGTGGGAAGACTTATTCAAAGGATTTGTTGCTGATTCAAAGAGAGTACAACATGAAGAAAGCTTGGGAGTTGTGATGTACCCGATTTTTGAAATCAAACGGAGTCGCCACGCCATTTTTGTTTTAAGGGTCAAAACTTTGAAAAATGCCCGAGATTAGAAATTTGGATTCGGAGATCACGTTACACGCCGGGAAGGACGTTAGTGTGCACCCGGAATGCCTCGTGAAACGAGTCTTCCAAGCTTAAAAACCATTTGTGTGTGTGTGTGTGTGTGTGTATTACTTTGGCCAAAATAAGTTGAAACTGAGGAAAGTAAAAATTGGGAATTCTTTATTAGACTTTGGACAGATCCCATGATTTTTGGTGTGATTTTTGGGTTGATATTTGACACTCAAAAGATTTTTGGAAGTTGAAAACCATTTCTGCCAGAAGGAAAAAGGCAGTGGACACTTAATTTTGAAATGGACTTTAGGGCTTGAAAACTCCAAAATCTGGGAAAAGTCCGAGAATGAAAAATGTTCAAAAAACCTTAAATAAGGTTTCTGTAAAAGAACTTTTCATTTTGGAGATGATTTGAGGACTCAAAACCTTCTGGAAATCTCAGATGTGAAATCTGGACTTCCAGAGACTGATGAACTGACCTTTAAAGGAAAATTTTAAAAATGGAGTTTTACTCACGAAAAAAATAAAGTAAAAATATTTCTGGAAAGCTATGAATGTTGGCTACAAAAAGTGTTTTGTAGTCAACACCAAATTCCAAGTTTATCTGTGTCCAAAAAATTATACCATGGACTGGGGTCTTAGAAAATTGCTACTGGACAGCAACTTCTCAAGAAGGAAAACATGATTTTAAAGGGGGTTTTGCATCCATGCTTGTCCCCATTTCCCTAGGTTTTGATTAGTGATCACTTGACATTTTAGTGGTGAATCAACTATATCAAACCATCCTTGGGGTACATTAGGACTAAGCACTTTATTTGCTTGGGAAGGAGAATTTTATCCTTTGAAAAAGAGATTTAATGTATGAAAATGATTTTTAGGATTTTGAAAATGTGTTTTCTTTGCAAGTAAGTAAGAACACTTTGAAAATAATGTTGATCCTTGTAGAAGATCATCCATGGAGATGAACTTCCATGGTGATCTTCTTGGATCTAAGACAAGAAGATGAATGAACTACATTTTGTAGCTTGAAAATGCATGCATGGATGAATTTTAGGGTAAGGAGAGGGAGGTTATACCTATCTTCCTTGTGTTTTGTGTTTGAATGGATTCAAAGGCTTGAATGTGTTTAGGGCTTGAAAGTGTTTAGGGTTGATGATTTGAGTTGGTTAAAGAGAAAACAAGTAGATAACAATGAAGTCCTCTATGTTTTCTCTCTAATCCTCCTCCTAAGGGGTGATTTGAGCTTGGATTGGTGTATGTATGAGAGTATGTATGAGAGTGTTTTGAAGTGTTTGTGAGTGAGTGAGATTTGGGAAAGATTGGAGAGAAAATGGTGGCAATTCAAGTGAATTCTCACTGTTTTCTCTCTATTTTTCGCCAAAGATGTCTTAAGCTTCTTTGTGAGTGATTTGTCTTGTGTAAACTGAGAGAGGAGGGTTCAATTTATAGCCCTCTGTGAGAAGCAAACTCATCCGCGCGGATCTGTGTGTAGGCGTGCACTGTTCATCTGCTACAGTGTAGGCTGTTGGACAGGAGGAATATTTTCAGAAAATTCAAACTGATTGCTGTTTTTCAACTTGCTTAATTCGGATTTTTCCAATTTCTTTTGCTTTTTGAGATTCTTTTCTTGGTTTAACTTTAAATGGCAATGCCCATTTTACCCTTACTTTGTTAGAAAAGTTAGGAATGTTAGGAATGTTAGTAATGTTATAACTTTCGTTAATTTTCTAACGAAAATGCTAACAAGCTCAAATTGGAGCACTTACAGTAGCCCCTCGGCGACGGCGCTTTCGAAGGAAGCGGGGTCGTCGATAAGAGTAAGGCTCCATATTTGGCAGGATGATCAAGTGATTGAGTGGTTGAACCTATTTAATAGGCTACCTACGTATCCCGAATGGGAATCAAGCCGGTCGTAGTTCGGGTCTTTCGACCCTGGAATGACTATTTTAGGGTGTCAACCTAAGATTTGACTACTTTTGGGAAGTCGCCCTATGACTTGACTATTTTGGGAAAGTCACCCTGTGATTTGACTATTTTTGGGAAGTCACCCTAAGGTCTGACTATTTTTGGGAAGTCACCCTAAGATCTGACTATTTTTGGGAAGTTACCCTAAGATCTGACTATTTTTGGGAAGTCACCCTATGGTCTGACTATTTTTGGGAAGTCACCCTATGGTTTGACTATTTTGGGGAAGTCGCCCTATGATTTTGACTATTTTGGGGAAGTCGCCCTAAGACTTGACTGTTTTGGGGAAGTCGCCCTAGGGTTTTGACTATTTTGGGGACGTCGCCCTATGACTTGACTATTTTGGGGAAATCGCCCTATGGTTTGACTATTTTGGGGAAGTCGCCCTATGACTTGACTATTTTTGGGAAGTCGCCCTATGACTTGACTATTTTGGGGAAGTCGCCCTAGGGTTTTGACTATTTTGGGGACGTCGCCCTATGGTTTGACTATTTTGGGAAAGTCGCCCTATGTCTTGACTATTTTTGGGAAGTCGCCCTATGAATTGACTATTTTGGGGAAGTCACCCTGTGATTTGACTATTTTTGGGAAGTCACCCTAAGGTCTGACTATTTTTGGGAAGTCACCCTAAGATCTGACTATTTTTGGGAAGTTACCCTAAGATCTGACTATTTTTGGGAAGTCACCCTATGGTCTGACTATTTTTGGAAAGTCACCCTATGGTTTGACTATTTTGGGGAAGTCGCCCTATGATTTTGACTATTTTGGGGAAGTCGCCCTAAGACTTGACTGTTTTGGGAAAGTCGCCCTAGGGTTTTGACTAGTTTGGGGACGTCGCCCTATGACTTGACTATTTTGGGGAAATCGCCCTATGGTTTGACTATTTTGGGGAATTCGCCCTATGATTTTGACTATTTTGGGGAAGTCGCCCTAAGACTTGACTATTTTGGGGAAGTCGCCCTAGGGTTTTGACTATTTTTGGGACGTCGCCCTATGGTTTGACTATTTTGGGGAAGTCGCCCTATGACTTGACTATTTTTGGGAAGTCGCCCTATAACTTGACTATTTTTGGGAAGTCGCCCTATGACTTGACTATTTTTGGGAAGTCGCCCTATGATCTGACTATTTTTGGGAAGTCGCCCTATGATCTGACTATTTTTGGGAAGTCGCCCTAAGATCTGACTATTTTTGGGAAGTCGCCCTATGGTTTGACTATTTTGGGAAGTCACCCTAAGATTTGACTATTTTTGGGAAGTCACCCTAATATTTGATGATAATGTTCTTTTAGAAAAGTAGTTGACTAAGATATGCTTTCATACATCTTTGTGCTTACCCAGTAGGCCGGAAGACCGAGGCTACGGGCGATGTTGATGAAGAGTTGTTGGGTTGCCGTTCGTGATGGTTTTCGCCGACGATTGCTTGTCTTTGGAGGCATTTTGACCTGAAGGGGAGTTTGGTTGAGTCGCATCTTCTTGGTGATCGTCAACCTTGTAGAAGTTGTTGAGCTTGTCTTCACATTGGGACTTCTTGCTTTTGAGAACTTGGTGTCTCGACCGATTTTCATTTGAGAACTTGGCATTCCCGATTTGCATTTTGAGAACTCGTCCCCGACCGAATTGTATTTGAGAAATTGGCGTCTCTGACCGAATTGTTTGTGAGAACTTGGCATCTCTGACCGTATTATATTTGAGAACTTCGCGTCTCGACCGATTTGCATTTGAGAACTTGGCGTCTCTCGACCGTATTGTATTTGAGAGCTTGGCGTCTCGACCGTATTGTATTTGAGAATTTGGCGTCTCGACCGATTTGCATTTGAGAACTTGGCGTCTCGACCGTACTGTATTTGAGAACTTGGCGTCTCTGACCGTACTGTATTTGAGAACTTGGCGTCTCTGACCGATTTGCATTTGAGAACTTGGCGTCTCTGACCGTACTGTATTTGAGAACTTGGCGTCTCTGACCGTACTGTATTTGAGAACTTGGCGTCTCTGACCGAACTGTATTTGAGAACTTGGCGTCTCTGACCGATTTGCATTTGAGAACTTGGCGTCTCTGACCGTACCGTATTTAAGAACTCGCGTCCACCGACCGTACCGTATTTGAGAACTTGGCGTCTCGACCGAACCGTATTTGAGAACTTGGCGTCTCTGACCGTACTGTATTTGAGAACTTGGCGTCTCTGACCGATTTGTAGACACTGGAGGTGATCTGCACATGTTTTGCCCGGAATCATCTCTTGTCGAAAAGGGGCATTTGATTTCTTGCGATTTTGTTGAAACCATTGATTTTGGACTTTGGTAAATATCTTCCTTGTTGAGGGTAAGTCTCAATAGCGAAGGAAAATGGTCTTTCACGTTCGAATCCCTGCATTGGTTAGTAGAGAGGAAGATGTATATATGACATTCATGATGACAGATGCATGCATAGAATCAGAATGATTATGACAATATCACTGCATGTGTTCGCGAGATGATGCATTTACTTGCTTTCGAAGATGCACTTAGCCTAAGCTTTTGGCAGGGAAATTATGATTTATGATCTTCAATCACTTAGGATTTTTCCTATTGATTCAAGTTTTGTGCATGCTACATGAGCCCTTGGGATATTTTTGTGGGGATGCATGGTGATGAGAGGGGATGCATTGGGATGTATGTGTCTGGAGACTATTTGGAACAGATTTTGAGCAAGTGGGGGAGGTGAGAGCCCTCGATTACGATTTAAACAGTGGTTGTTGATGAGGTTTTGTTAACAGTATCACATGGACCTCAATCTTGATGAGATTGGATTCGGATCCCGGGTCTTGTTTGGAATTTTCCCTCTCAATCTTGGTCATTCGAAGTTGATGCCGACGTCGATATGAAGCTTCTTTCATTTGGGTGAGCCGTGACTTGGCCGAAACCTTGTTCGGAGAATGATTTGATGAAATTGCTAATGCCGGGTGAAACCTGATCTTAGACTCAGACGCTACGGGAAGCTTGCTATGTACCAAGTTCAAGCTAAAAATCTAGCCGTTGATGTGACTAGACCTTTCTTGTGACTTGATAAAATTCAGTCCAGAGGACCGGCTTAGCAAAGTCCAGATTTCGAAGAAGTGACTTGGCGAAGCCCCAATCTTATAACCTCGTTGTGATTTCGACACAATTAGCGAGCCCCAATCGATTGGTAATACAAAGCCATCCCGAAAATAATCGATGAAGATCGAATCTATCTTGTAGTGAAGAACCCAATGTGGACCCAAAGACGACTATATAAGCCCCGGCAGAAGAGCCGTACAGAGAACTTGGGAGAACCGCTTAGCAAAGCCCCAACATGAAGAAATTCAGAGTAGTCTAACAGAGGAGGCACCCATCTTTTCAGAACTTAGTCAACCAGTTACTGGACAATACTCAGAAATGTTTACGTGCAGGGGCATATCTTTTGAAAGGTGGGAATTTCTCCCGAATTTGTGTATGACACTCTCGCTTTTGGTTTGACTCTTTTGAGAGAGTATAAGCATCACAAGGTGTGGAAAAGTGTATGGAAGCCCCTGGCGACGTAAAAGACAAGTGTTTGGCTCTATTTCCCTATGATGGAGAGAGAGAAGACTTGTCGAGACACTTGAAAACTTGTTTTATTCGTGATGATCACAAGGCTACTTAAAACCCTTTGTTAATGTTCGGGTTATTCAACCCCTAAATCTGATATAAACAAATATTTTGATTAATCACAAGGAGAAAATCAACTGATATCGAGAATCAAGCTCGAAAGGGCGAAAAGTGTATAGGGACAATCCTTGATGAGAACGGATTTTTTTTTTTTGGAATTTGTTTGTGATTTCGACTGGACCATTTCTGGTTGCCTACGTTCCCTCCATTATGAAGAGCTCAGGTCGCCGTAGTTCGGGCCTATCCCGAATGAAAAGAGAACGAATGTTGAAATTCGAGGATCTGAGGACCTTTGGGGATTTTGAGGATTTGGAGGATTGAATAACATATCCCCTTAGAGCGTCCATGAAAGACACGGATGCGAAGCCCCAGTGGGACATCCACGGCAAGTGTTTGTGGAGTAGAAATGAATTATGCTCACATGAATCAATTTTGAATTTGCACAATCTTTGATTGGTAATTTTGAGCCAAAATGAATTAGATTCCAATTTAATCAAGCAATGAAGCGTTAATTTGATTTAGATCTTAAAGATATTATGATGAAATTGCTATCCGATAGGAATTGCAGCTGGGTTTCCGGGCTTTGATCGGCCATCGGGTAATTTTGGAAGTTATGACCTCTTAAAGTGAGAGGTCGGCTGGGCCTTTTGCTGACTGAACCTCTAAAAATGAGAGGTTGGCTTGTAAGGATGTGTTTGGGAAATCTATGGCGGGGAAGATTGATTGCCTCTAAGAATGAGAGGTCAAATTTTGACTTTGACCAAAGGCGAGGGTAATGGGAGTATCCTCTAAAATCGAGAGGATGGCTTGGGATTGATTTAAGGTAATGGTGAGAGGAAGTCCAAGCTATCGACAACTTTTGCGAACTTGCGAGGATTCGGGCTCTTTTTTTGATCATTGGAGAGCTTCTTGAGAAGTCGGGGACTTTTGCTGAATTGTGAGGATCGACGGTCCTCTTTTTTTTTTTTGAAGTTCTCGCTTGAATTTTTCTATTTTTTTTTGAAGAGCCTCCTGAGACGTTGAGGATTTTTGCTGAATTGCGAGGATTTTAAAATCCTTCCTTTGATAATTCGGAAGGCCCTTTTGAGGAGTTGAGGATTATCTTTCCTTCCTTCACAACTTGAACATTTTATGCATCGCTGACTCTCGAAGCTAACTTCTTTGGCGTTGCTTGGACTTCTCTCAATAAGGAGCAAAGGTGATGGCTAAACAGGGTTTCAAAACATGCCGATCTTGAAATGAAAGGATATTGTTTGGTGAGGGTAAGGTAATGGCTTTCCTATGGGTGAAAGGCTTCGACCGCAATCCTTACCGGATGACCTAAACCAAATTAAGTCTTCATTGCTTGCTTAAGCTTTAAATGAGAAAAGATCCATGCAAATTCATCGAGCAACGAGAGGATGATGATGAAAGGGATGTGAGCATATGAGATGCAAGATGGGGAGTTGGTAAGCCCCAATTTGGGAAGGATATCAATTGATTTTCTCACTCCGATTAATTTAAATATTAATCATTTCAAAGAATTAGTGGTTGAGCAACACAAGTGATCATCTAGGATAAAACCATTTCAATTAAGTGTAACGTGGGTGTGCAAGTGATGTCTTGAGTCTAGCAAGAAAAGAAAAAAGACTTATATTAAAAGTTAGACATTTAACTACTATGTCCAAAATGGACTACAACGACAAATGTCCAGGAAGTACTTAGGTGAAAGAAAAGTACTAGAACCTACGAAGGTTGACTTAAAAGACTATTTTAAAGATAGGTAGCCCCTAGTCTAGCCGTTCTTTGTTGTTGGACCATGCATCTACTCTTCGACGCTGGAGATGGGGGCTATTGCAGATCTTTCCATAAGGATTTCTTTGGCAATCTCTTGCTTAATCCAACCATTTTCATCATCTGCGATGGTCGGTCCACCGACCTTACAAAGGGGTGAGTCAAATTCCATTATGCCCACAAGTCTTGAATCACAAAACTCGACCATGTTGACATTCGGGTTGTTGTTTCTAGGGAATGGAGTTATCGATAGTATTGGGCCCTTCGTGCACCTCTAACCTCCCTTGTTCAATCAAACTTTGGATTGCCTTTTCAGGGGACGCAATCATCCGTCAGGTGCCCATGGTAATCGATGAAAGGCACAATGCTTGGAGGTATCCAAAGGAGCATTGGGGTTTCTAGGCCGATAATTTTCCAAAGGCCGGAGCAAACCTTTCTCTCACCAAACCTCTGAAGATATCACTCAAAGGCATCCCAAAGTTTCTCAAGTCTTGGAGCCGGATCTGGATGCATCGAGTTTCTTGGGAACAAAGGAAGTGGCATTGTTACATGCCTCCCGTCCCGCATAGATAATCACTTATTTACCTTTGGTTCAAGGTGAGCCGTGTTGGAGGTGGAAGAAACCCGGTATCTCAGAAGCAGTGCAGCAATGGCCGATTGTAAGCCTTTTCGAACTTAGCCCCGGAATTAACCATCGCACGCAAGTCGGCGTAGGGAAGTGACCGAGGGAAGCTCTCAAATGCGGCTTCAAGCATGACCGAAAGATGTCTAACCGCTCCTCGTCGAGGGAGGAATGGCCATTTCACTAAGCTTCAGTTCCACCTTTATAGAAATCCCCAATATTCTCATCGTGGCGCCGCACCGTTGTCTCGCAGTCAACTCGTTTGTTTCCCATTCCAAGTTGGCTTTATACTTATCTCGTGAAAGTACCGGTAACTGTTCCCAAGTAGCCCTAGCTTCAGCCGCAATCGAAAAACCATTTCAAAGCCCCCGACTTCAAAGAGAGATCAAGTAGTCACCAACCGCCGGTTTGTGCATCCCTTAGCTTTCATTGCCAAAGTGTAGGTGTCCAAGTGAGTTTTAGGGCAGGCACTTCCATCAAACAAGCTCGAGATTGGGCATCACGAACTTGTGAGGCAGGTACAATTGAGTCGGGATCTCGTAGGCCGAAGAGCGTGTTCCTTTTGACGGTCAATTCGGCGATCCGTGCTTTCATTTCCTTGTGTTGCTCCATAAACCAAGCCAATTGGGGATCCAAAGGTGGAGCGGGAATGCTCGAGCCGATATTTGAGCCGGGGAAGAGGACTAGCTGTTGGTGGTGCATTGGTGGAAGGGATACCATATCCCGGAGCATAGGTGAAAACCCGTCCTTGGCCCAAATTACCCCGGGAGTGTAGGTAGGAGCTTGGGCAAAGGGATAGAACCCAGCCACTTGCTATTGGCTTCCAATCGGCAGAAGATGGAGGCGGATCCGAGGTATCCGGCATGGCTTGGATTTCCTGGAGTGAGGCCCATAAGTAGGCTTAAGTGCGGGCCGCCGTCCCCCGGTTGTTGAATTGCATGGCCGGTTGTGGCGAGGATGCATAACCGAGAGGATACCGTGGTCCCGGTGATTCTCGATGAAATTGGGATGGGGGCTTGGCAACCCATTGAACCCCGAGTAAGAAATGGGTTTGCGGAAGCCGTGTGAGGAGCAAACTCGAGCTAGCATCATTCCGAGGAGGGGCTCCCGATCGTTGCCCCGAACCAAACCGTGGTGGCATTCCAAACCGTTGCTTTGCGAAAGTCCGGATTGATTGGTACCAAACTCGAGGCGGGATCCCAATTTGTCGTGGCATTCGGGGTATCCCCAACCACGGGAAGGCATTTCGCATGCGACTTTGTCCCCACCGAGGCATTGCGAATCGGCTCGTCCCGTCAGCCGCTGCGTGGATCCAAAGGTCTCAGCTGGGAGCCGGCCGACCTGAGATCGAGGAGCATGGGCTCGGTGGTAGTACCGTGGGAGGCCGGTGGCATCCTGGAGTAGTCGGGTTGACCAAGAGCGGGATTGAGGTCTTCCTCTTCTTCCACAGTGAAGGTGCCATCTGGGTTGAGACTGGCGGCCAATCCATGGCTTTTGATAGCCTCCATAAGGGTGTTCAGTTGTGCTTCCTGTCGCACTCTCATCTGTTCAGCTAACTGATTCCATTGCGGTTCTGTTTGAGGAGTCCCAGGAGGCGGAGTGTTGTTGTCCCCATCGTTACCGGCTGATGCAGACATTGTGAAACCCGGAGTCGGAACAAATGGTGAAGCCGACGATGCGCGACTCTTCCTAACCGATCAAACGGTGACCCGGTGTCCGAAACCAAGCTTTGTGAGGAGCTGCGGGGGAAAAGGCACGAGGGTTCAGACGTCTGGGGACAGAAGAAGGGTAGGTGTTTGGGCTTTGGGCTCATGCAACATGCGGTCATTTGTTCATGTTTACTTAAAACATGTTTTATTAACCTAATCGGTTGGAAAAGATTGCTCTTCTTTTTCGCAAACTACTCTGGATCCTGGATCAGTGGGCCCCGTCACTACGTCTATAAGCCCCTCGCATTCCACCTGTATTTCGACCTCCCGGGGTGGACAGCCCCGGCGAGGGTCCTATAGGGCAAGCGGGTCCCACCGACCGAAAGAAAAACGATCCTAAAAGTCTGGCGGGTAATCGAGTCTTAACGAGTATTCGATGTAAATTACGGACAAAGCTGACGTCAAAAGTCAAGATCATGTCCGAGGGCTCGACGAAAAGTCGGCATGATTTGGACTGATAAGCGTCCACAATTGATCTTGACTTGTCGTCAGTTAAGCCGTAATTAGGCATGGAATAGTCATTAATCCTTGATGACTCAGTGTCAATCTTTGGGAGTCGGTGTATAATTTGTGCGCCGAGCCGAAGTCAAGGCGCCGGTCAATATCTTGGTCAAAGTCTGCGGCGGAAAACCGGCAGAACTTCGACTAATTAGGGTCCCCGAAAGATATTGAGTCGGTATGCCGACAAAGGCTTGAAAGGAAAGGTCTATACACAGACAGGGCATGACACAGACCAGACTAAAAACCAACCGGGTCTCGGACAAAGTGTGTCACGGAGAAGTGCATGGTCGACACGAGGCTCCATGGGATGTTTGGGTAGTCCTGTGCTTGCACCGAGAGGCGTAATAAGACCAAACGGGCCGCGACAAGGATTTTCCCGGGTTAGGGACGTAGTGTGCAGTGTACGGTCACGTGCGCGTAGTGTGCAAGCAGTCTATCTTCTTTTTCTAAGTAAAATAGAAAAATTTTTATGTGTCTTAAAAATATGATGCATGATTTTTTTTTTGAAAATTTTCTTTTTTTTTTTTTGAATTTTTTTTTTTTGAAATTTTTTTTTGAAATTTAATGAACACATAAGCACATAAGCACAAAAATTCCGACAGTTAGGGACATGATTTCGACAGTCAAAATTTTGACTTTTTCCGAGGCGGCCAAAACAACACGAAAATGTGCAAAAATCAACACACACAACAAATGATTTTTTAAATGCCGGGACGGAAGCTTGACCCTCAAAAGCTTTTCTCTTTTTTTTTTTTGAAAACGATGATACCGGTACGTGGGATTGTTAAACCACAATTTATCCCCGACTCGTGTTAGGAGGCGATAACGGGAAGTTTAATGGTTTCCACCAATATACCAAATATCATTTTTTCTTTAGAAAAAGTTTTTCTATCCCCAGCGGAGTCGCCACTGTGATGTACCCGATTTTTGAAATCAAACGGAGTCGCCACGCCATTTTTGTTTTAAGGGCCAAAACTTTGAAAAATGTCCGAGATTAGAAATTTGGATTCAGAGGTCACGTTACACGCCGGGAAGGACGTTAGTGTGCACCCGGAATGCCTCGTGAAACGAGTCTTCCAAGCTTAAAAACCATTTGTGTGTGTGTGTGTGTGTTACTTTGGCCAAAATAAGTTGAAACTGAGGAAAGTAAAAATTGGGAATTCTTTATTAGACTTTGGACAGATCCCATGATTTTTGGTGTGATTTTTGGGTTGAGATTTGACACTCAAAAGATTTTTGGAAGTTGAAAACCATTTCTGCCAGAAGGAAAAAGGCAGTGGACACTTAATTTTGAAATGGACTTTAGGGCTTGAAAACTCCAAAATCTGGGAAAAGTCCGAGAATGAAAAATGTTCAAAAAACCTTAAATAAGGTTTCTGTATAAGAACTTTTCATTTTGGAGATGATTTGAGGACCCAAAACCTTCTGGAAATCTCAGATGTGAAATCTGGACTTCCAGAGACTGATGAACTGACCTTTAAAGGAAAATTTTAAAAAGGGAGTTTTACTCACGCAAAAAATAAAGTAAAAATATTTCTGGAAAGCTCTGGATGTTGTCTACAAAAAGTGTTTTGTAGTCAACACCATATTCCAAGTTTATCTGTGTCCAAAAAATTATACCATGGACTGGGGTCTTAGAAAATTGCTACTGGACAGCAACTTCTCAAGAAGGAAAACATGATTTTAAAGGGGGTTTTGCATCCATGCTTGTCCCCATTTCCCTAGGTTTTGATTAGTGATCACTTGACATTTTAGTGGTGAATCAACTATATCAAACCATCCTTGGGGTACATTAGGACTAAGCACTTCATTTGCTTGGGAAGGGGAATTTTATCCTTTGAAAAAGAGATTTGATGTATGAAAATGATTTTTAGGGTTTTGAAAATGTGTTTTCTTTGCAAGTAAGTAAGAACACTTTGAAAATAATGTTGATCCTTGTAGAAGATCATCCATGGAGATGAACTTCCATGGTGATCTTCTTGGATCTAAGACAAGAAGATGAATGAAGTACATTTTGTAGCTTGAAAATGCATGCATGGATGAATTTTAGGGTAAGGAGAGGGAGGTTATACCTATCTTCCTTGTGTTTTGTGTTTGAATGGATTCAAAGGCTTGAATGTGTTTAGGGCTTGAAAGTGTTTAGGGTTGATGATTTGAGTTGGTTAAAGAGAAAACAAGTAGATAACAATGAAGTCCTCTATGTTTTCTCTCTAATCCTCCTCCTAAGGGGTGATTTGAGATTGGATTGGTGATTGTATGAGAGTATGTATGAGAGTGTTTTGAAGTGTTTGTGAGTGAGTGAGATTTGGGAAAGATTGGAGAGAAAATGGTGGCAATTCAAGTGAATTCCCACTGTTTTCTCTCTATTTTTCGCCAGTGTGTTGTTGCTGTGAGTGATTTGTGTTGTGTAAACTGAGAGAGGAGGGTTCAATTTATAGCCCTCTGTGAGAAGCAAACTCATCCGCGCGGATCTGTGTGTAGGCGTGCACTGTTCGTCTGCTACAGTGTAGGCTGTTGGACAGGAGGAATATTTTCAGAAAATTCAAACTGATTGCTGTTTTTCAACTTGCTTAATTCGGATTTTTCCAATTTCTTTTGCTTTTTGAGATTCTTTTCTTGGTTTAACTTTAAATGGCAATGCCCATTTTACCCTTACTTTGTTAGAAAAGTTAGGAATGTTAGGAATGTTAGTAATGTTATAACTTTCGTTAATTTTCTAACGAAAATGCTAACAAGCTCAAATTGGAGCACTTACAGGAGTACAAGGCATTGATGCATAGACTTGGATAACAAGCACACGGTTGCTATTTTGAAGGAAAGTGGGCGCTTGAATTGAGGAACACTCAAACCACTTCCCCACTCTCCCTCAACGTCCAAGAAAACCCCAAGGTTGTTTATTTGAGTAGCCTTCAAGTAATTGAAAACTATAAATATGCTTGGAAGTAGTCATTTGAAGACATGCCAATATATGCCCATTTCATACACACCTTCGAAGCATAAGAGATAGAGTTCTTTGTTTGGTTCTTTTCATCCATCCTCCCTTGTAATTACGCACTTGATTACCTTGGTATCAAATTGTGTGTAGGCTAGGATTGAATTTCGTTCTTTATCTCTTATTTCATAGAGATCATATTGTTATAGCCATAGGGAACATTTCGGCTTTGTAAATTCATTGTTCATAGTGATTATAAAGTCTTGCCTAAGAGGCATCCTCAAGTTATATTATTTATATAACTTTAGAAAAACAATTTTGGTGTTATTATTCCGCTGCAATCTCTTTACAAAAATTTTTTTATTTTCGAAGTGTGTGTGTGCTATCCCAAGTGCTATCGTTGGTGCTGTTATCACCTTGGATATCACTTGTGATTCTGGCCGTGATAATTTCAATTGGTATCAGAGCAGGTCACTTGACGTTACTAAGTGCTTGATCTAGGTGTCATGGCTTATGATCCTGCAAATCCAAACAAAAAATGTCTTCCTGTTTTAGATGGTTCGAATTATGCATATTGGAAGATCCGTCTTCGCTCGCATATAAAATCAATTGATCTTCGAGCTTGGCGATCTATAGTTAATGGGTACTCTCTTCCACTTTTACCTCCAGATGAGAATGGTGTCATCCAGGTTAAACCTGACACTGAGTGGACTAATGAAGAGATCACCCTAGCTAACTATAATGAGAAAGCTCTTAATGCTATTTTTGAGTGGGTTGACATGCACATTTTTAAAATTGTTCAAAATAGTTCCACAGCTAAAAAATCTTGGGATATTTTACAAATGTTTTGTGAAGGTGATTCTAGTGTGCGTGAAAACAAACTTAGAGGTCTTACTAGCAAATTTGAAAGGTTGAGAATGGGTGAAAATGATACCATTTCCTCTTATTTTGAAAAATTGTTTGACATTGCTAATGAGTGTCAACTTTTGGGTGAATCTTTTACAAATAAACAATTGGTTTCAAAGGCTATTAGAACTCTTCCTGAGCGTTTTAATATGAACGTTTTATCTATAGAAGAGGCACACAACCTTTCTACTATGGACATCAATTCCTTAATGAGCAATTTAAAAAATTTTGAGTCAAACCTTGCTGAGCAAAGTGAAGCTTCTAAAGGCAAGAGTGTTGCTTTAAAAGTTCAATCCTCTAGTTTACCAACTGATGAGGATGACGAAATTTTTGAGGAATTAGTTGAAGATGCTAATGTTGCCTTGCTTGCTAGGAAATATAATTCTATGTTACGAAAGTTAAACAAAGAAAATGTGCAGGTTAAGGCTAAAGAGCAACAAACCAAGGTGTACAATTCAATGCTGAAGAGGACATTTCCATCTACTCAGAAAGGTGGTCCCATAAGGAGAGCATCATCAGATCAATCTAGATCTGATCCAAAATACCTTGAATCAATCCAATGTCACGCATGCTCTGGATGTGGTCATTACTCAAATGAGTGTGCTAACACTCTAAGGAAGATGGGGAAGAACCTATGGGTATCCCTCAGTGACAATGAAGATGAGGAGACCAATCAATCTGAAGATTCAGATCAAACAGCAATGATGGTCACAAATTGTGACTCGAACTCTGTCAGTGATACCTCATGTGATATCCAAATTGGGATAGCACCTGAGATATCATCCAGCAGGTATACATAGTTTAATTTGATAAATGATGTTTGCCTTATGGGTTCTGTTAACATGGATGCAGGTGGTTCACAAGAGGATGAACAAAGAAAGGAGTTCAGCAAGGATGAACTCATTTGCGGTCTTAAGAACCTTTGCAAAGAATTGGTTGACGAATGGAAGAATGAGAACAAGAAGGTGGTATCTCTGTCCAAAGAGGTTCAAGATCTGACTGATGGCTTGACTAGATTGGAAGTTCAACTCACAAAGAAGGATGTGGAGCTGGACAAAGTCAAGGCCAAGCTTACTCTAACCGAGGCCACATTTAAGAAACTCAACACGAGTTTTTCCAAACTGGATAAAATTTTTGGGTTGAGCAAACCACTCAAGGCAGGTATGGGTTTTCAAGAGTCCTTAAATGCTATTACATCTACTTTGGCTAATAAAGAAGATAAATTATTTTTTATTAAAGAAAGAGACAATGTCAAACTAATGTCTTCTGATAAGCCTTCTGACAATGTTAAAATATGTAACTACTGTTACTCTACTGGACATTTGAAAAATGATTGTAAAACTCTTTTAAAGAAATGTAGCCCCGTGCTACCTGAAGTGTTGCCTATCACGTCAGATATCACCTACGGTCAGAAGAGAAATAATCAAAGTAGGAAAGTGTGAAAACCTAAGTCTAATCTGAGGTGTGATGTTGTGTACACTGCCTTAAAAACTAATGTTGAAGGTTCATGGTATTTTGATAGTGGTTGTTCACGTCACATGTCAGGAACAAAAATGTTTTTAAAAGAATATGAACCAATTCAAGGTGGTAGTGTTACATATGGTGGTGGTGGCAAGAGTAATATAGTAGGAAAAGGCATTTTAAATATACCTGGATTTCCTGCTTTGAAAAATGTTTTGCATGTTGATGGACTTGTAACTAATTTAATTAGTATTAGCCAACTTTGTGATGACAATCTTCAAGTGAAATTCAATAAAAACACTTGTGGAGTTTTTATTGTACCAATAACTATGTTATGACTGGTACTAGGTCAAGTAATAACTTTTATCTTGTTGAGGATAAATAAATGTGTCATTCTGTGAGAGTTGATGTGCTACCTTGTGGCATCAAAAGTTGGGTCATGTCCATTTTAGAAACATTGTGAAACTCATTAAGGCTGAAGCTATAAGTGGTATACCAAGTCTGGACATAAGTAATAAAATCATATGTGAAGATTGTCTCAAAGGTAAACAGATAGGTGTTGCCCATAATGCTACCCAACACAATGAGGAGTATTCTGGGACAACTCACTGTTTTCAACTTATGCATATGAATTTAATGGGTCCAGTTGAGGTAGAAAGTTTAGGAGGTAAGAGATATACTTTTGTCATAGTTGATGATTTTTCAAGATTTACTTGGGTATATTTTTTGAAAGAAAAATCAGAAATTTTTGAAAAGTTTAAGATCTTACATGCTAAAATCAAAAACATGCTTTGTGCTCTTATCATGCGAATAAGGTCTGATCATGGAACGGAGTTTGATAATTTATTGTTTTTAACTTTTTGTGAATTAAAAGGAATTAAACATGAGTTTTCTGCTCCTAAAACACCTCAACAAAATGGGGTGGCTGAAAGAAAAAATAGGACCTTACTTGAAATGGCATGTGTGATGTTGTTCTCAAAAAGAATTTCAAAAAGATTTTGGGCTGAGGCCTTAAATACGGCTTGTCACACGGTCAATAGAGTTTTTGTAAGACCCGGTACTACAATGACACCTTATGAAATTTTGAATGGTAGGATACCAAAAGTTCATTATTTTCATATGTTTGGGTGTGTGTGTTTTGTTCTAAATGATCGGGATTACTTAGCCAAATTTGACTCTAAAAGTGATAAGGCTACATTTCTTGGGTATGCTCAGGATAGTCGAGCATATAGGGTTTATAA
Organism: Adenophora triphylla var. japonica; assembly: GCA_022495995.1. Lineage (NCBI taxonomy): Eukaryota > Viridiplantae > Streptophyta > Magnoliopsida > Asterales > Campanulaceae > Adenophora > Adenophora triphylla. Next base: position 65,770 of record JAFEMH010002430.1, read on the forward strand.
CCTTAGGTTAAGAACTATTCAAGAATCAGTTAACGTTGTTTTTGATGACTTAGCAAGTGTTACAGGTGATGGAGTGCAAGAATCTCCATTGATATTGCTGGTAGAGCTGGAGGAACAAAGTAAAGCAAGTGATACCACGGGTGCTGACCAGTTTCATTCCACGGGTGCTGGAAGAATCTCCATTCAAGAATCAATTTCGTTCGACCTTCCCATCCGTCTCCTTCTTGTCTGCCTCCATGTTAACCAACCTTCTTTTCAAGTTAAGAAGCTCCCTGGCATCCAGGTCGCTTCTTTGACGGGAGACAGAATTAGACTTTTGTCTTTCTTCCTTGTGGGGCTCCCTTCTAGAGAGGGTCCGTTGTCTTTCATTCCGTGGGGGTGTCACCTCTCTCCTTTCCTGACGGGAGGGCGACCTTTCTCCCATTGAGGACGACCTACGTCTAGCCCTATCAGCTTCGAGCCGCCTCCTCTGAGCTGAGTCAGCCTCTTGTTCCCTCTGCTAGTTGAGCCTATCCCTTAAATCGCCTGTAGGGTCTATGGAAATATGGGAGGGAGGAGGCATCTCAATCCTCGGTTGTTCACCAGACGGTCTAGGACCTCCGTTAATCCGTATGTGGGAAGTGATAGATGGAGCTACACTCTGCGATCTACTATCATCCTTGTTGGGAGAGTCATGCATCTCCAGCAGCTCGTCTTGAGCATCGAGCAAGCTTTGCAGTATCCTAGCTCGTTCCACCAGAATTTCCTTCCCACTAGGGTGAGTAGCTGAGGGACCTGGAATGTCGTCTGCAACTGTTCGACCCTTTTGGATCCTCTTAACCTGCTCGTTCGCCCCTTGATCAGGCATACGTCTTTTTTACCTTCTGTCATCTTGTAGGCCCTCACCATCAGCCACACTATTGGAACGAGTGGCCCTCCTAGGGGGATTGCCCGGTGGGGGAGGAGGCAGATTTGCAGTCCTATTTCCAGTACGTGCCTCAATGTTTCGTACTGTATTCCCAAGCGTTGGATCACTGGAGGAAGTTGTGGTATGTCCGTCGAAAACCATGTTTGTGGTTTGATTAGAGTTTCAAGGTCTAGCGTCTATCGTTTCCGGCAATGGAACCAAACTGATGATGCAGGAAACGTTCCGGATCAGCCTTAGTCCAGCAATTAGGTTGATCTCCTGCTAATATGACCTGAAACCACGAACAAACAACTAGCCAGGTTGGCCTCCGGCTAAGAGCCTCTGACGTGATGATGAGATAACGTATATTGAGCTTATCAACTGAATTGAATAATGGAATACTCAAATAGCAAATAAGACATTGCCTTTGAACGTTGGAAGTTGTTAGGTATTTATAGTGTTGATATATGATCGTGTTGAATCCCTAAAATCACGGGAATAATGTAGGCATAACTGACTCCGAGAAAGTAGGAAACGGTTAAAAATAACGACGTGGATTGGCGTACGTGTTGGTAGGTTGAGGTCGACTGAATTATCAAGGGCGACCTGATTTTGTGCTTTGACTTGATAGCAATTGTACAAGTATGTGATCGTATGTCGGATGAAGCTAGGTCGGGATCAAGGAAGGTCGGATAATGAGCTAGGTCGACTGATCGATGATGGGCCGTTGGCCATGTAGCAATTGTAGGGATTTTATGTTAGGCTTCTTAAGGAAATAACAAAGAAGGATGAGAAAGATAATAGAAATTATAACGGAAATTGAAAAGCAAACCACAAATAGTCGAGTCTTGTGTTTAACACAATTTCCTTAAGAAGTATTTGTCCCGCACAGGTGCTTACGGTTGATGACAAACTTCTCGTGAGATGAAACGACTTCTAATTGTTAATAGGAGCACACCAAATTAACAATTCTAACGAACAATAGAAAGTTTGGAACTTTGGACTTGAATGAATTTGATGCAACAAGATGAAATGATTATGCTTGGTTAATCTATCTCAAATGTAGGTAGAGAGGCTCAAATGACTATGTGTATGAATTGAAATTCGGAGGGGAAGTATATAAAGAGAGTTAAGGGGTTTGTGTCTTTTCCCTTGAAAAGGCACAACTTTTCTTTTGAATTGGCACTTTGTTCGAAGGCGCTCGGCCGAGTCAAGGGACTCGCTCGGCCGAGCACCAAGCTGCACGGCCGAGTCAAGGAACTCGCACGGCCGGGTCAATCTCACTGCTCGGCCGAGCAAGGCATATGCCTCGGCCGAGCAAGCTTGTCCAGAGACTTGGCCAACTTGCTATGCTCTGCTCGGCCGAGTCAAGGACTCTGCTCGGCCGAGCACATCAAACCTCATCAAAAAACCCTTTAAACAACTCTCGTTAAGTTACAAATCTTTTGTCATTAATTTCCCATTCACCCGGAAATGGTTTTGAGACAATAAATGAGTTTCATAATCTACACTAAATGTAGAATACATTTTGTAACTTACTTCGTTAACAAATAACGAACTCTGTTAGAAAGTTAGGTCAACGACAAGTCAAACTTAACTTTCGTTACCCATTTTCAACAATCCCCCACATGAATGACAATTAATGCATGTATGCAATTTCGTCCAAAAGTTCTGGCGAACCATTATTACATCGGGATAGATAGCTTATGGCTTTGAATCTCCCCTAGTGAAATATTATCGGATATACTAGCCATTTGGTAGCGAGTCGCTTTGAACCAGTGACTGTATAATGTATACCAAGACAACAATACTCACATAATAATAGCTCTAACAGTTATTGTTCTCACGTTTTGTCCATTTCGGCCCTGGACCGTATCTCATTTCATAAGTGTTCACATTAGAAGCGGCCATGTTACTTCTCACTTATATAGGTGATTCATACTATAAGGAGTATCCTGCACTACTCCACCCGTAGGTATAGGAATCATTAAAAGTTTTCTCAACTTATCCTCACCACTGCTGCAGGTGCTTATACTTGGATGTTCTGGGAATGAGTATTCAACATCTCCAGGTCATTCAACTGAGTTGTTGTTTCCAAGTGATTCTATTAGAACTTATAACTTGGTTGTCTCATTGAACTAAGGGCATGGGATCTCCAATTCTCAAGGTTGAGTGTCCACTATGAGTTCTTTTGTTGTGGGTTTTAAGCCCATTCCCCTTAACATTTTTTATAGTTGATCTCTATTTATACCTTTTATAAACGGATTCGCTATGTTATCATTTGACTTCACATAGTCAATTGTGATAACCCCATTCTTGATCAACTGTCTAATGGTATTATGTCTACGACGGATATGTCTAGACTTACCATTGTACATACTGCTCTGTGCCCTTCCTATTGCTGATTGACTATCACAATGTATAATAACAGCAGGCACAGATTTACTCCAACAAGAAATATCCTCCAAGAAGTTCTTAAGCCATTCTGCTTCTTCTCCAGCTTTATCTAAAGCTATAAACTCAGATTCCATCATGGATCTGTCTATACATGTTTGTTTGGAGGATTTCCATGACACTGCTCCTCCACCAATTGTGAATACATATCCACTTGTGGATTTAGAGTCTTTTGTGTCTGATATCCAATTAGCATCACAGTATCCTTCTAATACTGCTGGATGTCTCTTATAAAGTATCCCATGATTCATAGTATACTTTAAATATCTCAATACCCTCATTAGTGCTTTCCAATGATCTGTACTGGGATTACTCGTGAACCTGCTTAGTTTGCTCACTGAATATGCAATGTCTGGTCGTGTACAATTCGTTAAGTACATCAGACTGCCAATTATTCTTGTATACTCCAACTGAGAAACTGGTTCCCCTCTGTTCTTTGCTAAGTGTAGAGTTAAGTCTACCGGTGTCTTAGCCAGAGGGCTGTTAATGACATTGAATTTTCGAAGTATATTTTCCAGATAATGGGATTGTGAAAGGACTATCCCTTCTGATGTTCTAGAAATCTTTATTCCTAATATGACATCGGCTAATCCCATATCTTTCATGTCAAAGTGCTTCCTTCACAAGCCTTTGGTATTCATGATCAATTCATGATTACTTCCCATTATCAGCATGTCATCCACGTAAAGACAGACTATTACAAATGATTCAGATGTTCCTTTAATGTAGACACATTTTTCACATTCATTAATCTTGAATCCATTTGACAACATAGTTCGGTCAAACTTTTCATGCCATTGCTTAGGTGCTTGTTTTAGTCCGTACAACGACTTTATAAGTTTACACACCTTTTGCTCTTTACCTGGAACAATAAACCCTTCGGGTTGTTCCATGTAAATCTCTTCATCTAACTCTCCATTCAAGAAAGTTGTTTTCACATCCATCTGGTGTATCTCAAGATTATGCACTGCTGCAATAGCTATAAGAACACGTATAGATGTGATCCTTGTGACCAGAGAATATGTATCGAAGAAGTCATATCCCTCCTTTTGTCTAACCCTTTGGCTTCTAGCCGAGCTTTGTACTTATCGATAGATCCATCTGCCTTATACTTCCTTTTAAGGATTCATTTGCAACCTAACGGTTTGCATCCTGGAGGAAGATCAACCAATTCCCAAGTATTATTAAGCATTATGGATTCTATCTCACTGTTAATAGCCTCTTTCCAGAACGTACTGTCCGGTCCAGATAACGCTTCTTTAACAGTAGATGGTTCGTTTTCCAACATAAATGATAGAAAATCAGGACCAAAAGACTTTTCCACTCTTGCCCTTTTACTACGTCTAGGTCCTTCATCTTCTACTTGAGATGGACCATTTGTAGATTCATATGTTCTCTTTTGAGAATTACCTTCTTTCCTATCCTTGGCAGGAAAGATATTTTCAAAGAATACTGCATTCCTTGATTCTATTGTCATTCCTGCATTCATATCAGGAATTTCTGACTTGTGCACTATGAATCGATAGGCACTACTGTTATTGGCATATCCAATAAAGATGCAGTCAACCGTCTTGGGACCGATCTTTATTTGCTTTGGCTTAGGTACTTCAACCTTAGCTAGACACCCCCACACTTTAAGGTATTTATAACACGGCCTATGATTATGCCATAATTCATATGGTGTTTTCTCAATACCTTTCTTGGGTATCTTATTAAGAATATAGTTAGAAGTGAGTATAGCTTCCCCCCACAAGTTGTCGGGTAAGCCTGAACTTATCAAAAATGCGTTCATCATCTCTTTGAGAGTACGATTTTTGCGTTCAGCAACTCCGTTAGACTGAGGGGTATATGGAGCCGTCGTTTGATGAATTATGCCGGATTCCCAACATAGTCCTTCAAACGGAGCTTCATATTCTCCTCCTCTATCACTTCTAATTTTCTTAATCTTTAAGTTAAGTTGATTCTCAACTTCTTTCTTATAAGTCTCAAAAGCCCCTAAGGCTTCATCCTTACTTCTTAAGAGATAAACATAACAGTACTTAGCGCAATCGTCTATGAATGCAATGAAGTACTTTTTACCTCCTCGAGTTTGCACAAGTTTTAAATCACATATTTCGGTGTGATTAACTTGAGAGGAGTTGTGTTTCTTTGTATGGCATTAAATGGCGACTTCGTCATTTTTGCCTCAACGCAAACTTCGCATTTATTAGTTGAATCAGATTTAGTCATTTGGATTAAATCTTGTTTCACTAACTTCTTAATAGTGTCGAAGTTTACATGACCTAATCTATCATGCCATAAACTAGGACTTTCCGACAAGTAAACATAAGAAACAACATTTTTATTCTTCGCACCTTGGCGGATAACATTCATTACATTCATCTTGAAAAGTCCCTTCTCGAGGTAACCATTTCCAAGGAATAAACCATTCTTGGTTATTACAAACTTGTCAGATTCAAAAACTAATCTAAAACCGGCTTTACTTAACAAAGCACCGGAAACTAGATTCTTGCGGATGTCCGGAACATGCAGCACATCAAGCAAGGTCACTTCTTTCCCCGAGGTCATCTTCAATACGACATTTCCAATGCCTTGAACATCGGAAGTCACTGAATTTCCCATATACAATTTCCTTCCGGAAATGGGAGTATAAGAAGAGAAACTCTCCTTGTTAGCACAAATATGGCGGGTAGCCCCGGTATCTATCCACCATTCCTTTGGATTGTCATCCAAATTGGCCACGTTTGCCTCGAAGATCACCGCAGCAAAATCAAGATCCATATCTTCGACATTGTTCGCCTCCTTCTTTGGGTGGCGACAATCCTTTGCTAAATGGCCCGGCTTGCCACAATTATAGCATGCTCCTTTGAACTTCTTAGTTGTGGAGCCTTTGTTCTTTCCTTTCTTAGCATTCCCGGAATGCTTCCTTTTGATGTCGCTAGTGCTTGCCTCGGCGAGATTGACCTTTGCCTCCATCTTGCCTTTGGTAGCCTTGGCTTCATTGTCTCAATTATTCTCTTCAATTTGAAGACGAACAACCAAGTCCTCCAAAGTCATCTCTTTGCGCTTATGCTTGAGATAATTTTGAAGTCCTTCCATGAAGGCAGCAACTTCTCTATGATTGATTCCACTTTGAACGGATCATTCATTATCATTCCTTCGGCATCAAGACCATGCAATATAAGTTGGAACTCATCAACTTGAGTTGTTACCAACTTAGAATCCACCATTTTGAAGTCAAGATATTTACCGACGACAAACTTCTTTGACCCGGCATCTTCAATCTTATACTTCCTTTCCAAGGTACTCCATAAAGCCTTGGCTAACTCGACAGTACTATACACACTATATAGTACATCATCGAGTCCATTCAAAATGTAATTTTTACACAAAAAATTACCATGGTCCCAAGCCTCTTTGGCCATAAGCCTTTGAGGGTCGGGATCATCCTTGCAACAATCGGATCCTCTTTCAAGAACCGATGCAAACTTAGAGTGGTCAAGTAGAATAGCATATTCTGTTGCCATCTCTTGAAATCCACCCCGATAAACTTTGGGGGGTTTTCACCATGAACCGAGTGAGATGAAGGAGGTGCAATATTCTTGAGCGTTGCATCGCCTTGAGGAGGAGGAGTAAGTCCGGATGATTCGGAGGTGTCTTTCTCACTTGCCATTGTAGGAACGCCTTAAGAAACGTCAAATACTTCTTACGATTGTAGGGATTTTATGTTAGGCTTCTTAAGAAAATAACAAAGAAGGATGAGAAAGATAACAGAAATTATAACGGAAATTGAAAAGCAAACCACAAATAGTCGAGTCTTGTGTTTAACACAATTTTCGTAAGAAGTATTTGTCCCGCACAGGTGCTTACGGTTGATGACAAACTTCTCGTGAGATGAAACGACTTCTAATTGTTAATAGGAGCACACCAAATTAACAATTCTAACGAACAATAGAAAGTTTGGAACTTTGGACTTGAATGAATTTGATGCAACAAGATGAAATGATTATGCTTGGTTAATATATCTCAAATGTAGGTAGAGAGGCTCAAATGACTGTGTGTATGAATTGAAATTAGGAGGGGAAGTATATAAAGAGAGTTAAGGGGTTTGTGTCTTTTCCCTTGAAAAGGCACAACTTTTCTTTTGAATTGACACCTGTTCAGGAACTGCTCGGCCGAGTCAAGGGACTCGCTCGGCCGAGCACCAAGCTGCACGGCCGAGTCAAGGATCTCGCACGGCCGTGTCAATCTCACTGCTCGACCGAGCAAGGCATATGCCTCGACCGAGCAATCTTGTCCAGAGACTTGGCCAACTTGCTATGCTCTGCTCGGCCGAGTCAAGGACTCTGCTCGGTCGAGCACATCAAACCTCATCAAAAAAATCCTTTAAACAACTCTCGTTAAGTTACAAATCTTTTGTCATTAATTTCTCATTCACCCGGAAATGATTTTGAGACAATAAATGAGTTTCATAATCTATACTAAATGTAGAATACATTTTGTAACTTACTTCGTTAACAAATAACGAACTCCGTTAGAAAGTTAGGTCAACGACAAGTCAAACTTAATTTTCGTTACCCATTTTCAATACTTAAACTGGCCCATTCAATAGAATAAAATAATAAATGAAATGTTAAACTTGATTCGTTGAGCCTGACCCATCAAATCATGTTGGGGGCACTGAAAGAAACGAAATGATCATTCACATTTCTTCCAAATTTCGCTTGAACCAAAGATTTAATTGTAAGAGGACTCATACTCTGAATGATTTGAATATCAGTCTTTTCAATCTTAGTTCTTGATTTGATAGTTCATTAGACTTTCAAAATTAGGAGATAGAGAAGTAAGGAAAAGGATCCAAATTTGAAATTAGTATACTATGAGTTTATACGCCAATATAATTTTTTGTTAGAATAATTGATTAGAAAATACTTGAAAATTACAGAAAACATAATAAAACAGTATATAAACGAAAAGCGGTAAATTGAGTATTGAATTTGTTCGAGTCGTGTGTAAGAAATTCTCATTAAAATAAATTCGCCCTTTCACCGAATTGTGCTTGAGGTTCTGCCGTACATTTGCCTCACAGGATAAAACGGACTGACCGTACGGTTGCTTTACACTAGTACCTCCGGCGAATTGAAGGTATACATGAACGGTATCACCAACAAATGAATATGTAGGATGTCAAAAGAAAGGATTGTTCAATATGATGCGAATTGGAGAGAGGAGAGATTTCAAAAATTGTGTGTCTAAATCTATTTGTGTTCTCTCCTTCTTATAGCTGTCAAGGAATGATCAAAATTGATGATCAAATGTATGTCTTAAATTAAACACATTTTAATTTCGTATTGGCAGTTACAGATTGTGGTAGTTTTGTGGGAATCATTTTTGAATCATATTTTCAAAAGGTGGGCTAGCACAAGTAGGCTTGTAGCTACATTCGTTTTTGCACGAGTTCGGTAGCCCCAAACACATTTTGAACCTTGATTTGCACCCCCATTCGCACCCGTGCGCGAGATAGAGCATATATGCCACACAATCTTACTCCTTAATAAAGTGTTGGAGTATATAAACTAGTCTTCTTTTACATTTCCTTTCAATGTGGGATAACCACATTTTCAACTTTCAACTCACTAACTTTGAGTCTTAAATATCTCATTCATCCCTCAACCGTTTTGGACAAATGAATATATGATTTCAATGTTCTAATAGAGTAAAACACAAACCTACAATCAATTTGGTCATTTGACAAACAACCCATTGAGAAAATAACTCATTATTTTCTTCAAACACATCTCATTTTCCAACAATCCCACAAATGAAGGAAATAAATGCGAAAATGGTGATAGAGTCTGGCAGACGAAACTTGCATACGAAGATGTGGAAATGCCCATTGAATATTCGCTCGCACAAACATATTTACTATACTCACAAGTCGATAGACGCTTCAAAGAGTTGCATTATTATTTTTAACTTTTCATTAACTTTTTCATTATTTTTAAAGTAAATTACGAAAAAAAAAATCTAGGTGATGTGATATAGAAAATTTGGATTGGGCCTAAAAGGATTTATGGGCCCAATATCAGTTATTATAGGCCTAGAAAGTAAGGGTAAGGGGCTCAGCGGCGAGAACGTTGGTACGAGAAAGGGTGATCCCGCCTAATGGCCCGAGAGTAAGTGCGGCAAGACAAACACTCCGGAGAGATAGACTTGTGATGGATCGGTATGGCGGGAATCAGTGGGAGCGACTTCCCTAGGTCAGGTCGCGTAGTAGGCATAACCAGCGGGTTATTGGTTGTCGTTCACGACTTGAGACCCTTTATCCCGCCATTACAAAAAGTAGCTAACTGTAGCTTGATTTGACAAGCCCAACAGTGAAATCCCACTATGTAAAAGGTGGTTGGAGACCCTTTGCTGATGATTGACAAGTGTCCCCCATGTGCAAGGCACATGGGGGCTTGGAGGTATAATTAGAGGAAGCTCTTTCATTTGCATAGTAAGACTCTCACTCCTCTCTCAGCTCTATCTCTCTCTAAGTTTCATTTGTTTTCTTGTGATTTGAGCTACTAATCTTACTCTCACACCGGAGGGGGTTCGCCGGAGACACCCCCGGCCTAGCTTACGTTCGTGTATGTGTGTAGGAAGCCGATCAAAGGAGAAGCAGCCGAAGTATCCACCATTTTCAGTCCCTGTGCAACCATAAAGATTTCTCATGGCAGCATCAGTTGGTTCCGTTGCCGGGACCTGAAAATCCTCTCCGTTTGATTGGGTGGTTGTTGATTGGCGATTTCTGTGCTCATTTTTGAAGGGAGAAAGGAGTAAGGGTTTCTTTGTTAGGGTTTCTTTGTGAAGTACATGTTTTTGAAGCCCGCAAATGCACCTTAGTTTGCTATAAGTGTTGGTTGGTGTGTGGTCTGATAAGTATTGGTATTATAAGCCCAGAAAGTAGCCGGAATGGTACAGGAAAAAGATACTCAGGCAAAGGGTGCCTGCATCCCGAGAACGAGACCCCAAAACTGTAGGATGCCCGCAGGGCAGTCGGGGGCGTGAGAGAGGGAGATGTACGAGACCTCTCGGGCCCGGCTCAAAGCAATCAGGAGTACTAGAAGGCGGGAAGAAAGAGAGCGGGCTGAAAGAAATAAGGGGAAAGCTGGGGCGCAGGATCCCGTCCCTTCCAAGTCTGGTGAGGCGAGAGCGCTGGCTGAGGAGTTAAGGAAGGAAAATGAGATGTTTATGAAGGTTCTCGCGAATAACGCAAGGTTGAGAAAGATGGGTCACGCTCCAACGGAGATCCCGCCTGAGATGTCAGCGGGAAGGGATAATAGGGAAGATAGAGAAGTTAGTCAGAGTGTGGCGCAGAGAGACAGCAGGCGAAATAAAGATACGCCACCCTCAAAGGAGAAAGAAAGACACCAAGATGGACGAGAAGTTAGTAGGGCCAGACACGAAGAGGCCGCGGGTAAGAGAAAGCACGCAGATCGTATGGAAGGAAGAAGGATGAGGATCTATCACAAATCTGGGAATTCGCGGGATGATTCCTATTACTATGAATATGAAAGTGAGGAGGGATCAACAGCAGATAGGGATTATGTTCCTAGCCGTTCAAGATATTCAGATGATGGGACTTATGTAGAAGAGAGGTCGCAAAGGTTAAGGCAACCTGGGAGAGTTCGCCAAGAAGAGTCTCCCCGCGATCGGGATCGCAGGCGCAGTGAGAGGCGGGATCGAGAAAAAGAAAGAGAAAAGGCGAAGAGAACTGTTGAGGCAAATAGGGTTGCAGAGGCGCTCAAAACAGCTGAGGCATTAAAGGCCGCGGAGATGGCCAAGGCCGCAGAGTTGGAGCAAAGTAAGAAAGAGGAGGAAAGCAAGTGGAAAGCTGAAATGGCGGAGATGGCCAAAACGATCAAAGAGTTGAAAGCGGGGACCAAGATTGAGGAGATAAAGGGTTCTTATCTGGCACCATTTGTGAAAAGTATCCAAATTGCCGCTCCTGACCCATTGTTCCGCATGCCAAACCTACCAAATTATTCGGGAAGCACAAGGGCGAACACTCACATTGGAGGGTTTGAGGTTACTTTGTCGCTACTGACGGAGAACGAAGCAGTAATTTGTAAAGCATTTGCGAGTACCCTGGCGGACCATGCCCTGGAGTGGTTTTTGGCCCAGCCAGCTGAATCAGTTTTAGGGTATCAGGATCTTAAATCTAAGTTTTTGGCGAGATTCAGTGGATCAGGGGCGCAGCCCGTTCAAAAGGCCGAGCTATTTGGTTTCAGGCAGCGAGAAGGAGAAGACATCTCTGCGTACACGGACAGGTTTATGGGTGTTGCAAATCGTATTGCCGATATCACGCAAGGCGAGATCATTATGTTGTTTAATGCGAGCTTGGTGCCTGGATTCTTCAAACAAGAATTTTGTATGAGATTGCCCAAGACAACGGGCGAGTTGTATGAGAGAGTAAGGGCATATTGTAGTGGCGGGAAGGAAGCTGTGGCTGAAGTCGCTTCGACAGTTCCAACTGCTGGAAAGAAAAAGACGGTGAAGGAAAGAATTGAAGTGGTGAAAGATGATAACAGAGGTGGCCAGGGAGGTCGCAGCGGAAATAGAGCTGGGAACAGTGGAGCAGGTCGAGGTAGCGGTAGGAGAGAGGGAAAGGTTTTCAAGTATGACAGATTGAACACCACCGTAACCGAAATCTTGAGGAAAGAGGAGTTGCCCGCACCATATGCCATCGAGGAAGGATCTTATATGGCCAGAGATCAGAGTAGTTATTGTGAATATCATAAAGACAAGGGTCATGTGACAGAGGATTGCTTCAATTTGAGAAGGGTAATTCAAGGAGAGATTAATAGAGGCAGGTTTAAGCAATATTTGGAGAAAGAAGGTAGGCAAGATGAAGGGGTCAGACAAGAGAGAGCCCGCGAGCGAAATGTAGTTGACGTTATTCAGGATCCATTGCCCAGCGTGGCCCAGTTAGATAATCAGATTATGATGTTGTCGCACAGTTTTGATATCCCCAAGTTTGTTGCCAGTGAGGATAGGGTGATTAGCTTTTCCAGGAGCGAATTGGCAGCAACAAAGAGTCATGGGAGCCAGCCAGTTGTTATAACCATATGTCCGGGAAACAATGTGGTACAGAGGGTGATGGTGGATTCAGGGGCCAGCAGGAATGTTTTGTATTATGACGCCTTTAAGAGGATGAACTATACTGATGCGAACTTGGTTCCTTATAAAGGATTTTTAGAAGGATTTACGAATCATTCACTAAGGTGAAGGGAACAATTATGTTGGAGGTAGAGATTGGTGAGGGAAATGGCGAGAAGCGAGAATGTGGAGTTTATGGTGATCGACTTGGTTTCCCCTTACAACGCCATTGTTGGGATTCCATTCATGCTAAGTTTTGAGATGGTGCTTTCCATCCCACATCAGAGGGTGAAGTATCCGACTTCCAGAGGGGTGGGTTGTTTAAAGAGCGAAGCAATTACTGTGGCTAGAAAGAAGAAGGAGATGATGAAAGCGAAAGGAGCGTCTACCAGCTCGCTAACAATAAAATCAGATTCTCGCCCATTGAGGATCAATGTGATTGAGGCGGTTGATGAGAACGTTGAATGGGTGGAAACTGAAAGTATGAGGAATGGCACGGCAATGATTCTTGCAGGAGCAATCGAGATCCCAAGTAATGGTCAAGTCGAGAAAGCTGATATGGGTTTTCCTTTGATATGCTCTAGTAAGAAAGTCGATGGCGAGATTGAGTTGGGGATGGAGATTTCGAATTCAACATCAAAATGGAGCTATGCTAGAGTGGTCCATTTTGTAGAAATGGGTGAGCCAAGAATAGAGGAGATTGTGTTTGAAGAGGCTATCGGCAGTGAATCTGAAGAAGATTGTGAAATGATTGAAGTGGAAGATCCTGAGGGGCGACCTACAGAAAACGAGTTTGTGGATCCCAGGAAGTTTGTTCCCCCCAAGAGCTTAGTTGCCAGGAAGCGGAAAAGGATTGAGGTGGAAACCTTACAGACGCGGGATGAGCCTGATATCCAAGCCGATGAAGAGCTAGAGGAGATAGAAATTAATTGTTACTTCCCAGAGCAAAAGATTAAGATTGGAAAACAATTGTTTCGAGACGAGCGGGAACGTTTGGTGGAGTTTTTGAAGGAGAATTTGGATGTTTTCGCATGGCGGCCAGAAGATATGAGAGGCATTGACGAGAATGTCGCCATGCATTGCCTGAATGTTGATCCAAACATTGAACCATTTAAGCAGAAGGTTAGACATTTGTCGCCCGAGAAAGAAAGGGCGGTATTGGAGGAGGTTGACAAGCTTATGAAGGCGGGAATCATTGAGAAAATTCAATATCCCATTTGGTTAGCATGCCCGGTTATGGTTTTGAAGTCAAACAAGAAGTGGAGGATGTGCATTGATTTTACAGATCTTAATACCGCCTGCCCCAAAGATTGCTACCCACTACCCAAGATAGATAAGCTAGTTGATTCGATTGCCGGACACCGAGTTTTTAGTTTCATTGATGCATACTCGGGTTATCATCAAATCAAAATGGCCGAGGAGGATAGGGCGAAAACGGCTTTTAGAACACCGAAAGGAAATTTTTGTTATAAGATGATGCCATTTGGGCTGAAGAATGCTGGAGCGACTTATCAGAGAATGGTGAATGAAGTTTTTAAGTCACAAATTGGGCGTAACTTGGAAGCATATATTGATGACATGGTGATCAAGACAGGAGAGAATGATCATGTTCTGGATCTTGCAGAAACATTTGAAAACTTGAGAAGGAATTCTATGAAGCTGAACCCTAGTAAGTGCACGTTTGGGGTAACTGCGGGAAAATTTTTAGGTTTCCTGGTTAACCGGCGCGGGATTGAGGCGAACCCGGAAAAGATTCAGGCTCTGCTAGATATGTCGCCTCCCAAAACTATTCGCGAAATCCAGAGGCTGAATGGGAGGGTCATTGCCTTGGGGAGATTCATTTCAAGATTGGCCGAGAAGTGTTTGCCGTTTTATAAGGTTTTGAAAGGAGTGAAGACCTTTGCTTGGGATGCTGAGTGTGATGCCGCTGAGCACCGAAAACTTATTTGGGAAAACCGCCATTGCTATGTAGCCCAGTGGAAGGGGAGGAGCTGTTCGTCTACTTGGCGGCTTCAGACTATGCCGTGGCAGCAGTATTGGTGAGGGAAGAGAAAAATGTTCAAAGACCGATTTATTATGTTTCGAAAGCTTTGAGCGAGATTGAATCAAGATACTTCAATGTCGAGAAATTGGCGTATGCTTTAGTGATTGCAGCGCGAAAATTGCGAGCTTATTTTGTCGCGCACACTATCGTCGTATTGAGTGATGCCCCATTGAGGAAAATTTTACAACAGCCCGATGCCGCGGGAAGGCTGCTAAAATGGTCAATCGAGTTAACGGAATTTGATTTGAGATATGAACCCCGCCGGGCTATCAAGGCGCAAGCTTTAGCCGATTTTATTGCTGAAACTTCTTTCACCCAATCCCAAGATGAATTAATAGACGGAATCAGGAAGAGGGCAGCAAAGAAGGTTGCGCCCAGCTTGATTGAAGAGAAAGAGAGACCGCTTGATTGTTGGGTCATGTTTGTTGATGGGTCATCATCCAAAGACAAAGGTGGAGCGGGAATTACGATTATCTCGCCGGATGAAGAGATCAGGTATGAAAAAGCCCTGCAATTTAAATTTGGTGTGACCAATAATCAGGCCGAATATGAGGCGTTGATTGCCGGGGTAGAGCTTGCTAGAAGTATCGGGCTAACTAAGGTGGTGATTCATTCTGACTCACAGTTAATTGTGAATCAAGTAAAGGGGGGATATGGGGTGTTGAGCTTGGTTCTGAGAAGATACTGCGATCTGGCTAGAAACTTGTTAAAAAGTTTTGAATTTTGGGAGTTGGTACAGATTGATAGAATCGAGAATATGCGAGCGGATGAGCTGAGCCGGTTGGCGGGAACCGAGGAGCAGATCCTAGATGGTGAACCTTTGATAGAATTTGTGGAGATGCCGGCAATCGAAAGACCCGTTGTTTTCGAGATTACTAATGGCGAGAAAGATTGGGTGTGCGAGATGAAAGATTTTTTAGAAAAAGGAGAGTTGCCGCAGGATGAGGAAAAAGCGAGATTGGTGAAAGTAACCTCTCCGCGATTTACAGTGCAAGATGGCGTGCTATACCGAAAATCTTTCTCAAAGCCTTTGTTAAGATGTGTTGAGCCAAGTTTGGTGCAAAAGGTATTATTTGAAATTCATGAAGGTATATGTGGCGGTCATCCCGGAGCGAGAACGTTGGCGGACAAAGTTTTATTTCATGGGTACTATTGGCCGGGACTGAGGAAGGATGCTGAGATTTATGTAAAGAAGTGTGAAAAATGTCAGAGATTCGGGAACATTCCCCGCCTGCCCGCAACAGAGCAAACTCCCATCGTGCCGACTTGGCCCTTCGATATGTGGGGAATCGATTTGATAGGGCCTTTCCCTAAGGCCAGAGGTGGTTGCCAGCACGTTGTTGTTGCTGTGGATTATTTTACGAAATGGACGGAGGCTAAAGCTCTGGCGACAATTAGTGAAGACCAAGTGATCAAATTTGTTCAGGAGAATATTTGGTGCAGATATGGGGTCCCCAGAGCGATTATCTCTGATCATGGTACACAGTTTGGAAAGAAATTCTCTGCGGAATGTGAGAGGGTGAATGTGAAACATTGGATGTCGGCAGTATACAGGCCGCAATGTAATGGGCAAGCCGAGGCGGCAAACAAGCAAATCCTTATCGCCTTGCGTAAAAATCTGGAGGGAAGAGGTGGAGCTTGGCTGGACGAATTACCTATAGCTTTGTGGTACGTAAGAACGACAATCAAGGGGTCAACCGGAGAAACCGCTTTTGCTCTCACTTATGGGTCAGAAGCAATGACACCTGCCGAGATGGCTTTGCCGACGTACAGGGTGGCTAATTACGATGAAGCAAGAAACGGGCAAAGACGATGTAACGACTTGGATTTGATTGATGAAAAAAGGATGTATGCGAGGATGAGAATGATCAACTATAAGCAAAAGATGAAGGCTCAGCATGATAGGCGGGTTAATAAGAGGTCATTTAAAGTGGGAGATTGGGTTTTAAGAAGTATGGAGGTGGCAGGAGCTAAGCCAGGATATACCAAGCTGAATGAAAAATGGGAGGGGCCTTTCCAGATTTCAAGTGTTGTGCGGGAAGGAACCTATCGTTTGAGAAAACAAGATGGAGAAGAATTGAAGAATGCATGGAGTGTTGACCACCTCAAACAATTCTATCAGTGAAGCCGCCCCTTTTTGTTTCCACAGTTTCCGATCTTTTTGTTGGCCTCCGTAGATAACAAAAGTTGCTTAACTTTTCCTTGTATTTTGTTTTGTTGGTTGTCGCAAAAGGGGAAAAGTTATGTAAAATTTGCTGATCTGGCAGCATGTAATGTGTATATACATGATAGTAATGACGACAAGGTTTTCCATCATTCTGTGATTCGTGATTACATACTTGTAAAATAGAAAAGTCTTAACAGTCATTCTGTTTCATGAAGCGACAAGAAGGTTGCCGCCAAGAGAAGTGATGATGGCGACAAGAAGGTTGCCGCCAAGAGAAGTGATGATGGCGACAAGAAGGTTGCCGCCAAGAGAAGTGATGATGGCGACAAGAAGGTTGCCGCCAAGAGAAGTGATGATGACGACAAGAAGGTGGCCGCCAAGAGCTTGATGATGGCGACAAGAAGGTTGCCGCCAAGAAGTGATGATGGTGACAAGAAGGTTGCCGCCAAGAGAAGTGATGATGGAGACAAGAAGGTTGCCGCCAAGAGAAGTGATGATGGCGACAAGAAAGTTGCCGCCAAGAGAAGTGATGATGGCGACAATAAGGTTATCGCCAAGAGCTTTGTGGTGTCGACAAAGAAGGGCTAACATCCCTAACTGTTGCCAAAGAAGGGCTAACATCCCTAAATGTCGACAAAGAAGGGCTAACATCCCTAACTGTTGCCAAAGAAGGGCTAACATCCCTAACTGTCGACAAAGAAGGGCTAACATCCCTAACTGTTGCCAAAGAAGGGCTAACATCCCTAATCAAGCCGACAAAGAAGGGCTAACATCCCTAACTGTTGCCAAAGAAGGGCTAACATCCCTAACTGTCGACAAAGAAGGGCTAACATCCCTAACTGTTGCCAAAGAAGGGCTAACATCCCTAACTGTCGACAAAGAAGGGCTAACATCCCTAACTGTTACCAAAGAAGGGCTAACATCCCTAACTGTCGACAAAGAAGGGATCGCATTCCCAAAATGATGATGCGGCAATGAAGAGTGAAAGCTAGCCCGGCCAAGTCCATGCGAAATAAGTTTTGCGAGAAGGGTTTTTGGCCGTGGCCGGGCGAGATAAGTTATGGGTAAGATGGCGACAAGGACCCGGATTGAAACCAGGTTCGCCAGAATAGAGGGAAGCGACATCCTTTCTTCTCGCACGATACAACTGAGGCGGTTGTCGCAACCTAAAGATAGATTTGTCTAGCTCATTAATAGAGTGAGGCCGCCAAAGACAAGCCTCACTATTTTTGAAGCGGAGTAGTACGTATAGGGTAAGGTGACAAAGGAATCTTCAATAAACTATTGAAGCAAAATGGCGATGGCGAAGTCAAAAGTTGGAACGTTGATAGACCATAAAAGCAAGAAGAGAAAATTAATAAAGAGGCGAGATGAAATGTAAATGTAAGGTCGCAAACCGCGACATCCAAAATCAAAAGTAATACCGATGGAAAGGTAAATTGTTTAATACAAGCCAAGATAAATAAAAGTTGTTTGAAAGGTAAATTGTTTAATACAAACCAAGATAAATAAAGATTGTTTTAGAAAAATAAGTGTTCAAGAAGCCGGACTATCTGGATTTTCGCGGGAAGCAGAGGGAGAATTTGTCGCAGCTTGAGCTGCGAGTGCAGCTTCGGCGGCTTCCTTAGCTGCCCTATGAGCTGCTGACTTCTCGGCAATCAAGTCAAACCAAAGAGAGATTACGTCGGGATTGGCCAGAGCGGGAACTTCCCAAACAAAGTTTACCAAGAAGCTTATCGTCGCCAGCCTAGTTCTCCGCGAGCTCATCTTTATCGTACGGAACCGCACTATGACCCATGCGACTAAAATCGCTATACAAGGTTTCGTAACCCCATTTAGCAATCAAGTCAGAGTGATAGCCTAATGTCGCTGTAACTTGCCGCCGCGGCACGCATACATTGAAGGAGAGCTTTGTCGTATAAGTCCATAGCGCTCGCCTCGCCTTTGGTTTTGTTTTCGGCAATAGTGGCTTGGAGTTCTCGCAATCGTAGTTTTGTTAGCAAGATCGCTTCTTCACCGAGGCCGCCAAATCTCGCCGACAAGAGTTTATGTTGCTCTTCGAACTTGATCTTTTGTTCCTCCATCTCGCGACGAAGGTCTTTCTCGACTTGGACGAGCTTGGCTTTATCCTCTCAAGGGCGGCAATGTATTGTTCACGTTCCCGGAAGCTCTTCTTGGTTCTATCCCGCTCGTACCTAACCCGCTTTAGATCTCCTCGCGGCTTTCCAGCTCAAGAGAAGTTTTGCTGCAACGATTCCTTAGCCCATAAAGTATGCTTGAAAGCTGCGAGAATGGAGAGGAAATTAATATAAAGCAAAACGAAACGAAAAAAAAGAAGCGAAAAGTTAAACTTACCCCAGCAATATGAAAGCCCGCATCATCGCGGCATAATCCTCATTTGTGCCCTCATACTCTCTAACTCGCTCAGTGGACGCAAGAACGCCGAATAATGCCGCCACCCAAAGATTCTATAGTCTTGGTTGGTTGAATGGAGGTTCAAGTTTGGAAGATCAGGAACCTCACCAATTTCGGTGCTTAGAGCGAGAAGAGAAGCATGATCATTAGGCATTTTGAAGCCCGCCGTCAACCGCCTAGCGAGCTTAGCCTCTAAGTTCCAGCCTCCAGCAGAGAGTTATTCAAGGTGTGCTCGTGCCGCCTCTTCGCCGACGCGGATCGTTTCGAGGGCGGGAAGGGGACTTGACAAGTGGCCGCTGAGCCGCTTGTTGCAAGAATATCGTGGTTATGGGATCAGCACTGAGATGTCCACAGTTCGGATCATCCTCATCCCTCAAGTTAAGGCCGGATCCTCGGAGCCGGAGTCTTAGACTTGGAAGGTCTTCGTTTCCCTGGGCCTTCTCATGGCCGCAGAACTTTTCGCGTGCGACAGCCTTCGTAATCGTCGCCATGGGCTGAAGTAGGAATAACCTTCTCAGGATTGACTAAGGGTCAAGTTTTCATGGTTTCACTAGCCTTTTCGACGACTTTCCACGTTGGAAAGAGCCTCGCGACGTTGAGCAAGCGACATATTTCCGAATTCCTGCGAAAAGAGAAAGAGCTCATTATGATAATAACAGGGTATGTCATAAATAACAGGGAAATACAAAGTGGGGTTAAAGGCGAGAACTCATACTGAATACTTCATACATAGCTTTACAGCAATGATCAACTCGTTGGCATGGCACACACTCTGATCCAAAGCGCTTTTAGAATGAAGGTCCCAAAGCAGGACAAGGAATGTGAATGATGGAGATACGGGATTCATCACTGGGAAATAAAAATCGGGGAAGCCGGATTCCCGCAGTAAGAGCCCGGGTTGGAAAGAATATCTCGCCAAGAAAAGAGCGCTAGGCCGGTGTCGAAGCAAAGAAGGACTTGTAGGATTCGCCCTTTAAGACGAGAATCCCCAGAAAGTAAGGCTTTGTTGGTTTCGACCTTTGGGATAATTTCTCTCAAGTCGCCTCCATCATGCGACCAACCAACGCGAGATGTAATTAGAAGCGGTTTGGACTGCCAGTTATGCACTTTACTGAGGAGGGGAGTTAGGATTTTGGTTCTTCCATATTTTATAGACAAGCGTTTCTCAACTACACCTTCCCGCGTAGAGACGGAGGTGTAGCCATCGAAGAAATGAGCAAAAAGGGGAAGGGAAGGTTCGTGTTTCAAGGAGCGACATATAACTATATAGCTCACCAAAACTCGGAAAACGTTGGGATGGAGGTCTACTATTGCGGCTTGAGCTTTATGAAGGAATGAGGAAATGAATGGGTCCAAGGGAAACCTAAGCCCGGCCTCTAAATGTGAGACATAAGTGATAACCCCGTCATCGTTGTCGCATTACAAAGAAGAGTCTCATTGTCAGTGTAAGGCTTGATACAGTAAACGTTGTGGTTTATGCCAAATTTTGTGTGCAAAGGAGTTTGAAGGTTGGAAGCAGAAGCACTAGTTGTCGCAATAGCGGCAACATTTGGTTGTTCTGAAGAAGCTTGGGCGCGAGAAGAAGTTTCCCGCAGCAAGAGTATCCGATACGTCATGACTGGAAGAAGATTGGGCAGAAGACATGCTGTTTTCCTCGCTAGAACTGGATCGAACCTGCTTAGAGAAGCGACGACTACGTAAATTGGAAGCCGCGGGATAGTCAGTGTCAGAGAAATCAGATTCAAAGCGGGAATGGTAGAGAGAGCAAATGTGCGAGCATAGTTCAAAAGTGTTGTGAAAGGTTTGCATAGGGGCAGACTTAGGCAAAAAGGGGGGACCCCTAATTTCTAAAGTACTAAGAACGGCAGATCGGCATCATGTCGCATAAGCATGAAGTTAAGATCCTCGCGCGGGATCCTAGCCCATGTCCCTACTTCCACCCTATAATATCCCCCCGTGTGTAAATTTTGGCCAAATCTAATGGCCCTAGTACAACACTTGGTTCTCGCTATCATGAGAGATAGTAAAACCGAAAGAAAAAAAGCGGAAATTGAAGAAAATGGCGAGAAATCAAGCAAATACCCGGGAAAATGTAATCAACGGACGGAGACGATGACCGTTGCTTGAATACGGCCGGAATCTTCAGTAAAAATGAAGAAAGTGGTCAAAACGCACCCGTAAAGCGTTAGAACAAGGAATTGTGACCCTAAAAGTGAATATCCCAAAGAAATAAAGGAAACGAACGGTGAAATCGGAGAAATAGAGATTTTCCTCAAGAATCTTTCACCAGGAAATAGAGAGAAAATGGTGGGTAGAATGACTGGAAAATTAGAAATGGGGGACGGTAGACTAACCTTAGCACAATGGAGACGAAGAGGCGTGGTGAAGACGAAGAGGCGTGGTGGAGACGGAGAGGCGTTCGAAATTTCTTGGGAAAATGACGATTCGAAATTTTAAAATTTCCCTCTCCTTTAATGAGGTTATTTAAAGGGGAGCACGAACATCGAGGCATAGTACGGCACTGACACATCCGCCCAAACCCATCCACCCTAGCTCGACACGTGGCCATATGCATGTCAATTAGAATCATAATCTCGCCTTATATGCTTCGGCGGGATTAAAATCCCGCGTCTCTTGATGAATTTCTCGCCTGGTTCATAAATAATCCAGGCCTCGATATTGGGGGCTTCTGATGTGATATAGAAAATTTGGATTGGGCCTAAAAGGATTTATGGGCCCAATATCAGTTATTATAGGCCTAGAAAGTAAGGGTAAGGGGCTCAGCGGCGAGAACGTTGGTGCGAGAAAGGGTGATCCCGCCTAATGGCCCGAGAGTAAGTGCGGCAAGACAAACACTCCGGAGAGATAGACTTGTGATGGATCGGTATGGCGGGAATCAGTGGGAGCGACTTCCCTAGGTCAGGTCGCGTAGTAGGCATAACCAGCGGGTTATTGGTTGTCGTTCACGACTTGAGACCCTTTATCCCGCCATTACAAAAAGTAGCTAACTGTAGCTTGATTTGACAAGCCCAACAGTGAAATCCCACTATGTAAAAGGTGGTTGGAGACCCCTTGCTGATGATTGACAAGTGTCCCCCATGTGCAAGGCACATGGGGGCTTGGAGGTATAATTAGAGGAAGCTCTTTCATTTGCATAGTAAGACTCTCACTCCTCTCTCAGCTCTATCTCTCTCTAAGTTTCATTTGTTTTCTTGTGATTTGAGCTACTAATCTTACTCTCACACCGGAGGGGGTTCGCCGGAGACACCCCCGGCCTAGCTTACGTTCGTGTATGTGTGTAGGAAGCCGATCAAAGGAGAAGCAGCCGAAGTATCCACCATTTTCAGTCCCTGTGCAACCATAAAGATTTCTCATGGCAGCATCACTAGGTGTAAGAAGATTTTCACCTAAACAACACCCATATTTTATCCAATAGATTCGTATTAAAAATACTATGTGAAGAAGCTTCAAAGAGTTGCATTATTATTTTTACCATCTTCATCTCATAATAAATACTCCCTCCGTCCCACTTTAAGATTCCTACTTTCCTTTTTAATCTGTCTCACTTCAAGATTTTCTTTCATAAATGACAAGTTTTGAATATATTTATACTCTTATGATTTAATATATTTACAAAAAAATAATTCATTATAGAGTTAATTACAAATTAGGGCCTGAAGTTTCACATGAAATCCCTAAGAGGGGCCTAACTTTTTTTTTAGTGATTTAGGGCCTGATTTCACATTTTTTTTATCAAATCAGAGCTTTTTTACGAATTTCATCCAAATAATCCGTTAAGTTAAAGAAAAGTTAACGAAGGGATTAGTTTGTAATGATTATTAGTTTTAAGGGGTCAAATGCAAAGTTTAAATATAAAGTGTTCAAAATTTATTTATTTTTTCAAAATAATTAATAATATCTTAATTCTAAAATAATTAATATTCAAAATAAATATATGTTTTTTAATTTTTATATTAAAAAAATAAAAAAAAATTTACTTTTTATGTCACAAAATAATTAATGTTCGTAACATATAATGTATTAAAAAATGAAAATTTTAATTATTTAATACAATGTTAATATATTACGAACATTAACTATTTTTTAACATAATAATAAAAAAATAAATTAATTTTGTTTTGTGTCATAAAAAGTAAAAAAATATTGTTTTTCAAAACTATAAATTATTTAATATAATGTTAATATATTATGAACATTAACTATTTTTTAACATAATAATAATAAATAAATAATTTTTTTTGTGACATAAAAAGTAAAAAAAAATATTTTTTTCAAACCTATTAATTATTTAATATAATGTTAATATATTACGAACATTAACTATTTTTTAACATAATAATAAAAAATAAATTAATTTTCTTTTGTGACATAAAAAGTAAAAATATATTTTTTTCAAAACTATTAATTATTTAATAAAATGCTAATATATTACGAATATTAACTATTTTTTAACATAATAATAAAAAATAAATTAATTTTGTTTTGTGACATAAAAAGTAAAAAAAAAAATTCAAAACTATTAATTATTTAATATAATGTTAATATATTACGAACATTAATTATTTTGTGACATAAAAAGTAAAAAAAAATATTTTTTTAATATAAAAATTAAAAACATATATTTATTCCGGATATTAATTATTATAAAATTAAGATAATATTAATTATTTTGGAAAAAAAATAAATTTTGAAAACTTTATATTTAAACTTTGCATTTGACCCCTTAAAACTAATAATCATTACAAACTAGTCCCTTCGTTAAATTTTCTTTAATTTAACGGATTATTTGGATGAAATTCGTCAAAAAGCCCTGATTTGATAAAAAAAAATGTGAAGTCAGGCCCTAAATCGCTAAAAAAAAAAAAAGTCAGGCCCCTCTTGGGGACCTCATGTGAGACTCCAGAACCTAATTTGTAATTAACCCTTCATTATACCATTATAAAGTTAACATATTTACAAAAAAAAAATAATTATTAACTTACTATTCCTCTCACTTATTCTCTCTCCTATTAAATATCATTACAAGGAAAATCGATTTTAGCTACGGCAAATTCCGTAGCTAAAATGAAGATTCCATAGCTAAATCGTGTTTAGCTACTGATTTGTTCCGTAGCTATTCCGTGGGTGCAGGTTTGTCGCTAAATTGGGCGTCGCTATTTTGTAGCTATTTTAGAGACAGATATGTCCGTCTCTAATTTAGAGACAGATATGGCCGTCTCCAAATTAGAGACAGATATGTCCGTCTCTAAATTAGAGACAGATATGTCCGTGTCTAAATTAGCTACAGATATGACCGTCTACGGATTAGCGACAGATTTTCCGTCTCTATTTAAATTCTCGTTTTATTTTCGAACCATTTTAGCGACGGAAATCG
The DNA here is from genome assembly GCA_022495995.1 of Adenophora triphylla var. japonica. NCBI lineage: Eukaryota > Viridiplantae > Streptophyta > Magnoliopsida > Asterales > Campanulaceae > Adenophora > Adenophora triphylla. Next base: position 90,275 of record JAFEMH010002430.1, read on the forward strand.
TTTTATTTTCGAACCATTTTAGCGACGGATATTTCCGTCGCTAAATTGATAATTTTTTTAAAAAAATATATATATATTTAAAAATATATATTAATATATTTTAAATATATATATATATATATATATATATATATATATATATATACTCCCTCCGTCCCGATCGATTTAGGATTTTTTGGGCCGGCACGGGGATTAAGGAAAAGGTAAATGTTGTGAGTGTAATTTAAAAATAGGAGAGAGAATGAGTGGAGGGAATAGTAAATAATAATGGTGTTGTGAGTATTAAAATAATGTAGGAGAGAGAATGAGTGGAGAGAATAGTGATTTAAGGTTTCCATTTTGGGCCGTCCTAATTCGGGTAAGACGCCCAAAATGGAAATAAATCCTAAATCGGCCGGGACGGATGGAGTATATATATATATATATATATATATATATATATATATATATATATATATATATATATATATATATATATATTAAAATATATAAATATATATTTTTAAATATATATTAAATCAGTCCCTTACCTTTTTTTATTTTCAAATCAGTCCCTTAACTTTTATTATTTTCATATCAGTCCCTTAACTTTAATTATTATCAAATCAGTCCCCTAAATTTATTTTATACTCAAATAGTCCTCACAACTTCCACCACCAATCACCACCAATCACCACCAGCAACCACCAATCACCACAATCAACCACCGAATCTGAAAAAATACAAATTACCATACTAGGTTTCCAAATTTTTGAATCTTTACAAAATCACCAAAAAAATCAAAATCAAAATCCAACCAAACCGAAATCTACTGTTTCCAAGGCAAAATCGAAATCAAAACACAAAAATCTGGGTATATAAATCTCAAGCAAACCCAAACGAAATCAGATCCGAGTTTTGATTTAGATCAAGAGAGAGCGAGAGAGAGAGAGAGAGTTTACAACCATTGACGATTGAACAACCATAGCCCTCGCCGGAATTCCTTTGCGCTTCAAATGCTCTGTTCGGATTGATAATGTCGCCGGCCGGAAAATAGAGAGGGAGAGGGAAGCGTGAGTGACGGAGGGCGAAGGAAATGAAGAAAGAGAGAGAGTGACGGAGGGCGAAGATGACCATGGCTGTGGTGGCGCCGGAGGACGACGGAGGAGGCTGAAGAGACAGTGAGGGAGACGGCGGAGGCTGAGACGGTGAGAGAGAGAGAAAAGGGTGCCGGCCGTTTACGTTTACAGAGGCTTTTGCGTTTTTCAAATGAAGAGAGAGAGAGAGAGAAATGAGGAGAGAAATAGGGAGAGGGGGGAGTAATTGGGTTTGTTTAAAACATTTTAGGCCTTAGGATTGAATGTTATGAATGGTCGGATCTTGCTTGGCTCTTAATCCCCGTGAAATTTTGAAAACCAATCAAACAATCCCACATTACATACTTATATTTATTTCACACTATATTATACACTAACTAAATATTTATGCCTAATATTAAAAATAATAATATTTATTATTAATAATATTTATTAATAAATTATTAATTATAAAATTAATTAATTAATTAATTAATAAATATTAATTATATAATCAGTAATAATATTAATAATAGTATTAATAATAACTAGAAATTTTTATTATTTTTTATTGAATAGGAAAAAATATTTTAGATTTTTTTATTACTGAAATTTATAAAAAGTTATCTAAAATATTTACATGCTTTTATTTTATTTATCAAAAATTTTAGTTATAGTAATATGCCTAATATCAAGAATAATAACATTATCATATAGTTAGTAATAATACTTAATAATAAGACTAATAATGATGTTATTGTTAATTATTCAATTATATAATTGAATATATTAATAATAATTATTATATAATTAATAATAATATTATTATATAATTAATAATAATATTAATAATAACTAGTAATAATACATAACATAAAAAATAATAATGTTATTAATTAATAATAATATTCATTAATTTAATTATTTTAAATTTATTAATAATAATTTAATAATTTAAAGTTCTAAGAAATATTAATATACCTAAGTAATAATTGATATTAATAAATTATAAAAAAAATACTTATTAACAATAACAATAATTTTATCTTTAAAGAAAATAGTAATTAGTAATAATACTTAATAATAAGACTAATAATGATGTTATTGTTAATTATTCAATTATATAATTGAATATATTAGTAATTATTATTGAATAATTAATAATAATATTAATAATATCTAGTAATAATACATAATATCAAATATAATAATGTTATTAATTAATAATAATTCTCATTAATTTAATTATTTTAAATTTATTAATAATAATTTAATAATATATAAGGGTATAGGGTTAGGGTTTAGATTTTAGGGTTTAGGGTATAGAATTTAGGGTATAGGGTATAGGATTTAGGGTTTAGGGTTTAGGATTTAGGGTATAGGGTATAGGGTTTAGGGGTTAGGGTATAGGGTTTAGGGTTTAGGGTATAGGGTTTAGGGTATAGGATTTAGGGTTTAGGGTATAGGGTTTAGGGTATAGGGTATAGGATTTAGGATTTAGGGTATAGGATTTAGGGTTTAGGGGTTAGGGTATAGGGTATAATGTATAAGGGTTAGGGTATAGAATTTAGGGTTTAGGGTTTAGGGTATCAGGAATAAGGTTTAGGGTATAGGGTTTATGGTTTAGGGTATAGGGTTTAGGGTTTAGGGGTTAGGGTTTAGGGGTTAGGGGTTAGGGTATAAGGGTTAGGGTATAGGGTACAGGATTTAGGGTTTAGGGGTTAGGGTTTAGGGTATAGGGTTTAGGGTATAGGGTTTAGGGTTTAGGGGTTAGGGTATAGGGTACAAATGAAAAGATATAGAAGAAAAGTCAAAAGAGGGACGGACTACCCTATATTTATTTTTTAGTTTTTTAAAAAAATTTTATTGACTAGAAAGCAATATTTTAGCATTTGTTAATCAGTGGTTTTTTTTAGAAAAAGTTATATAAAAAAAGATAGAAAAAAACTAAACAAATGAAAGTATATAGAAGAAAAGTCAAAAGAGGGATGAACTACCCTATATTTATTTTTTAAAAAAAAATTTATTGACTAGAAAACAATATTTTAGCCTTTGTTAATTAGTAGTTTTTTTTAGAAAAAGTTATATAAAAAAAGATAGAAAAAAACTAAACAAATGAAAGTATATAGAAGAAAAGTTATAAGAGGGACGGACTACCCTATATTTATTTTTTATTTTTTTAAAAAAAAAATTATTGACTAGAAAATAATATTTTAGCATTTGTTAATCAGTGGTTTTTTTTAGAAAAAGTTATATAAAAAAAGATAGAAAAAAACTAAACAAATGAAAGTATATAGAAGAAAAATCAAAAGAGGGATGGACTACCCTGTATTTGTTTTTTATTTTTTAAAAATTTTTTTATTGGCTAGAAAACAATATTTTAGCCTTTGTTAATCAGTAATTTTTTTTAGAAAAAGTTATATAAAAAAAGATAGAAAAAAACTAAACAAATGAAAGTATATAGAAGAAAAGTCAAAAGAGGGACGGACTACCCTATAGTTATTTTTTATTTTTTAAAAAAAAATTTATTGACTAGAAAATAATATTTTAGCCTTTGTTAATCAGTGGTTTTTTTTTTAGAAAAAGTTATATAAAAAAAGATAGAAAAAAACTAAACAAATGAAAGTATATAGAAGAAAAGTCAGAAGAGAGACGGACTACCCTATATTTATTTTTATTTTTTTAAAAATTTTTATTGACTAGAAAACAATATTTTAGCCTTTGTTAATCAGTGATTTTTTTTAGAAAAAGTTATAGAAAAAAAGATAGAAAAAAACTAAACAAATGAAAGTATATAGAAGAAAAGTCAAAAGAGGGACGGACTAACCTATATTTATTTTTTATTTTTTGAAAAATTTTTATTGACTAGAAAACAAATATTTTAGCCTTTGTTAATCAGAGATTTTTAGAAAAAGTTATATAAAAAAAGATAGAAAAAAACTAAACAAATGAAAGTATATAGAAGAAAAGTCAAAGGAGTGACGGACTACCCTATATTTATTTTTTATTTTTAAAAAAAAAATTATTGACTAGAAAACAATATTTTAGCCTTTGTTAATTAGTGGTTTTTTTTAGAAAAAGTTATATAAAAAAAGATAGAAAAAAACTAAACAAATGAAAGTATATAGAAGAAAAGTCAAAAGAGGGACGGACAACCCTGTATGTATTTTTTATTTTTTAAAAAAAAAAATATTGACTAGAAAATAATATTTTAGCATTTGTTAATCTGTGGTTTTTTTTAGAAAAAGTTATATAAAAAAAGATAAAAAAAAAAAAACTAAACAAATGAAAGTATATAGAAGAAAAGTCAAAAGAGGGATGGATTACCCTATATTTATTTTTTATTTTAAAAAAAAAAATTATTGACTTGAAAACAATATTTTAGCCTTTGTTAATCAGTGATTTTTTTTAGAAAAAGTTATATAAAAAAAGATAGAAAAAAACTAAACAAATGAAAGTATATAGAAGAAAAGTCAAAAGAGGGACGGACTATCCTATATTTATTTTTTACTTTTTAAAAAAAAAATTATTGAATAGAAAACAATATTTTAGCCTTTGTTAATCAGTGATTTTTTTTAGAAAAAGTTATATAAAAAAAGATAGAAAAAAACTAAACAAATGAAAGTATATAGAAGAAAAGTTAAAAGAGGGACAAACTACCCTATATTTATTTTTTATTTTTTTAAAAAAAATTTATTGACTAGTAAACAATATTTAACAAATTAGTGGTTTTTTTTTTAGAAAAAGTTATATAAAAAAAGATAGAAAAAAACTAAACAAATGAAAGTATATAGAAGAAAAGTCAAAAGAGGGACGGACTACCCTATATTTATTTTTTATTTTTTAAAAAATTTTATTGACTAGAAAACAATATTTTAGCCTTTGTTAATCAGTTGTTTTTTTTAGAAAAAGTTATATAAAAAAAGATAGAAAAAAACTAAACAAATTAAAGTATATAGAAGAAAAGTGAAATTTAGAGACGGATACTAAATCTGTCTCTAAATTTTAGAGACAGATGTTGAATCTGTCACTAAATTAGAGACGGATTAAAATCTGTCTCTAAATTTTAGAGACGGATTCTGAATCTGTCTCTAATTTAGAGACGGATTCTGAATCTGTCTCTATTTTAGAGACAAATACAAAACCCGTCTCTAAAATTTAGAGACGGAATCTGAATCCGTCTCTAAATTAGAGACGGAATCGGATTTCGTCTCTAAATTAGAGACGGATTCGGATTCCGTCTCTGCATTAGAGACGGATTCATATTCCGTCTCTGAATTAGAGACGGAATCCGAATCCGTCTCTAATTTAGAGACGGAATCCGAATCCGTCTCTGATTTTTGATTCTGTCTCTAATCTGTCGCCAAATTAGCTACAGATTTCGTCCGTCTCTAATTTTTCGTCTCTAAATTCGGTTTTTCTTGTAGTGTATTTTTAACTTTTACATTATTTATCCTCTAATCTTCTACCCACTTTCAAAAACACCAATCATTAACTACTATTCCCTATCCCACATTTAACTTTTACATTCTCTCTCCTCTAATTTTCTATCAAGTTTCAAAAAAAAATTTAAAAAAACATGAAATCCACACCAAAAAACTTTGGTGTGGGACGGAGGGAGTATCTATTTTTTAAATTTGATTCTAACTTCTATTTAATTTTAGTAGCAAATATATATAGTTACGTACGCCAACTATTATCATTAAATCTCCTTGTATATGAGTACACGAATATAATTTTGTATATATATATATATATATATATATATATATATATATATATATATATATATATATATAATTATATATATATATATATATATATATATATATATATATATATATATGGTCACCCTCCAATTAAAACCGTTTAAAATGAGAATCGTGAGAACCACTTGTATACACTTGTATATAGTAGATATTTAGCTATTGTATACATATACAATAGACTGTATACATATATAGTAGATACTTAGCTACTGTATACAAGTGTATACGTGTGGTTATATACTTGTGTACAGTAGATACTTAACTACTGTATACATATACGATAGACTGTATATGTATGCGTAGCTAAGTATCTACTTTAAACAGGTGTATACAAGTGGTTCTCTCACGGTTCTCATTTTGTTATGATTCTCATTTGAGCACCTACATATACATATATATATATATATATATATATATATATATATATATATATATATATATATATATATATATATATATATATATATATATATATATATATATATATATATATATATATATATATATATATATATATATATATATATATATATATATATATATATATATATATATATGAGGGTGCTCAAATGAGAATCTATTTAAAATGAAAATCATGAGAACCAATCCCAATCATTGAATTACAATAAATTAATGGTTTAAATTAAATGTCATTTTATAAAAGGATGGCGGTTCTTTTTTGTGAAAGTCGGAGGTACAATGTTATTTGACCGTCAGTTTGCAAAACCTGCCACATTATCATTCAAATTTCCACCAAAATTCAAAATTAAATATTTTTTAGAAGTTAATTTTTTTCGAAAACACTTCTTTTCTCGTCTAGTCTCGACTCAAATCAAACTACATCTATGAAGATACGGTTTCAAAAACTTAGGTTTATATATTAAACTTACATATTTAAGGAGGTTAACATGTGTCTTTAGGGCACACATATGTTAGAAAAACCGTTTGACTTTTATGATTAATACAAGTTAACTTTTACCAAACATTAATATCAATCTAATCACCTCGATAAAATTCTAGAAAATGTTATCTAGAAATCACTTAATAATTAATGCTTAGAATTTCTCAATGTGCTGAAAATTAAGAAAACACAAAGCATGCACATCATGAAAAGAAAACTATACATAGATGACAAACAATATGTCCACGATGAACATAAAGATGTCTCCTTACTTTACATGTCCAAGGGACACAAATATGTTTTAATACAATAAAGAACAAAATTTGGATGCTTAAACACTAATAAAGACCCCCTTAAGTGCATGCATTTGTCTCTAATTAAAAATTATAATTAAATTTATTCACGGCGTAACACGTGATTGTCATGTTGCCGCGTATGCTCCTCTTCCTATACGTCCGTAAATATTCCGCTTCGATTTTTTTAATTTTCATATAAGATTCAAAAATGGCGGCAAAGTTAAAATTAATTGATTAATTAAACGAAAATCTCTTGTTCTTTTTCTTAATGTCATACTTGTGTTGCAGTTATAGCTTCCCTAGTGGCATTGTTATAGTAAATTATATCAGTTGCATTTTGAATTAATAATTTTATAAAATTATTTGTTTGCCGGCTAGCGTCTGCGCATGCCGATTTTTTTAAATAGAAAGAGTTTGTGATAATTATTCATTGATTAAATTTTAATATATGATTAAAACACATTTATTTAGTGTAAGATTGTGACATGAAAAATATACTCCTAATAGTTATGGATAGCTAGACATGGTACTTGTGATGAGTTGGTCAAATTTGATATGTTTGATTTTAAGTTAGAAGTAGAAAATAGGCCAATTTATGAGAAATTATCAAAATTAGAAGTAAGAAATAGACTATATGAGCAAAGTTGGACTCATTTTTCACTAGTATTGACTTGTATTTGGGGCTAGAAAATGAACTCTAATGAGTGCTATAAATAAGTACTTCTCCTTCCGTCCACAATAATGTTTCTATTTTGACTTCACACGAAAATTAAGAAAAAGTAAATATTATCAGTATGAAAATTAAGGTTCCGTTTTGATGCTACCATGAGAAAACTTGGTTGCACAGGAACTGAAGTGGAATGGATACTTCGGCAACTTCCTCTTTGATGGTTCGCCTACACACAAGAAACACACGTCAACTAGGCCGGGGGTGTCTCCGGCGTACCCCCTCCGGCGTGAGAATGAGGTTAGATGGACAAGGAAGAAGGTATAACAATGGAGGATTAGAGAGAGAGAGTGTAGAGAGAGAGATACATACCATGAAAATAGCACTATTCACCCTTTATATACTCCCAAGCCCCCCATGTGCCTTGCACATGGGGAGACACTTGTCAATCATCTAAGGAAAGACTCCCAACCAACCTCTACTTAGTGGGATTTCACTATTCACCTTGTCACATCAATCGTCCATCACAAATATTTAGGGTTAGGGGCGTAGGCGACAATCAACGTAACATCCTGATAACGCTCTGAGTCCCATGTCGTATTGGCGACAACCTGAGCCAAGGCGGCAACAACTGTCATGTCGCCCTAACCCAGGTAGCCTGCGGACAGCGTACTCCCCTTATTCCCTCATTCATCAGGCCTGCATGGGCTCGGCCATGCTTCTCGCATGGCCCTATTGCCTGCAAAACCGTACTCCCACGCTCCTTCTTGCCGGGGCCTTTTTATAATCCATGGAGCCTATTCCTTTAATGTCGCTCCCTGGGGGAAAATTTCCTTGGGCGGCCCAGGTTCAATGGGCTTGGCCCACAACTAGCTATTGGGCCTGATTTCCTATTATTCAGGCCCAATCTATTTTATAGGATCGCATCACGTTTGTTTCGCGTAAAACAATAAATGATCAAACAACTGATAAATTTATTTATAAGTTTTATAAATAGTATTTTGTGCTTGATTTTTTTATTAATATCAGTTGTTTATAACTGATAAATACATTTATCAGTTATTTGACAGATAAATATATAAAAAAATAGATTTTTGTAATATTCAAGATATTTTATGTAATATCCTACTTGTGTTAATATCCATCTTTAAAAAATAGTTTTTGATGAATTCTACTTTTTGAAGTTTTTACCTTCATCTATATTACATTTATATTGATAACAATTTATATTAGAAATTCGAGTTAAAAGTTTCATTTTAGAAGAGACATGCTTGTATAAGAAAATGCTTAGAATATATTACCCTCAACAAGTAAGGGAAACACTAAGATTAGAAAAAAGTTTACGTAAATTTATTAACAGGTTATCTTTGTGTTTCTTAAGACAAGTTTCGTAATTTAAAAATGTGGTCAAAGATCAAATCCAATTATTTACTCGCAACAACGATATAGTTTTCTTCTGTTTTTTATTTTAATTAATTAACTTTGTGATGCCCAATCGAGTATCGACGGGTTACTCACTAGTATAAGAATTGTTGGAAAAATAATGTGTTTTGAAGGAAATTAATGGTTTAATTTCTAAAGGGTAATTTTGTCAAATTACTCAAGTGGGTTTGTGGTTGTGAAATAAAATATTTAATTGTCCAAAATGGCTTTTGGATATATTAAATATATTGGTTTTGATTTTTACTGGGGTGCTCGGCCGAGCAGAGTGTTAACTCGGCCGAGCACAGCATGGCAGAAAATAAAGTTTCTGGAAAAGCCATGCTCGGCCGAGGCATATGTCTTGCTCGGCCGGCGAGCTATAAGACTCTAAGCGAGATCCTGGGCAGAAATTTAACAGCCAATATTAAATGCAGAAAACTGAAATGAAAATCATTATGGCTAATGATTTTGGTTTGATGGTGGTTTAATATTCGTAATAAAGTTGTTTATTACATTTTATTACTTAATTAAATCATTGATTTTCAGTTTTTTCTTGGTTGGTTTGAAATCTTTAAATAGTTGTTTGTTAACAACATTTGAGATGACTAACTTAACTTTTTACAAACAACTTGGAAAAACCCAACAGAGAAAAAGCACTGGATTTTTCTGAATTCCTCCTCCATATTCTTTGGTGCATATTGTTATCATCTTCTTTGGCCTCCTCTATTGCATATACTAAGAAGAGGTGATCTAGTCCAAGCGCAATTCAACTCGCCGGGAACTTAGGTGCAAAGTGCCCCAGAGTCCGCACGTTCTATCACAGGAGACAAGCGATCCAAGAAAAACTCAAGCACACTCGGTGAGGGATCGAATATGTCTTAAGGAGACAGTGATTTCATTGGGCTCGTGCAGCAAATTCAAGAACTTCTCCTTTTTATTTTTCTGTTTTTTATCAATTATTGTGTATTATTTTTCTGTAATTGTACTCCATTGTGCTACAATCTTAAGACATATCCTAATCGAGGGAGTGTCGATTACATTTTGAAAAACAGGAAATTTAACTTGGTTGTTGTGTTTCAGATGGCGACGAACAACAACAACGTGGAGACCCAAGTTGGACCCCAAGTGGAACCCCAAACTAATTCCCAAACTGGAAATGGAAGTGGCTCTAAGACGCGATTAATCCTCATACAATTCATATCCCGACCCCTCATGCGGAAAAACCCGAGAAGTTTGTTGGCCACGACTTTAAGCGTTGGCAACAAAAGATGCTTTTCTACCTCACTACCTTGCACTTGGCAAGATATACGAAAGAAGATATGCCAAAGGTGAGTGAAGGAGAAACCGATGTTACAACCTTGGCTGCGGTTGAAACATGGAAGCATGGGAGTACTTGTGCGAAATTACGTCCTCAATTCGCTTTGATTCTCTCTATAACGTGTTTAATGAGAAGAAAGCTATGAAAAGGAATTGTGGGGGTCGTTGGACCACAAATATAAAATTGAGGATGCGGGAACAAAGAAGTTCATTGTTGCCCGTTTCCTTGATTTTAAGATGGTGGACAACAAGAGTGTGAAATCTCAAGTGGATGAGTTTCAAACTATCTTGCACGAGATTCATGCCGAAGGTATGGTTATAAGTGAAAGCTTCAGTGGCCGCAATCATTGAAAAATTGCCTCCCATCTTGGAATGATTTCAAGAACTACCTTAAGCATAAGCGAAAGGAAATGGATGTGGAAGGAATTATCCTTCGATTGAGTATTGAAGAGAACAATAGAGTTCTTTGAAACCAAGTTTGTTTCTAGTGTGGCTAAGGCCAATGTGGTGGAGCATGGTGAAAGCTCCAAAGGGAAACGGTTTGAAAAGGGAAAAGGGAAGGTTGTGACAACTTCCAAGAATTCCCACTTGGGACCAAAAGGTGGTGTTTCCAAGAAGAAGTTCGAAGGAACTTGTTATAATTGTGGCGGTCAAGGCCACAAGGCTCATGCTTGCAAGTTGCCTAAGAAGGCTCGTGAGGCCAACATGGTGGAAGGCATTGCTAGAGACGCTGTCAGAGACGCACCTCGCATTTGTGATTTCCGAGGTGAATTTGGTGGGTTCAAACCCAAATCAATGGTGGATTGACACGCGCTACTAGACATGTGTGCTCCAATAGAGACATGTTTAGTGTTTTTGTTGCTAAGGATGGCGAGAAGCTATTCATGGGGAATTCAGCCACCTCAGAGATCAAAGGAGAAGGAAAAGTGGTTTTGAAGATGACATCAGGAAGGAGTTGACTCTCAACAACGTGCTTTATGTGCCCGATATCCGGAAGAACTTGGTGTCCGGATCGCTTTTGATAAAGCATGGATTTCGTATTGTGTTTGAGTCCAATGTAGTCACTTTGTCTAAGAGTGGTATGTTTGTAGGCAAAGGTTATGTCAATGATGGACTGTTTAAGCTAAGTGTAATGGTTGTGAAAGCGAAAGCTAATGAAATGAATATCTCTTTTACTTACTTGAGTCATCTAATTTGTGGCATGGTAGACTTGGTCATGTTAATTTTGATTCTATACGTCGTTTGACAAAAGCAAATTCTATTCCAAAGTTTAAAGTTGATTGTAAACAAAAATGTGAAATTTGTGTAGAAGCAAAATTAACAAGAAAGTCATTCCCATCCGTTGAAAGACATAGTGAACCACTTGAATTGGTTCACACGGACTTATGTGACTTTAAATCAACACAATCACGGGCGGCAATAAGTACTTCATGACTTTTGTAGATGATGGCACAAAGTATTGCTATGTGTATCTTCTAAAAAGTAAAGATGAAGCTATAGAGAAGTTTACTCTATATAAAAATGAAGTTGAGAATCAATTAAACCGGAAAATTAAGGTGCTAAAAAGTGATAAAGGTGGTGAATATGAATCTCCATTTGAAGCAATTTGTGCTCAAAGTGGAATTAAACATATTACCTCGGCACCTTATACACCCCAACAAAACGGTGTTGCCGAAAGGAAAAATCGGACATTGAAAGAAATGATGAATGCCATGTTATTGCGTTCGGGATTACCGGATAACATGTGGGGGGAAGCCGTGTTGTCGGCTAACTACGTGTTAAACAAAATACCCCGAAAGAAACAAGACAAAACTCCTTATGAACTATGGCATGGAAGAATGCCAAGTTATAAACACTTGAAAGTGTGGGGGTGTCTTGCAAAGGTAGCCATACCTCCTCTAAAAAGGTGAAAATTGGACCAAAAAGCGTTGATTGCATATTCATTGGATATGCACATAACAAGATAGTGCTTATAGATTTCTCGTGTATGAGTCGAAAATTGATGCTATACACAAAAATACTATAATGGAATCCTCTGAACGTATCGTTCTTTGAGAATATATTCCCGTGTAAGTCAAGAAATGAGGCAAGCTCATCGACTAGGGTAATAGATTCAATAGAAGACGAACATGTTCAAGATGAAAGAGAAGGAGAAGAGGTAGAACCTCGACGGAGCAAAAGAGCTAGGATTGAAAAATCCTATGGTCCGGACTTTCTAACCTATATGGTAGAAAGCGAACCACAAAGTTACAAAGAAGCCGTTAGCTCTTCGGAAGGACATTTGTGGAAGGAAGCAATTAAAAGTGAAATTGATTCCATTTTACAAAATCACACATGGGAACTAGTGGACCTTCCTCAGGAAGTAAAACACTAGGATATAGGTGGATTTTCAAAAGAAAAATGAAAGCGGACGGAACAATTGATAAGTACAAGGCCCGACTTGTAATTAAAGGTTACAGACAGAAAGAAGGCCTAGACTATTTTGACACCTATTCTCCTGTTACGAGAATAACGTCAATAAGAGTTGTACTTGCAATTGCCGCATTGAGAAATCTTGAAATACATCAAATGGATGTAAAAACAGCCTTTCTAAATGGAGATTTAGAAGAGGAGATTTACATGGAACAACCCGAGGGGTTTGTTGCACATGGACAAGAAAAGAAGGTGTGCAAATTAGTAAAGTCATTGTATGGCTTGAAACAAGCACCAAAACAGTGCCATCAGAAATTTGATAATGCTATGATGCAAAGTGGATTTAAGATAAATGAGTGTGACAAATGTGTCTATACTAAAACCACGGAAAATGGCTATGTCATTTTGTGTCTTTATGTAGACGACATGCTTATCATAGGGAGTTGTGATAAGATGATCAAATCCACGAAAGACATGTTGAATTCAAAATTTGACATGAAAGATATGGGACTTGCGGATGTAATCCTTGGAGTTAAAATTTCTAGAATATCCAATGGACTTGTGTTAAGTCAATCTCATTATGTGGATAAAATTCTTGAGAAATTTAGCAAGGATGACAATGGAATAGCGAGTACTCCAATCGACCCGAATCTTCATCTATCAAAGAATAGAGAAGAACCGGTGTCTCAATTAGAGTATTCGAGACTTATTGGAAGTCTAATGTACTTGATGAGTTGTACTAGGCCGGATATTGCTTACCTTTGTTAGCAAGTTAGCCGGTATACAAGTAATCCTGGAACAAATCATTGGAAGGGTATAGTGAGTACTAAGGTACTTAAGATCTCCTCGTGATTTTGGACTACATTACACTAGACATCCAGCTGTGATAGAAGGATATAGTGAAGCTAATTGGATACCAGATATCAAAGACTCAAGGTCTACAAGTGGATATTTATTCACATTAGCGGGTGCGGCTATATCATGGAAATCTTCTAAGCGGACCGTTATAGCCGGATCAACCATGGAATCTACGAGTTTATAGCATTAGATAAATGTGGTGAAGAAGCCGAATGGCTACGCCAATTTCTAGAAGATATTCCAAGATGGGAAAAGCCCGTGCCGCAATTAGTGTACATTGCGATAGCCAATCTGCGATTGGTAGGGCACAAAGTCATATGTATAATGGTAAGTCTAGACATATACGTCGAAGACATAATACCATTAAACAACTACTTGCAACTGGCACCATATCTATTGACTATGTGAGGTCAAAAGATAATTTGGCGGATCCGCTAACCAAAGGGTTAAGTAAAGAGATAGTTGCAAGGTTGACATTGGGAATGGGTTTAAAGCCTCTTGAGAAGTTGAACGCGGCGGAAAACCCAACCTAGTTATTTGGAGATCCCAAGATCTAGGTTCAAAGGGACAACCTAACTCGTTAAAAGACTTGTAGCGTCACTTTGGGGGTCAACCCTATGCTCATTCCTTAAAGTGACATCCCGAGATGAATGAGGTTAAGCTTATGGCTTTTAATGATTCTTATGTGAAGTATGGTTACTTAAAAGAATCACCTATGTGAGAAAGAAGTAGAGGCCGCTTCGAGGAGAATTGTGTGAGGCTCGATTCTTAGACCTTCTCACAGAACCGTGCATTGTGATCCAAGGCCGCAGATGGACACGACCACGGCATGAGAGCCGAATTGTGTTAGGCGATACATGTAAAGTATATGATCAACTACACAAAAGCTAGCGGTTCAGGACATCGTGTCTACCGATTAGCGAGTAGAGTAAATATGCTTTTACAAGGGAAGGTTGAAGGGAAAACCCTACCTATCCCATGCGGGTTTTCGACCCGACTTTATCACCTATCTCATGAATTTCCTTCATGTGGGGATTGTTGGAAAAATAATGTGTTTTGAAGGAAATTAATGGTTTAATTTCTAAAGGGTAATTTTGTCAAATTACTCAAGTGGGTTTGTGGTTGTGAAATAAAAATATTTAATTGTCCAAAATGGCTTTTGGATATATTAAATATATTGGTTTTGATTTTTTTGGGAGTGCTCGGTAGACGGAGTGTTAACTCGGTAGGAGCACGTGGCAGAAAATAAAGTTTCTGGAAAAGCCATGCCGGCCGAAGGGCATATGTCTTGCTCGTAGAAGGCGGTGCTATAAGACTCCTAGAAGCGGATCCTGGCGAGAAATTTACTTCCAATATTAAATGCAGAAAAGCTGAAATGAAAATCATTATGGCTAATGATTTTGGTTTGATGGTGGTTTAATATTCGTAATAAAGTTGTTTATTACATTTTATTACTTAATTAAATCATTGATTTTCAGTTTTTTCTTGGTTGGTTTGAAATCTTTAAATAGTTGTTTATTAACAACATTTGAGATGACTAACTTAACTTTTTACAAACAACTTGGAAAAACCCAACAGAGAAAAAGCACTGGATTTTTCTGAATTCCTCCTCCATATTCTTTGGTGCATATTGTTATCATCTTATTTGGCCTCCTCTATTGCATATACTAAGAAGAGGTGATCTAGTCCAAGCGGAATTCAACTCGCCGGGAACTTAGGTGCAAAGTGCCCCCGGTCCGCACGTTCTATCCTGGGAGACAAGCGATCCAAGAAAAACTCAAGCACACTCGGTGAGGGATCGAATATGTCTTAAGGAGACAGTGATTTCATTGGGCTCGTGCAGCAAATTCAAGAACTTCTCCTTTTTATTTTTCTGTTTTTTATCAATTATTGTGTATTATTTTTCTGTAATTGTACTCCATTGTGCTACAAGAATAATATTAGAGACACAAAATAGTAAAAAAACTTGCTAACAAAATTTTAGATGTAATGATTTTATTGGTGTTTCTAATTATAGTGTACCGAGTCCACTTTCAATACAACCAATAAAATATCGTCAATTCAGACATAGCTACCCCATGCCACAAGGTAATAAAATTATTTTTATTTTGAATATTTATGATCAAATATGAAAACATAGTAAATGGGGTGAGGTTTTATATTTTTGTCCCATTATATTTATTTATGGTCCCTCATCTTTATAGTTGTGGCTCCATAATTAGTAAAATGAGTTGTAGGCCAGGAAAAATAATGGTCCCTAAATATTTGTAGTTGTGGCTTCATGACATGGAAAAAGGAGATGTAGCTCAGGGAAAATCATACTTCCAAATAGTTAAAATACGAGTTAGTTTAATGTCGATTGTCCCTACGGGGATATACGATAAAATTGGAACGATACAGAAAAGATTAGCATAACCTATGCGCAAGGATGATACGCACAAATTGAAAAAAAATAAATATATATTTATTTAACAAGGTAAACCAATTTTTCCATCTAAAAAATCAATAACATAATTAAAGATATTGGTTTTTCGAATGTGTGACATTAGTGGATATGATAAGACTTATTTATAAAGGTAAGTCTATATAATTATAATAATTTTTAGTAATGTGTTTAGATTTTTCACGTAAAATTATTATAATTATGTAGATTCAATTTCATAATTAAATTTATCATGTACCCTAAAGCACACATTGGAAAAATCAACAACTTGTTACTCCCAAAACTAGGATGTTCATGGTTTGAATTGGTCCAGTTTTTATCAAAATTTTAAAAAATTAGGACCGGATCAAATATTTCGATTCTGTAAAAATTTAGGATCAGGACCAGACCATTACATTATAGGACCGGTCCCATCGGTCCGATTCTAATGGTCCGGTTCCAATCCGGTTCCATCGGTTCTACAAATTACAATATAATATAATTTTTTACAATAACAAAATCTACAAGCAAGCATATTTAAGAAGCAAATTACAATAACAGAATCAACAGTTAGGAAAGAAGAGTTCCATATTCAACCACTTGGTTGGTAAGAAAGTTTATATATATATATATATATATACTCCCTCCGTCCAGTTACATACTTCACACTTTCTATTTTGGGCGTCCAATTACATACTTCACAATTTGTCTCCTACATTATTTTAATACTCACAACACCATTATAATTTACTATTCCCTCTCCACTCATTCTCTCTCCTATTTTACTTTTACACTCACAACATTATATCATTTTTTTTCTTAATCCACACGTGACACGAATCGTAGTGAGGTATGTACTGGACGGAGGAGTATATATATATATATATACTCCCTTCGTAAGTGTGGACCTACTTTTCGGGTACTTTTTGGGTGTGAAAATTAAGAAAAAGTAGGAGAGAGAAATAGGTGGAGGAGGTGTTTGTGAGTATGGAAAATTAAATAGGAGAGAGAATGAGTGGGTGGAATAGTGAAAATTTGTTTCCATTTTTGACAGTCCACACTGATGTGGGACGGACCAAAATGGAGATAAATCCACACTTACGTGGGACGTGGGACGGAGGGAGTATATACTCCCTCCGTCCCATTATTTGGTTCACCATTTTGGCTCCGGCACGCAAATTAAGGGTGTAGAAAATGTTGTGAGTGTAATAGTAAAATAGGAGAGAGAATGAGTGGAGGGAATAATAAATTATAATGGTGTTGTGAGTATTAAAATAATGTAGGAGAGAGAATGAGTGGAGGGAATAGTAAAGATTCTTTGCCAAAAAAGAAAAGGTGAAGCTTTCAATGGGACACCCAAAATGGCAAAAGGTGAAGTTATTAATGGGACGGAGGGAGTATATATACTCCCTCCGTCCCAATAGTAGCTTCTCATTTTGCCATTTTGGGTGTCCCGTTAATAGCTTCCACTTTCCTTTTTTGGCAAAGAAATTTTTACTATTCCATCCACTCATTCTCTCTCCTACATTATTTTAATACTCACAACACCATTATAATTTACTATTTTCTTCACTCATTCTCTCTCCTATTTTCAAATTACACTCACAACATTTTTTCTTCCCCCCATTTTCTTAATTTACGTGCTTGACAAAAAATGGGAAGCAATTGTTGGGACGGAGGGAGTATATTCGGTCGGGTTCGATTTCGGTCCAGGACCGTGTATATATTTTTTAAAACTAGGACCATACCAAATAATCGATTTCATAAAAATTTGAAAGCAGGATCAGACCAATACTATTTTTTTCGATCCAATTTTTACTAATCTGATCCGATTCTGCTGATCCGATTCGATTACACAAATTTTTGTGCAGCCCAGCTCCCAACCTCCAAAAACACAGTCACACACTTAGAAGCCATAAAAGTCAAAAAGTCAACCCTCAAAAAGCCAATTATAACTGCACACAAGTGTTAAATTAACCACTAAAAAAAACTCTATTTGCTGCTTTGTAGTTAGTTCTCTCTCTCTCACATGCCCCACCACTTTCATTTCATATATTTTCTTAAATTTCAATTATATCCCCCTCATCTATATAAACCCCACCCCCTCTTGAAAAAAAATCATTTACCCATCCTCTAAATATCCACTTCTCTCTCTCTCTCTCTCTTCTCTCTCTCTAAATTTTCAAGAAACACTTTTTGTATCAATCAATTAGTGTGTCCATATAGGGAAAAATAGCACAAAAAATGGATCAACACAACAACAGCAGCAACAATACATATATTGTTGATGAACAACAACAACAACAACAATATAGTGATCAAGATGAAAGTGAAGAGATGATGATGAATCAAGAAGACCTTAGAAGAGGTCCATGGACTGTTGAGGAAGACTTCACCTTAATCAACTATATCGCTCTTAACGGCGAAGGCCGGTGGAATTCTCTCGCTCGATGCGCCGGTAAATCCCCACCGCCCGATCACACACGTAGATTCATGTTCATGTTAATGATAAATCTTTATACACATGAATTACCCACTTTCTCTCTCTTCTAGTTTTCTTGAATTTCTTCATGTTTCTTCTTGTTTTTTGAGTTTGTCCGTACAAAAAAGACTATCTTTTTCTTTCTTTTTTGCAAAACCCTTTTTTTAAACAATTAAATTTAGTGGTTTTTGATGAATAATGATCACAAACACACACAATGATTCATTCACGTTCATATGAAATGACACGCACACGCATACGCACACGCACACGCACACGCACACGCACACGCACACACACATACATATATGTGTGTGTATGCATACATGTATATTCTAGCTTTCTTGATCTTCTTCAAAAAGACTATCTTTTTCTTGCTTAATTTGCAAAAAACCCACAAACCCTTTTTACCAATTTACATTTTAGTGCCCAATTAACAATTTACTATGAATTTATGAAACAGGGCTGAAGAGGACTGGAAAGAGTTGTAGATTGAGATGGTTGAATTATTTACGCCCCGATGTTCGACGAGGAAACATCACTCTTGAAGAACAACTCCTAATTCTTGAACTCCATACCCGTTTTGGCAACCGGTAAGTTCACATTCATATACTACAACTAGTATATCTATAGCTACGATTATATCTCTTCTATCTATTGACATCATCTTGCAGTATCAGTTAGGTGTAGCGAGCTAGCTAGTATTAGGAGTCAATAGAGAAGAGATATAATCAAATAAACTAACTGATACTGCTAGATGTTATATATATACGTAGTCTTTTTGTGTTGTTGTCGTTTTTGAATTTTGTTGATTAATATATTTTTCTATTTATAGGTGGTCGAAAATAGCACAACACTTGCCTGGAAGAACCGATAATGAGATCAAGAATTACTGGAGAACAAGGGTTCAAAAACATGCTAAACAACTCAAATGCGATGTTAATAGCAAACAATTTAAGGACACGATGCGGTATCTATGGATGCCAAGATTGGTCGAAAGGATCCAGGCGGCGGCTGCCAACACAACCGCCATGGCCACCGGAAGACCATCGTCATCTTCCTCGACGACGACTTCCACCACCACTACAACCACCAACACATACCCACTCAATCACAACAATATGGATAACATTTGTTCAAGCCAAGTTGTATTGCCACATGCCAATTATAACATTGGTGGAAGTGGAAGTGGAAGTGGAAGCTACCAAAATGTCCAAAATACCCCTACCTACACACCGGAGGAGAATTCTAGCACTGCAGCCGTTTCACCGGCGGTGTCAGACTTGACTGATTGTTATAATTATTCAGTTAATCAAAACCATAATCAAGACTACTTCCAAGCTAATAATACCCAACTCGGATATAATGATTCCTTAATAAGCCCATGCGGATACTTCAATCAAGGACTCAATTTCCAAACGATGGAGCAAAACAACCCGCCGTGGGCGGCGGACAGCGGGGACGACATATCGGATAATTTGTGGAATGTGGAGGACATTTGGCTATTGCAGCAACAATTCAACAACAACAATATGTGAAAAAAAAAGAGACATAAAATTAGGACATACTCTACACATAGGTCTAATTAATTTGTGAAATTTTGATTTTTTAATTTGGGTGAGGGTCAATATTGTAATTTGAGATATGCTTAAGTTATATCTCATTCTTTACTATATGGAATGTTTGTGTTAAGTTAATATTAAACAGTTGAAGGGGTGAATAATTGGTTCCACTAACTTTGCTTGTATGTCATTGTTGGTAGCCATAAAATATAATTATTGAATATTGAATATTTTTATAAAAAAATATAAATTTGTGAAATTTTGAAAGCCTATTCTATAGGTGGGACTGAACATGGGTCCCATGTCCTACTTCTAGATTTTGGAAGAAAAAAAAAAGTTCTATGCGATGATTTATTAACTTGGCATAACGTGAACACAAAATCTAGGGAGAAACGCGTTTCTCCATAAGTTATGGAGAAACGGGTCCCGACATGTCGCGCGACAATGAACTAGATAGCCAGAAACCTATGAAAGTGATATCCAGAAACCTTCAAATGAATATCCAGAAACCTTCAAAATGTTTCTGGATATACATTTGAAGGTTTCTGGATATCCGTAAAACCTTCAATAGCAATTCTACGGATACGCCTAACACATTTCGATATGCACCTAACAGTTCTCATATGCACCTAACAGCTTCGGATATACATTTCACATCCTTCTCGCTATCAAATACAAAGCTTCCGGATATCAACTGAAAAGCTTTTATCAATGCTGCAAAGCTTCTGGATATCCAGAAGCTTTTGGTCTTGGCCTTGGATTTTTTTTTTCTGGTTATCAAATGTAAAGCTTCTGGCTATGAAAAACACGTTTCTCCATAGTTATGGAGAAACGCGTTTCTCAGCAGACGCACTCTAATGTGAAAGCTTGATATATACTCCCTCCCCCCATATTAATATAGACTTTTGCCAATGCATGGGAATTAAGGAGAAAGTATTATATTGAAAGTGTTGTGAGTGTGAAAATAAAATATGAGAGAGAATGAGTGGAGAGAATAGTAAATTATAATGGTGATGTGAGTATTAAAATAATGTAGGAGAGGGAATGAGCAGAGGGAATAGTAAAGATTCATTTCCATATTGAAAAAGTTATATATTATTGTGGGACGCCCATAATAGAAATTTTATATATTATTGTGTGACGGAGGGAGTATTGTCAAGCCACTATCTAACCGCTTAAACTTTTAGATCAAGTGATAATTCTAACACATAATTTAGTTAATTCATTAACAAAATGTTTGATTATATAGCACTCCTTTCGTCTAAAATATTTATTGACTTAGATTTTTGCACACATATTAAATAATATATATATATATATATATATATATATATATATATATATATATATATATATATATATATATATATATATATATATATATATATATATATATATATATATACATATATAAATACATGATAAATAATGTTAAAATTTTCTAATTAATAGCAAAACAACACAATAATTATAAGTATTTTTTAAGGTTCTAAAAAGCGCTAGGCGGATGCTAGGCGGCGGAGCCGGGTCTAGCGCCTAGGCGGAGACTAGTCGGGATTAGTCGGGACACAGGCGGGGGAGGCTTTGGCCCAGGCGTTGGAGAGGCTGGCAGCTGCACAGCGGCTAAGCGCCGCAAGCGGGGTCTTTTAGAACACTGGTATTTTTGGAAGAGGTAAATAATATTCTTGAACTATGATCTTATCATGATGTGTGAATGCTACGGTATGTCATATGTGAATGTGACCAATTAACATAAGACCGAGAAAAAAATAATCCTTTTGGTCTCTTGCTAGTTGCTACCCATTGTACGGACAACTTTGATGAGATGAAGAAACCATATCTTATTTCTTTTATTTATTTCTTATCTATATTTGGAAAATTAATAGATATATGAGTTGGATTTATGAAAAATGCATTTTTTTAGTGAGAAGAAATAAATTGTTTTTGAACCGGGCTGAATGAATCAGACAAGTGATATTTTTATAAATATTTGACACTTTTTTTTAAAATGCACGATGATATTTTTGTTAAAACTAGAACTTTGCGTGCACTCCAAATTTGAGTTACAGTGAGTGACAACATTAGTTATAATGAGTGTCAATACATGTACCTTACACTAAAAAACACTATCAATGACATTCAAAAATGCTAATACTGACATTAAAATGATACAATCAACATAAGTTACAAGGAGTGCCAACGTATTTGTTTTACTAGTAAAAGTGATTGTATTATTAGGTGCGTGCGTTAAAATTGGAGTAACTTTTAACTCGGGATTAACCACGAAAACGCAAAACATATTAAATCGAAGGAATGTAGAGGCCTAGAAAATTCATTGTCCTTCAACCCGATTCGTAGGTTTTATAAATCTTAAAAGACATTATTTAGGCCCTCAAATGGGCCTTTGAAACTTTTGTAAATCTTGTTATTGAGTGTTATAGCATGTGTTTTGATGAGTGATATCACATGAGTTCAAGTGTGCCAGAATATGTGTTTAAAAGTATCAGTGTTATTGTTAGTATTGTCAGCACCAGACAATATCAGTTGATAACTTCAACTATTTACGAAAACGCCATCATACACATTTTCTGAAAAATGTCTGTAAATTACAAAAATGTCACGTATATTTTTTTTTCAAGATTTTGTGTAGATATGTATATGCATAAAATTTAAATGATGAATTATTTGTGAATAATGCTACACTCGTATATTTCATTTAACCAATAATAACAATTTAAAAACAAACAAGTTTTATTAACCACGTAAATAATAAGATTAAATAAAAATAGATAAATTTATGAAGAAGTCAATGAAAGCTTTTCTTAAGAATTGAAAAGGTAGTAACTATGTTCATCGGAAACCCCTCCCGCGAACCCAACAAGCGAATACTCCCTCCATTTCGTACGATCTTCACACTTTTACTCGTTCGTTAATTTTAAGTTGACTTAAAGAAAATTTAATTTTGTTATCGATATACCATTATTAATAACATCAATAACAATTTTTAGATATTCATTCGAATAATCAAATCAATTAAAAAAATTCAAAATACCGCTAACGACAAAAAAAAATAAGAAAATTATTTTGGAACACAGGTAGGAAGTAATAGAGAAGAACTTAGATAAAAGACAGACTTTATGTATTTAGTATTAAAGAAAATTTAAATTTGTTATTGATATACCATTATTAATATCATTAATACATCTTGCAGTCGCATACGATCCATTCGCTCCGCATCTCAACCGTATATCTATATCTATCGTATATTCCCTCCGTTCCATGATAATCTATAAAATTTTCTTTTTGGGCATCCCACAATAATCTATAACTTTCCTAAAATCGAAATGAATCTTTACTATTCCCTCCACTCATTCTCTCTCCTACATTATTTTAATACTCACATCACCATTATAATTTACTATTCTCTCCACTCATTCTCTCTCCTATTTTATTTTCACACTCACAACACTTTCAATATAATACTTCCTCCTTAATTCCTGTTCATTGGCAAAAGTCTATATTTCTATGGGACGGAGGGAGTATACTTCATTCGTCCCACTTTAAGGGTCCTAGGGTAGTATTTCACGCTTTTTAAGAATTTTTTGAAAAATGAATAAAGAATTGCAAGTGGGTTGAAAATATGATGAGAGAGAATATAAAAGTTAAAACATTTATGATAAAAGTACTTTTTGATTGGTTTTTTGTAAATATGTTAACATTATAAGGGTATATAATAAATGATTTTTTTGTAAATATATTTACTATAAGAGTATAAATGCTCGAAATACTGTTTAAAATTTGTCATTTATGAAATGAGACTCTTAATCTGGAATGAAGCAAATGGAAAGTAGGACTTTTGAATAGGGGCGGAGGGAGTATAACTTTTATTTTATAAGGTCTTACATTACTGACCTCAAATCCCTGGTTTCACTTTCACATAGACCAAGGGTAAAGTCGTCATTACAAAAGAGATGAAAGTAAACGTGATGGAATAGTTGGAGAGAGAGAGAGTCTGTGAGTTGAGATGGCGGCGGGGAATCTTTGTCAATTACACGTGTCTATAGGAGAATCCGTCAAAGTGGTCCCGACAAAGTAGGAGATCTGTTCATGTACCGCCACGTGTTGGGTTAATTTACCAGTAGTTTTCCTAGTTTGAAGCACCACTCTACACGCTATCATCTGGTACGAATGTTTTTTTTTTTTTAATCCCGGTCTCTAAATAAATACTGACCTCAAATCCCTAAGTGTTTCACTTTCACATAGACCAAGGGTAAAGTCGTCATTACAAAAGAGATGAAAGTAAACGTGATGTGAATATAAGTTGGAGAGAGAGAGAGTCTGTGAGTTGAGATGGCGGCGGGGAATCTTTGTCAATTATAATGGTGTCTATAGGAGAATCCGTCAAAGTGGTCCCGACAAAGTAGGAGATCTGTTCATGTACCGCCACGTGTTGGGTTAATTTACCAGTAGTTTTCCTAGTTTGAAGCACCACTCTACACGCTATCATCTGGTACGAATGTTTTTTTTTTTTTAATCCCGGTCTCTAAATAAATAATTAAAATTAAAATTTTATTTTTAATTAAAAAATAAACTAAATTTTTATATAATTTGCATGTTGTAATATGCATCATTTACCGTAAGGTCTACATCTTTTTTTAAAAGCATGTAATTTGCATGATGTACCATTTATTCAACCTCCTCCTTATCTCATTGTAACTGAAAGCCTTAATGATATCGGAGTAATGTTGTTAGGCTATGTTTGATTTGACTTATTTCAAAGTGTTTATGACTTATGACTATTTATAAGTCATTTTTGAACCGTTTAATTTTATTTTGGGAAAAATAAGTCAAAAGTCATGCACAAGCCAATTAAAGCACAATTCCTCTTATAAGTCATAAGCATTAAGTCAAATACAGAATCAAAAAACACGTATGAACAGTAAAAACACGGATGAACAATGGCCTTAAATAATATTTCATAATAATAATAATAATAATAATAATAATAATAATAATAATAATAATAATAATAATAATAATAATAATAATAATAATAATAATAATAATAATAATAAAAATAATAATAATAATAATAAAAATAATAATAAAAATAAAAGTCAAAGTAAAATAATAATAATAAATAAAATAATAATAATAAAATAATATAGTAATAATAATAAATAATAATAATAATAATAATAAAATAATAAAATAATAAAATAATAATAAAATAATAAAATAATAAAAATAAAATATTAATAATAATAATAAAATAATAAAATAATAATAATAATAATATAATATAATATAATAATAATAAAATAATAAAATAATAAAATAATAATAATAATAATAATAATAATAATAATAGTAATAAATAATAATAATAATAATAATAATAAAAATAAAATAATAAAATAAAAATAAAAATAAGAAAAATAATAATAATAAGAAGAAGAAAATTAAAATAAATTAAAATAATAATAAAATAATAACAATAGTAAATTATTATTATTATTATTATTATTTTAATCTTTATAATTTCATTCAGCATTTTTTCAACTTATTAATCAAACAGTCATACTTAATTATGACAGCTCATCAGTACTTCTAAAAAACTAAATCAAACAATATCATTCATCAGCTCATCATTCATAAGTCATCTGTCATAAGTTATCAGTTATAAGTCGTAAGTAATCAGCACATATCAATAAGTTAAATCAAACGGGCCCTTATAGTGCTGGAGTAATGTTGTTGTAGGATTTTCTATACGAGTAAATTGATATCACATATTCCCAAATGGTGCAATAAAAAACCCTGAAATTATATAATACAAATTATTTTCTTCGTTTCATAAAAATCATTTTTTTTTATTTGTGAGTTTCAAAAATAAATATTGCATTTTTAAAAAAGGAAGCTTCATATATAGTATCATTTCTACACATTTCTAATTTATACAAAATGTAAATAAAAGAAAATTAAGTAAGATTAAGGCTCCGTTTGTCTGGGGAAAATATTTTTCGTAAAACGTTTTTCTTATTTTCCGATGTTTGATAAGCACCGAAAATGTAGAAAATGTTTTTCGTAAAATATTTTCCTCACTTTTTTAGTAAAATGACTTAAGATTTTTTTATAGACAAAACATTTTTTGAAAAATGGTAACACCCTCACACACACACACACACACCTAATTTTCCATACACCCCGCTCCCAAGTTACCCACCCCACATCAACCACCCCTACCTCATCCCCTTATAAATAATTATTTATATTAAAATTATTTTAATTACTTATAACTAATTTAATTTATTTTTTAACAACCCTCACCACCCTCGCCCCCACCCACCAACCCACTAACCACCAACCCCCCTTCCACGATCAATTTTTTTTTACTTATAATTAATTTAATTTATTTTTTAACAACTCCCCCACCCCACCCAACCCCACTCCCCTACTCTCGGCTATCCACCTCAACACTCTCAGCTACCCACCCTACCCCACACCCTACCCTATCACCACCCTAGCCTACCATCATATTATCCTTTACATTTCCCCCACCACCCAATCTTACCCCTACCCTATCTCACACCCACATACATCACTCATACTAATCCCCACCTCTTACCCTACCACCCCATCCATCACCCTAACTCACCATATCTTTTTCAACTTATCTGAAATTGTGTTTTTATCGAAAAATATTTTCCTTATCAAACAGTCGAAAACATGTTTATATTATTTTTTGAAAAATATTTTCATTTTAAGAAAAGCATTTTACAAAAAATAATTTTCCAAAATTAATTTTACTCGAAACAAACGTAGCCTTTTATTTTTATTTTAAGTGCATGTATCTAAACAAAATAAGTAAGATCTATTTTACTTGAGGTGTACACTACAACTGGATTTCAAACCTTAAGTCACAAAGACTTGGTTATTCTTTCCGCCACGTTGAAAGTCTACCGTGGGACGGGGGCCTACCTATATTGACCAATTTTTCCTTGTTCTTTGTCTTGCCTCTTGGGGATGAAGCTTTTTATTGCACGTGCTATATTTGAAAAGGTGAGACTTGCAAAATATTAACGTGTGGAAGGATCTAATTAATTTGATGTGAGAATTTGGAACCAAAATATATTAGGTATTAATAAATTTACATTGACTCCTTGCATAATAACAATTTTTACGATACAATGTATAATAACAAATATATATTTAAGAGTGACTGAACAAAGGCTGAAAAAAAGAGTGAAAATCTCAGAAATTTTGGATTTATGCGCGATAATCGACTATGGATGTCAATAACGTCAAGGATTTGAGGTCGTCGAAGGATGATTTGGCTTTGGAATGAAGTGAACCTGTTGCGCAAACACAGAGAAACACTATTAACTCAGTCGAATTTGATCTCAACTTAGAGCCTCTGACGCGAGATAAGGAATCACGCAGGATTAATCTTCGCTTAGCAATAAAGCATGAAATGACTTAATCTTAGGGTTTGAGTATGAGAGGTCACGTACGTTGTGGAAGGGTTGTGAGTGATATTTATGGTAGTCTCGTGGATGAGAGAGATCCTCCATTAGTGGCGAAAGACACTTGTCTGGAACATATGTCGGCCTCATATTAGTCCAACGTTGGGATGAGACTGTGCTAGGACATGAAGATGTCTCTGATATGTTGGAACATTCCTATTTCAATAACTCGAAAGCACTCAAGTCTAGATTAAGTAAGAGAAGAAGATGAATGCGGAAGTGTGATACCTGTTGAGTCCATCTTGTTACTTGATGATGTTTTTGCAAAGGAAGGAAGAGAAGAAGAAGAAAATCACGTAGGGAATTGTAGATCTTCTTGATGATGAATGCCTTCCTTGTTGTGAATTTGGTGGTACCCCGTTGCAATCTAGACAAGAAATCAACACACCCACAAGCACAAAAAAGAAAGAATCACACACACAAGAACACAAGAGTTGTTTACCCGGTTCATTCAACACATGAACTACGTCAAGGGCAATTAGCCTTGATATGTTATTAGACTCCTTCTAATATGTTGCTACACAACTACCAATCTGTTCTAGGTCCTATCTATGTTTATATAGTTGATACAAGGAAGCCCTAACTCAGTTTAAGAAGAGATCCTATAAAACTAGGAAACAAAATCAGTCCAGGATTTCTTCTCCCCGACGCCTTGCCGCGGTCGCGCACCCTAGCAGCCGCGGCCGCCCTCGATGGCCGAAGATCCAACCCCATTTTCGTTCCTGTCACCAACGCGATCGCTCTCCACCATGCGCGGCCGCTCTCCTTGACGAAGCTCCTCCAGACGTTTTCTTCCTTGCCGGTTTAGGATCCAATCCCAACAATCTCCCACCGGAGACTAAACTAACAAACATAGAAACACCCATCAACTCCCACCACAGAGTAATGACCTTCGAACACATTTCCCCCATCCATATTGGCTTGACACTACCGCACCTCTCCTCAAGTACTAAGGCGAGTTAAAACCAAGCGACGTTTCAACCTCTCCGTGTTAGATGATTCTTGCCTCCCCAAATCAGCTTCTACCTTGATTTCTCCCCGCAAGTCTAACTTCGCCTTCTCCCTCCAGACCCACCTTTCTCGCAATGCTTCCCCTTGAAACTTGGACACACCTTGTTTCTTGCATCGTCTGTTTTTGATCTGAAACCGCTCTCTGTTAGGGCACTTGGACTTCCAGCGCCCACGTTGATCAACTTTGTGTCCCCCAACATACCGTTTCTTGATGTCTTCCCTTTTACACCAACAGTAGGTTCTTTAGCCTCTTGCTCCCACCACGGGAACGAACATCGACATTGTAGGTAGAGTACAACATCTTCCCCTTAACCTCACGATCTACCACCTTAGCCCCTTTTGTGAATTCCCAAGACCCACCAATGAAAGACACACCATACCCTTCACTGTCAAGTTGTCCCACAGAAATCACTCTTCTCCTCAAATCCGGAACATGCAACACATCGTGTAGTTGTAAAACAGCCCCGTTAGGTGTCTTCATCATCACATCCCCCTTACCTTTGACCTTCAATGGCTGACCGTCACCAAGATAGACAACCCCAAAGTCTCCGGTTTTGTACCGCTTCATTGATTACTGCATCCCCACTAGCATGGCAAGCTCCGAGAATCCAACACCCAATCTTCTCCCATTGCTCCTCTCCAGGATTAATACATCTCCACCATCATCCACCACGTGTGCACCACCATCTTTACCGGACAGTCATAAGCGATATGACCCAATTCGCCACAATTGTAGCGAAATTCTGACCTTTTTCCCCTTTTTCGATCCTCCCCTTTTTCTCTCCACCCTAAGTGCGAGACCCATCTACGGAAGATTCTCCCCTTTTCTCTTTCCTTCGCAACTCCTCTTGAAGGATGAGATCTCTAACCTCCGTATACACCAATCTTTGTTTTCGACGTACTAATCGTTGTGACGGTAACCTCCCAACTATCGGGCAATGATTTTAGTAGAAAACAAGCTAGCACTTCATCGGAGAAAGTAATATCAACACTTTTCAATTGGTCCACCATACCTTTGAAATTGCCGATATGACTTGCGGCATGCGCCCCTCGACATCTTCGCATTCGTAAACCTCTTTATCAAATGCACCTTATTGATATTCGATGGCTTCTCATACATGTCTGACAGCGTTTGTAGCAACTCCACCGTTGTCTTGGCCTCCATAGCGTTTCGTGCGACATCGTCGGTTAGGGCACTCCTTACCGCTCCTAACGCCTTCCGATCCAACGTCTCCCAATCCCCTTGTGACATGTCTTCGGGCTTCTCCTTCAAGGGTTTATGAAGATCCTTACAATATAGTTAATCTTCAATCCTTGTCCTCCAAAACGTGAAATTCACACCGTTGAATTTCTCGATTGAGTTCTTCATCTGATTGCTTCACCAAAGTCCCCAAGAACGCGATTCAAAAAATCAACTAATGAAACTTTGAATCCTCCGAACCAATGCTCTGATACCAGTTGTTGTGAATTTGGTGGTACCCCGTTGCAATCTAGACAAGAAATCAACACACCCACAAGCACAAGAAAGAAAGAATCACACACACAAGAACACAAGAGTTGTTTACCCGGTTCATTCAACACATGAACTACGTCCGAGGGCAATTGCCAAGCCAATATGTTATTAGACTCCTTCTAATATGTTGCTACACAACTACCAATCTGTTCTAGGTCCTATCTATGTTTATATAGTTGATACAAGGAAGCCCTAACTCAGTTTAAGAAGAGATCCTATAAAACTAGGAAACAAAATCAGTCCAGGATTTCTTCTCCCCGACGCCAGCGCAGTCGCGCACCCTAGCAGCGCGGCCGCCCTCATTGGCCGAAGATCCAACCCCACCAGCGCGGTCGCTCTCCACCACAAGCGCGGCCGCTCTCCTTGACAGAAGCTCCTCCGACGTTTTCTTCCTTGCAGTTTAGGATCCAATCCCAACATTCCTTAGAACTCAGATTATAGAGAGAGTAAATAAGGATGATGTTGTCCTTTCTAGGCTGATGGTAGGCCTCTATATATAGGAAACAATGGCACCTCATCAAGGGACTACACCCTTTCAATTAAGCGGTGTGAAATTACCATTCTGCCCATCATAAATAGGTAATTTCCACCTCGGGAATTCTACACATTTAATTAATATTCTATAATTTTCAATAACATTATTTTAATGATTTATACATGTACGTCTACATGTCACTTATATTTATTAAGTATACACATTTTGCAATCCATGTTCTTACAATCTCCCACTTGGATTGCCCAAACATGTGTTTATACTTTAACAAATCCTCATAAAATCATGTTCATAATGTAAATGACAATCCATATGTGCACTTCATTGTCATTCTAAAACAATCTCGTCCATTAGTTTCACAAGTATAGGAACTAAAGGGGCAGTCGTTGTAATTGATTCGCAACTAAACCCACATTAATTACATATATATGTTCAACTAAATGACATAGATTAAGTATAGATGTGTAGCATGGAACACCTAATGAATATATATTAAAACATATATATATATTCCATCAACTAGTTCTTATTAACCAAATGAGATCAATATGAATAAAACAAATAACAAATAAAGCACAACTCAAACTCCCACTACATTATGCATTATCAAAAATCTTTTCACCCATATGAGCAGCATGTTCGTGAAACATAAAAGGAGATAACGCTTTATAAAATGGATCCAATAACATGGAGTTTGATCCTATAAGTTGTATATCTATTTGTTCAATTTATACTTATTTCTCTTCAACAAGAGATATAACCATATGATGTCTTTCGACATCTTTGCATCGATAAAAAGCAGAATCGAATACCTAATGATCTCAAAATGATCCGATTTTGTATACATAAGCATGTAGTTTAATGTTTTATAGGTACTTCATCATTCTTTTGGATGCGACTTAATGTTCTTCTTTCCGAATTGCTTTTGTATTGACCAAGCATCCCAATAATAAATGCAAGGTCTGGACGAGTACAGACTTGCGCATACATTAAGCTTCCTACTGCCGGTGCATAAGGGATATTTTCCATATACTTGGATTCAAAATTAATTTTAGGACATTACTTTAAACTGAATTTATCTCCTTTAGAGACATGGGTGTCATGTGGTTTACAATTTTCCATGCTAAACCTTTGTAATACCTTCTCTATATAGCTCTTTTGTGATAATCCCAAAATACCTTGTGAATGATCACGATGAATTTGAATTCCCAATACAAAAGATGCCTCACCAAGATCTTTCATCTCAAATTTGTTTGAGAGAAATTTCTTATTTTCCTTTAGAAGGTCCTTATTATTACTGATGTGGTGGATTTTATATATATTATTTCCCTAATTTTCTAGACATTTTATTATTATTTTGATGTAATTTAGACTAGTCTTGATGTAATTTTGAGTAAGCGATGAATTAGTGAGTTTGTGAGAAATATTTGTAATTGTGATACATTTTGAGTGATTTTGTGTTGTCCCTGCAAAAGTTATTATTGTGGAGGATAAAGCGTTATTATCAGAAGTGCAGGGACCAAACTGCGAGAAGCTGAAGTTCGAGAATGAGAAGGAAAAAGCTGAAATTTCAGGGACTGAAGTGGAAACAAAGAAGTTGATTTTTGGTATTGGCAAGTGTGTGTGAGAAGTAAATTTGGAAATCAATTTAATTTGAAAAGGAGGAATCAGTATTATATAGTATTAGTATTAGTAAATTGGGTATTGAAAGTTTCCAAAAAAATCAATGTATTGCTTTGACCGGCCATTGACCAAGGGAGCGCACGTGGACCGAGGCTGGAAGCAAGGCCATTGACCAAGTTGGCGTGTATTGGCAAGGATTGGAGTAGTATTATTGTTATTATTATTATTATTATTAGTATGATTTTTATTTTCTTTTCCTTTTTATTTATTGTTTCCTTTTAGGTTTAGTATTAGGGGTTGGGAACAAGTATAAATATTTGTTTCAACTATAGTTTTAGGGTTAGACTTTTTATCATTATTATTTAGAGTTTTCAGCAATTTTCATGGAAGCTTAAACCTTTTGCTTCAGATTTGAATCCTGAACCGTTGTTTAATTCAATTGAGGTATTAATTTCTTTATTTTTGAATCCCTATTCATAGTTTTTACTTGTTTTAATTGATTATTTGCTAGTTTAATCTTAAGTCTGTGTCAGATTAGGATTTTTCACAAGTAGCATCTTTGAGATTTATGCACGTGTCGTGGTAAATTAAAAAGGGGGTAAAACTAGGTTTTGATCTATTTGCAAAAGAATAGTGAAATTCTTGATCTTAATTTCTTAGAGCTTTATCAATCAATATTGTGAATCTAGGCGTGTCCGAGTTAGGTTTAGGTATTGATTAGGGGAATAGGTGAGTGTGTCACTGCTTATAACCATTAATAAGAAAGAAATAGGGGTTGAAATATATTCCGGATCAAGTGAATAGGGAGGAAGGGAGAGAAATTGTGTCAATGATATTGAATTGATAAACGGGGGCGGAGACAAATCTGAAGTGTTTCCCGTTAATTGTTTTCAACTTAGTTTTTCTTAATTTCTGTTTTAGGAATTTAAATAAAATCAAACAAAACCCCCAATCTTGTCAAGTGACAATTGTGCAATCAAATAACCGTTCTTCAGTGGATCGACCACTGGACTTGTCCTAGCTACGGTTTTGTAGCCGAGTATAGTCTTGGAAATTAATTAATTTGTAGGCGTGCGACTTTAGACCTATCAAATTTTGGCGCCGTTCTTAGTGGAACGGTTTTATTTGTTTGCACTCTTATTCTCTTCTTAATCTATTTCTTTTTCTTTTTCTTTTTCTTGGTTCCTGTTAATTGCATATTATTATTATTGTTGTCTTGTGGTGTGGAACCTTTTATGGTCCATACCCGTTCTGCTAATCAATGCATTAGTCCTTTTATTCCGAAATTGAAAGATATTTCGGGTGCGGGAGAAATTTACGGAGGGGACGAGATGAATAATAATAATGGTGGAAACGATGATGGTCCGGAGGTTGTGAACAATGGGGGTAACGGAAGAGGTAATAACAATCCCCCACCTCGGACATTGAGGCAAAGGATTGCTCCTAACTGGAATGAGCAACCGCAAAGCAAAGGCTATTTCCGCATTTGCCTACCGGGGTCACTTTTGAGTTGAAGCGGGGTTGTTAAACCGGTTGCCCCATTTCCATGGTATACCAGGAGAATCGAATCAACATATTTCCCGGTTTGTGCAGATTTGCAAGAGCATGAAGCCGGGCTGCATTGCCTCTCGAGCAAGATTATTGTTGAGGGCGTTTTCCTTTACTCTTAAGGATAACGCGAATGCGTAGTACTACCACTTGCCACCGAATAGCATTACAACTTGGCAGCAGTTGAAGGAGGTGTTCCTTGACGAGTTCTTCCCTCCCGATCAGATTAATGTCATGAAGCGGGATATCAGCAACATGGAGCAGCGGTCCGATGAATCACTATATGACTATCACAACCAGGTTCTACAAGCTCTGCGAGAAGTTGTCCGTATCATGGTTTTGATGATGAGCGGCTTATTGTATACTTCTATGGAGGATTGGTGTGCGGGACAAACGGTGGATAGATTACGCCTTGTGGAGGTAGCATTCTGAACAAAACTACCAGGGATGCAGAGCAATTGATAGAGGAATTAGCCAAGAGCACAAGGACTCATGGGAGGAGGTCTAGCGTTAGACAAGTCAGTGCTGCAGGATCGAGTGATGCATCGAGTGAGTTGAAGGCGGGAGTTGGAAGATGTTAAAAGTACTGAAGACTTTGGTTTTGGGGTCAACAACCTCGGGCATGTGGTATATGTAATGATGTGACCCACCCGATCGATTCTTGTCCTACTCTTCGGATCGAGGAGGTGGTAGATGTCAATGCTATAGGGTTGTCAATCGGCGGGTCGAGGAGGCCGCAGTTCAATTACAATGCTGCAAATAATGTTCATCCGAACCTTAGGTATGGTCCACCGCAGGGTCAACAAGGGTTCAGGCAGCCATTCAATAATCAGCAGGGGTTTCAACAGGGGCAGCAGTATCAGGGCAACCAGTTTAATCAGTACAGACCACCTGTTGGACAGCCGCAGCAGCCGGCAGGACAGTCTACAGAGGACATGGTTCGATCACTAGCGCAGAGCATGTCTACCATGAATGGAAACTTCCAGCAGTTCCAGCAAGAGACTAAATCGAGCATCAACAATTTGGAGAAACATATGAGTCAGCTGGCGGATGCAGTTGGTAGAATAGAGGCTAAAGATTCGGGGAAGTTACCATCTAGAACTGAACCGAATCCGAAGTCTAATGTTAGTGCAATGACTTTGCGCAGTGGGAAAAAGCTAGAGGAAGTGGTTATCGAAGAGGAGCCCGAGTTAGTGGTTGAGAGAGTTACACCTGAGGCAAAGACTCCTGAAAAGGAGAAGAGTACTGCACCAGTATTTCCTGTGTATGAGCCAGTTCCCTCGTTTCCGTATGCATTTAGGGAGGACAGAAGCCGGGCCCGATAAGGCTATCTTTGACACGTTCAGAGGCTCGAGGTGAATATTCCGTTTCTTGATCTTCTACGGTCGGTTCCAAGGTATGCGAAGTTCTTGAAAAGAGTTATGCACGATGAAGAGGAATCGAAGGAGCGGAGTCAAAAAAAGGTGAAGATTAGTGAGCATGTGTCTGCAGTCTATCAGAAGAGGATGCCGAAAAAGTGTAGTGATCCGGGTATGTTCGTGATTCCGGTGTCTCTTGGGGATGATTCGGAGCATATGGCTATGCTTGACTTGGGGGCTTCAATCAACGTCATGCCCTATGCGTTGTTTGAGAACCTAAAGTTGGGACCTTTACGGGGACACTCGGGTGATTATACGGCTTGCCGACGGATCAAATGCGTACCACTAAGGGGTTGATTGAGGATGTTCTAGTTCGGGTTGGGAAGCTCATTTTTCCTGCAGATTTTTATGTCTTGGAGATGGATACGGACCCTAAGGCTCCCATTCTGTTAGGGAGGCCTTTCATGTCGACTGCTCGTACCAAGTTGGATGTCACTAATGGGTCGTTGACTATGGAGTTTGATGGGCAACAAATGGAGTTCAATATCTTTGATGCCATGAAGTACCCTAAGGATGTGCACTCGGTGAACTTCATTGATGTAATGGAGCCCATAGCTCAAGAGGTATTTGATGTGTGCGGAGGAGATGATGACATGAAATCTGTGTTAGAGAATGCCTTGGAGTATGCCGGGTTAGAGTTTGACATTTCCGATGAGATGAAGGAGGCGGTTATGAACCTTTCTGAGGATGCTATGTATGTCTCACCATCGGGTTATGGTCATCTACAGTTGGAGTTGCCACCGGAGAAGCCATTGCCATCTGTTGAGAAGGCACCTGTTCTTGAATTGAAGCCCCTTCCCGAGAATTTGAAATATGCTTTCTTGGGTGAAGGGAAGACACTTCCTGTGGTGATCTCTAGTGTTCTGACGGAGGAGCAAGAGAAGAAATTAGTTGATGTGATCCGGGAGCGGAAAGAAGCGATTGGGTGGACTATTGCCGACATCAAGGGCATAAGTCCTTCTTTATGCACTCACCGGATTTTGCTAGAAGAGGGTGCTAAGCCGGTAAGGCAACCGCAGAGGAGGTTGAACCCACCTATGATGGAGGTGGTAAAGAAGGAAGTTTTGAAGCTGCTGCAGATGGGGATCATATATGCCATATCAGATAGTGAGTGGGTGAGTCCTACTCAATGTGTAGCCAAGCGGGGTGGAATCACTGTCGTCATCAACCACAAGGGCGAGTTGGTGCCAACCCGGGAGCAAACGGGATGGCGTGTATGCATTGATCTTCGTCGAGGCCGAATGAGGTAACTAGGAAAGATCACTTCCCTCCCATTTATTGATCGAGATGTTGGAAAGGCTTGGGGAAGGGCATACTATTGTTTTCTTGATGGTTATTAGGGTATTTTCAAATACCAATTGCACCGGAAGACCAAGAGAAAACCACTTTCACTGCCCCTTCGGCACCTTTGCCTATCGGAGGATGCCCTTTGGTTTATGCAATGCACCTGCGACTTTTCAAAGGTGTATGATGAGCATCTTCTCCGATTTTGTGGAAAATTTTATGGAGGTTTTCATGGATGACTTCACTGTCCATGGAGACTCGTTCGACCAATGTCTTGCTCACCTTGCTTTAGTTCTTGACCGATGTGTTGAAACAAATTTGGTTTTAAATTTTGAAAAATGTCACTTTATGGTGGAGCAAGGCATTGTGTTAGGACATGTGGTGTCGAAAAAGGGTATTGAAGTGGATAAAGCAAAAATTGACGTTATTTCCACACTTCCTTACCCTACAAATGTGCGTGAAGTGCGGTCGTTCCTTGGTCATGCGGGGTTCTATCGTCGCTTCATAAAAGATTTTTCGAAAATTGCATCACCTCTATGCACCTTGTTGCAAAAAGAGGTGGATTTTAAATTTGATAATAATTGCAAGAAAGCGTTTGATGAGTTGAAGGGGAGGTTGACATCTACCCCTATTATTCAAGCCCCCAATTGGTCTCTCCCATTTGAGATCATGTGTGATGCGAGTGACTATGCCGTGGGGGCAGTTTTGGGTCAAAAAGTGGATCGTGCCTCTCATGTGATTTATTATGCATCTATGACTTTGAATGAGGCACAAAAGAATTACTCCACTACAGAAAAAGAGATGTTAGCGGTGGTCTTTGCATTGGAAAAGTTTAGATCCTATTTGCTTGGGACCAAAATCATTGTGTACACCGATCATGCTGCTCTTAGGTATTTGATGTCTAAGAAAGAGGCGAAACCGAGACTCATTCGGTGGATCCTTCTGTTGAGTGAGTTTGACATAGAAGTCAAGGATAAAAAAGGGGCCGAAAATGTTGTGGCCGATCACTTGAGTCGTTTGGTGAGAGAAGATGACAAGCCTTATAAACAAGCCCCTATTCGGGGCGAGTTTCCTGATGAGGCTTTGTGGGCGGAGACAAATCTGAAGTGTTTCCCGTTAATTGTTTTCAACTTAGTTTTTCTTAATTTCTGTTTTAGGAATTTAAATAAAATCAAACAAAACCCCCAATCTTGTCAAGTGACAATTGTGCAATCAAATAACCGTTCTTCAGTGGATCGACCCTGGACTTGTCCTAGCTACAGTTTTTGTAGCCGAGTATAGTCTTGGAAATTAATTAATTTGTAGGCGTGCGACTTTAGACCTATCAATTACTAGCAAGTAAAATATCATCCACATATAAGACCAAAATTATAAATCTACTCCCACTGAACTTATGGTATACACAATCTTCATCAAGATTCGTTTCAAAAAACCAAATGAAAGAATAACTTGACTAAATTTTGAATACCATTGACGAGAAGCTTGCTTGAGATCATAAATGGATTTCTTAAGTTTACAAACTAATTGATTAGTTTGATCTGAATCGGTCACCATTTCTGATTTCCTTATATAGATGGTTTCCTCACTGTCTCCATTGAGAAAAGCCGTCTTAACATCCATTTGTTGAAGCTCAAGATCATAATGTGCCACTAATGCTATAATGATCCTAAAAGAGGTTTTTAGAAGATTTCGGAGAAAATGTTTCTTTATAATCTATGCCTTCCTTTTTGAGTAAATCCCTTAGCAACAAGACGTGCCTTATATCTTTCCACATTGCCTTGCGAATCCCTTTTGGTTTTAAATATTCATTTACAACCAATAGGTTTTGCACCTTCAGGCAATCGGACAAGATTCCAAACGTCATTGTCTTTCATTGATTTTAACTCTTCATTAATGGCATTGATCCACTTATGAGAATTAGGACTATTAATGGCTTCATGAAAGGTGATTAGATCATCTCCCACTAAACCTAAGGTGTCCTCATTTTCCGCAAGATACAAATATCCAGAATAGCACTTCTTCTTTCTCTAGTAGATCTCTTTAAGGGCACTGGTTCATCCTCATTTTGATGTTGTTGAATTTCCTCATGTCCAACATTTTCATGTTGTCCGTTATTTACGGGAGTCTCTATATTATTTTGAATTGTATATTCTTGTTGAATTTCAGGTACAATTACTTGATTTCCAACAGGAACTAAAGTTGAAGGATGGTTCCTCTAACTCTTCAAATTCAAAATAATTACTATTTCTCCCACTAAATTCAACATTCTCAAAGAACCTAGCATTGCAAGTCTCGAAAAATGTTCTAATTTTCGGGTCATAAAATTTATATCCCCTAGATCTCTTAGCAAATCCTAAAATAGGGCTAAACCTAATGGAAGGTGCTCTATTGAGAATATAAGTTGCGATTTTTAATGCGTCGCCTATAATGAGTGAGGAAAAAAAGTACAAGAAAACACACTTCTTACTATATCCTTAAGGATTATATTATGTCTCTCCACTATACTATGCTAGGTTTGCCCGGCATGGTGTAGTGAGGGACAATCCCACACTCTTCAAGATAGCGAATATAAAAGACCTGGACGTCATTCACCCAATACGTCCAATGATTTAGACTTTACATGAAGAAAATAATGTATCCATAATGAGAGTAATCATCTATGAATGTGATGGAATATTGTTGACCATTCCATGAAGGGTTAGTGAATGGTCCGTATGAATTAGTTCCAAGACGTTTGATACTCTCAAAGATCCTATTTCCTTTAATGTTTGTAAATTTTTCTTTAAAACACTAAATGCAAAAGGTTTTATCCGGAGTATCAAGTTGTTTTTAGGATTCCCTCTGACATAAGCTTTATCAATTCTCCCTTTAGAGATATGACCCAAACGCCTATGCCATAGAATACAAGAATTTTCACTTGATAACTTTTTCTTAGTGCCTTTAGTTTTGGTTTCATTATTATGGGACTCATTCATTTTCTTGACTGTGTCAAGTAAATTAAGATTATCGATATATGACAAAGTACTAGTACCGACAAGTTAGAAATTTAAAATAAAGATCACATTTATTATTACCAAAAGAACAAGAGTAACATTCCTTGTCCAAAACTGTGATATATTTTAAATTCCATCTAAAGGACGGTACAATGAATATACTATTTATTACAAAATAATAGCCAGTACTTATCATTAATCTAAAAGTCCCTAAGCCTATAACTTCAACCGGATTTCCAGCTCCCATATAGATGTATTTCTCATCTTTACTGGGGATTCGGTAATTCAGGCAACCCTGCATACATGAACTAATGTGAGTTGTTGTACCAAATACAACCACCATGTATATTAAGGAATTGAAACCAAATTTGCCTTAGTACAAACAAGACCAAATGACATACCATTCTGAATTCGCCATTCGCGATACTTATGGTAGTCGTTCTTCATGCGAGTAAGGTCCTTGCAAAAGAAGCATTTCTTGACTTTATGATCATTAAATGATCCCTTACGCTTCTTACTTGCAACCGCAATTTCCTTCCCTCTTCTCTTAATCCTACGAGAAGAAGTAAATGCTGAGTGAGTACTTTCTAATTTAAGATATTTCATCCTATCTTCCTCTAATGTCATATGTGAAAGTAATCCATTAATATTCCACTTGTACTTTTGACATTAATAGATCACCTCAAAAGGACCAAATTGAGGAGGAAGATAGATCAAAACTAAGTGCACGAGAAAATCTTCCGAAATCTCTAACTTAAGTGCCTTTAGTTTGATCGAAAAATTGAAATAATTTAATAATATACTCCCTAAGATTTTCCTCACCCTTGTACCGAATGGAAACAAGTTTCCACAAGAATTCAAGAAAAAACTCAGCATTTTCGATCTCAGAGACATTGTCCAAAAATGTCTTTGAAACTGCATTTTTCATGATCATTAGACTCACGCGGTTGGACCGTTCCCATTGCTCAACATTTTTCCGTTCTACAACGGTATTTCCTTTAGCGGGAGCAGCGGGACTTGGTTCCCCTAATGCTTGATCGATGTCCATACAGCCTAAGATCATCGTTATATTATTTTTCCAAGTTTTAAAGTTAATCCCATTAAGCATTGGAACATTATTCATGGCAGTAGTAATAGATGAAGCGTTTATCAAATTTGTTGAGAATAAGAACGAAGAATGAATACAAAACATGTATAAGAAACTACATAATGAATAAAGTGATTAACAATATCAATGAATCTCATCAAAAAGATAATCATCATGACATCAAAACTAATATTTGGATTGCGAATTGACTCATAATTTGATTTATCTTAGGGTAATAAATGACTTTAAACAACACATTTTAAATACTTGCCTTCCTTTGGGCCGGTTCAAGTATTAAAAATGTCCTAAGATTTAAAGTATTTGTTACCCGGCAATAAAGAATATAAACAACTCATTTTAAATACCCGCCTTCCTTTGGGATGGTTCAAAGTATTTAAAATGACCAAACGTTTTATTCAATTATTATCCCATGAATGCAAATACTTAGTCAACAACAAGGTCTCCTTTGGGAAACAAGCATGTTATCACATATCAATAAGAACATTCATCACTTTACAATTTCGTATCTAAACAACGTAAATCACTTTGGCGACAATATTGTTTAGAAATGAATGAAATTGTTAAGCATATAATTAATCACACTTTAGGGCACAAATTAATGTATACTTTACTCAAATAATGAATGAAAATTGACCAAAATAGCAAAATTTTGAAAATTTTGAAAATCTGACCAAAATGAGTCATGCTCGGCCGAGTCAAGGAAGGTGCTCGGCCGAGCAAAACCCTCCAGAGAACATCCCTTTCTGATCCCTTATGCTCGGCCGAGTCTTAGGGGTGCTCGGCCGAGTTCTTAGAGGTGCTCGGCCGAGTCCTTAGTGGTACTCGGCCGAGCATCATGACCGTTGGATGGCGCCTTTTCAAAAAAAAAAAATTCAAACGTTGTGCTAATACAAATAGAGTGCTCGGCCGAGTCAAGGAAGGTGCCCGGCCGAGCAGACCCTGAATGTCAAATTTTCCAGATTTTGACTATCAATTCTTAACTTAATGGTGAATCAATATTCAACCAAAGCAAGTAGATCCGCATACTCACAACACATTTTTAAATGCGTGGCTATGCATTTGAACAAACTCACAACGCATCCAATGATGGTGGCTATGTTCAAAATGAGATAATCTTACATTAAGTATTGAAAGTCTTTTGAGTAAAACCAAATTTATAATTATAATTTAACACAATACTCTATGAATGAATTAGAGTTGCACCAGTTCATAAGTGCACGGCCGAATCAAATTGAAAAATTTTGAAAATACGTGAACAGTGTTTGCACGGCCGTGCGTTATAACTTGCACGCCCGTGCAGTCACTATTCACAGCTTTTCCAAAAGGCACCTTTTCATAATTGGCCGAGCAAGGCCCTTTTTACAGAAAATTTTTCTTCACACAAAAGATGAACGGCAAGCAAAAATTAACGCTTAACCAAGACATGAATACACAAGTAGATCCACACGGTTGTGCGACATAAAACGCTCTGTTGTGTCAATGGGATAATCTTGCATGAACCATCATGTCCTTTTGAGTAAACTTTAATCCATATTCAAAATTTAATCAAGTAATGAATAATAACACTCTAGCAACGAATTAGAGCATTTAAATAACATCATAACATAATGATTTCAACAGGATTAAAAAATCAAAGTATATCAAACATATGCTATAAGAATTCAAACTTAATCCAAAACTTGAGCGGCTCTGATACCAATTGTTGGAACGTTCCTATTCCAATAACCCGAAAGCACTCAAGTCTAGAATTAGTAAGAGAAGAAGATGAATGCGGAAGCGTGATACCTGTTGAGTCCATCTTGTTACTTGATGATGTTTTTGCAAAGGAAGGAAGAGAAGAAGAAGA
Source organism: Adenophora triphylla var. japonica (assembly GCA_022495995.1). NCBI lineage: Eukaryota > Viridiplantae > Streptophyta > Magnoliopsida > Asterales > Campanulaceae > Adenophora > Adenophora triphylla. The sequence goes on from JAFEMH010002430.1 coordinate 132,798, forward strand.
AAATCACGTAGGGAATTGTAGATCTTCTTGATGATGAATGCCTTCCTTAGAACTCAGATTATAGAGAGAGTAAATAAGGATGATGTTGTCGTTTCTAGGCTGATGGTAGGCCTCTATATATAGGAAACAATGGCACTTCATCAAGGGACTACACCCTTTCAATTAAGAGGTGTGAAATTACCATTCTGCCCATCATAAATAGGTAATTTCCACCTCGGGAATTCTACACATTTAATTAATATTCTATACTTTTCAACAACATTATTTTAATGATTTATACATGTACGTCTACATGTCACTTATATTTATTAAGTATACACATTTTGCAATCCATGTTCTTACATGATAAACATAAAGTACGTGCAGAGCGATGTTAGGTAGGCACACCAACGACCATTTAATGTGACATGCCAGGTCTAAGCCCAAAGATGTATGGATCCTTAGTCCGCAAGAGGGGAGCTCGGGGTTGTCGGTGCCTATTAGATGCTGACTCGAGGTAGGGAGCTTGTTTTTTAACTAGTCTTTTCGGTTGAGCCGAATGCAACACTCTTGGCCCCGGTTCACAGGGTTCGAACTCATCAGATGCAATAAATTTTATGATACAGATACAAATTGGAGAATTGTCGGGTTAAAAAGAAGAATTAACATATGGTTTTCATTGACTTGTAGAAGACATATGATAAACTATCAAAACATGTACTTTGATGGGCTTTAATGAAGAAAGGTGTTTCAAATAAATATATTGACATTATTAAGGATATGTATGACGAAATTAGTACAAGTGTACAGACTACTGTTGGAAAGACAGAAAAATTTCTTATTACGATTGATGAAAAAATAAAAAAGTTGTTGAAATTATGAAGTTAGACTTTGAAATCTCGAGGTTTTTGGATAAGTAGAATCAAATGGAGATGTGACTCGCAGAGTCAAAGCATGTTGGTTGAATTGAAAGTATGAGAGTGTCAGAGAGATTTTTTATGATCTCATCATTTCTCATAGATTAAAGGAAAAAATATATTTTAGGATAATTAGACATGCACTGGTATATGAAACCGAGTATTGGGTCATTAAACAGTGTCACATTCATAATATAAATGTTGCGAATATGTTTATGATAATAGAAAGAATCGATCGAGCAATAAGGTGATTAGGTGAAAAGTCGGAGTTGTACCCATTAAAAGGGATAGTATGTTAAGGTGATTTGGTCATCTGAAAGCGATATGGGTCTACTTGAGACCCAAAAAAAATTTAATATGGCATTATAGAGAACAAATTGGAGAGCGAATTTCATGTGACTTGCATGTGATATTTTTTGCTCAGTTAAAGGCTTTTTGATAGATCTCTTTAAAAAGCCAGTTAAAGTATATGTTACTTGCATGTGATAACCAAATTTGATTAATTTCATATGAATAGTTGTTTTAAGGGGGTTAATTGCAATTTTTATATTTAAAGGGTAAAACAAAATTATTTTCTTCAATATAGATAATTATTTTCTATTACTTTTTTTTTTTACAAAAATTATTTATTATTACTAAAAAAACTTTTGTATAAAAATTTAAATCAATAATTATCTACAAAATAAATTCATTTTTTTTTCTAATACCCTCACCTCCGTTCATCCCTTTTTCTTCCTTTTTCCAACCACCCATCTGCCACCACCATAATCATCACCCCTTTTCCCATACTCTATTCAAGACCCATTACCCTCGATCAAGCACCATATTCTTCTTTTTTCAGATTCGAGCTCTTAATATTCTCCACCCAACCAAATCTGCAAGCAATAAAAAATACACCTCAAAACCACCATTTTTTCCAGCAAGTATTTTCAACCCAGTTAAAAAAAAATGGGCACACATACGTAAGGAAACAAACAAATAAGCACGAAAACATGTAGAGACACTCAAATAAATTCAATTTTGATGGTGGATTTATGGGTTAGAGTTGGGTTGTTAGAGAAAGTGATGTGACTTAGGAGAGTAGAGATGAATGGTCATATGATTTAGGAGGGGGCGTTGGTGGCGAAAAAAAGTTAGGATGGGGTAGGGCGGCCATGGGCGGTGGACTTGTGGAGAAGATGGTGGGTGGGGTTGGTGATGATAGGGTTTGGAAATAGAAATTGTGGTTGAGTTAAAATTTTCAAAATAAAAAATAGGGCTGGGTTTTTTAGGCAAAAAATGTTATGTTTTTATTCACATCCCTTTCATTTCAATAAGTTTACTTTGACTCTTTAAACCAACTATGAATATGAAATTAATCCAATTTGGTTATCACGTGAAAGTCAAATGTAATTTAACTGTTTTTTTAATGAATTTCGTCAAAAAGTCATTAACTGAGCAAAAAATAAGGCCGAAAATTGCCAAAATTGAAAAGTCATGCCCCAAATTTATACCTATTCGTGGACTTTATGTCTATTTTGTAATTTTCCCTTGTCAAAATTTCATATAAACCCACGCTGCTCTTATACATAAGGTATAAGACTACGATATAAGACTACTCTTATACGTAAAAATATATTATTTTTTTCACAATTTTTCAAATAATTAAAAATGTCATATTTTATTAAACATTCTGCTCATATATCTAAGATATAATTATTCTTATACCTAAAGGGGTGGTTTATAAGGAATTTCAATTTGGATCTCGAGTGTATATCTGAGCTTAGTTAATAATGTTTATTTTTATTTTTATTTTTGTTCAAGAAAATGGTTTATTGAACTGACAATATGTTAATTAAAACATAATTTACTACGCCTTTAATTTGTTCCAAGATAATGTTTATTTTATTTTTATCAAGAAGAAAATGAAATTACAAGCATGCCAAAATAACACACAAGTCTACAATTAAGAGTGACATGGCTGGCAAGCTAGCTAATGGATCTTTGAAACTTATAAGCGCACGCATGGTTTCCATAAAACCCACACCATATATGACCATACTTAACAACTAATCAAATTCACATGTGCTAAATGATGTAGGGATCGTTTGATTTAGCTTATTGATATGTGCTGATGATTTATGATTTATGACTGATAACTTATGACTGATGACTTATGACTGATGAGCTAATGACTGATGCTGTTTGATTTAATTTTTTTGAAGTGTTTATGAGTTGTTATAAGTAAGTATAATTGTTTAATTAATAAGCTGAAAAAGTGATGAATGAAATTATAAAGACTAAAATAATAATAATAATAATAATAATAATAATAATAATAATAATAATAATAATAATAATAATAATAATAATAGTAATATTATTATTATTATTATTATTATTATTATTATTATTATTATATTATTATTATTATTATTATTATTTTTTATTATTTTATTATTATTATTTATTATTTATTATTATTATTATTTTATTTTATTTTATTTTATTTTATTTTATTTTATTATTATTATTATTATTATTATTATTATTATTATTATTATTATTTTATTTATTATTTATTATTATTATTATTTTTATTATTATTTTTATTATTATTATTATTTTATTTATTATTATTTTATTATTTTATTATTATTTTTTTATTATTATTATTTTATTATTATTATTATTTTATCATTATTATTTTATTAAAATGAGGGTAGTTTCGAAATATGAAATATTCATTTAAGGTTACTGTTCATCCGTGTTTTTACTGTTCATACGTGTTTTTTATTCAACACTTGGCTTAATGCTTATGACTTATAAGAGAAATTGTGCTTTAATTGACTTGTACATGACTTGTGACTTATTTTATCCAAAATGAAATCAAACGGTTAAAAAATGACTTATGGGGAGTCATGAGTCATAAACACTTTGAAATAAGTCAAATCAAACAGGACCGTAGTCTCTCCGTCTCAAATTGAATAATTTTTTTTAATCTTAAAATAAATGACATCTTTTTTTTTAATATAAAAACTTTAGAAAATTTTGTTTCTAAATGTTTTTCACCAAAAAAAATTCACAGTTCATTTATTAGTAAAATTGAAAATTTGAAAGTGAATAGCAAGAATAATTACGTATTTTTTCTACTAAAAATCAATCTTTTTAGAATAATTCTTAAATGTAAAATGTTCATTAATTTTGATACGGAGGAAGTGCTTAATCTTCTTCCTTATCCTTCTTTTCTTGGAAATCAGATTTTTTCATATCATTTTGTGCACTCCCTCCCATATTAATATGCACAAATGCGTTTGACACGAGAATTAAGAAAGATGTGAAAAAGGTGATTTATTTTGAGTGTAAATAGTTTGATAGGAGAGAGAAAATGTAGTAAATAGTTAATTGTTGTGAGTATAACAAGTGAGTCTCATTTTCATTTTAAAATTTTGTTGATTACTTTGAGACCACAAAAAAAATATCTTTTTGAATACTACCATTTGACGGAGAGAGTATCATATTTCTTTACCATTAGTGATCCAACACCTTACAGTTATTATGACCGACATCATAATAAGATAATTTACTCATGTAAACCATTAGATCAATAACAATATACGATATAATACACAAATTAGTACAAAAAATATGTACGCTTCTCCTCGCTAGCTACCATTTCAACACTCCACCATCTATTTCATGAGATATTTAACGAAACCGATCAAGATTAATTTAGAAATGATGAAACTTTTTGAATAATCAAGGCCTTAACCACGAGCGTAATATCAAGAAGAGAGTGGAGATTAACAAATTAAGCAAAATGGTTTATCTATATCCTAGGATTATAGGTAATTGCCTTAAACGTATAGAAAATATTACCAACAAATAACAAATGTAGGAAAATGGGAATTATTGGGTTTCCACTATGAGCAATAACATGTTCCATTCTGCCCAATTTTAGAATGTTACAAGACTCTCTTTTGAGGTAAGTGACATTTTTTTCATACGATGGTTTCCGTTTAGGGTTAGGGTTTCTTATGAAAGCGATTACTATGTACATTACGAGTGGATTGGATCGATTCGAAGTTATAATCCAATGATTTAATCATAAGAAGACAAAAAAACGATGGATTAATTAACACGAAATTGACTTGAATTAGTGGAAGCTAATCATCTGAGAATAAAAATTCAAGAAGTACTACACGAAAGTTTTTATTTTATCTTAGGAGTATATAAAATGTGGTCTGCATGGGTTAGTATCTTGAGACATAAGTTAACTAGAATAAGACACTATTTATAAAGGGAGTTTCTTGGTGTAGTTTTAATATACTCCCTCCGTCCATTTACATGATTCACACTTTCTATTTTGGGCGTCCATTTACATGGTTCACACTTTGTTTCTTTCCTAAAATGGAAACTTTATATTATTAAAATATTAACCCTACCCCACTATAATTTACTATTCTCTCCACTCATTCTCACTCCTACATTATTTTAATACTCACAACACTATTATAATTTACTATTCCCTCCACTCATTCTCTCTCCTATTTTACTTTCATACTCACAACAATTTCAATATAATACTCCCTCCTTAATAAACGTGTAAACAGTAACCGTGAACCTACTAAATGAACGGAGGGAGTATTGTTTTTGCTTTTGGATCTTCTCAAATCCCTTTGAATATGAAATTAGAGCAATTCGCAATTTGGTTACTTAAATTTGTATTACCTTCGCAATTGATTTTCGATATTGAAAACTTATATAAGTTTGTCATTTTGTTGCAAACTTATATAAAAACTAACTTTTTGTTTGATTTTTGACGAATAAGGTGTCATGTGTCATACACACGACTTTTTAAGGGGCATTTAGGTCAATTATTAGGGAATGAAAATATAAATGTTTTTCAATATTCTTAAAGGTATTTAACATAATATGAAGGGCTAAAATGCAAAATATTGTTTACATACTCCCCCTCCATCTTCTCCCTCAATTTCAAAATCCATCCTCTTCCCCTACCCTACCTTGCACCGTAACTCCACCATTCTTCCACGCCACACACGCCTTTCGACTTGATCAAACGAAAAGAGACCAATCGTCGCTACTAGTCAACTGTGTTTGCCGGAGAAGGGAAATAGAGACTGAGCGAGAGATATGAAACCCTAACTAGATTGTTAAGTGTTCGAACCTTGCTAAAACATCTCATAGTTGTGAAGAGTGAACAAATTTGAATATTTTGTGGCAGGTCTGTTGGTTTCCGGCCACCGAAAAAGATGAACGGAGTAGGAGAGAGGTTGGCAATTGCGTTTTCTCCCTCGACAATTAACACTCTCGGTTGTATGGAGATGGTGTTTTCTATCGCATATGGCTCAGGTCTAGCCAAAAGAGACACTTGCAAGCGATAACGTTGTCAGATTTGTTACCATCGGTCGGTTAAGGATGGTGTGTAGCTTAGTGTTTCAATGGATATGTTTCAGTTCAAGGTAGGAAGACTGGAGTTAAGAGAGATGGCGGAGCATAGCCGACACTGAGGCAGTGAGGGAGGAAAGAAAAGGCGTCTACCGGAGATGAAAAAGAATGGTGCCCATGTAGGCAGTGGGGAGGTGGTAGGCCGCCGGGGTTAGAGAGTAGAGAGAGAGAGAGAGAGAGCATTTGTATGTGTTTTAGAGAGAGGGGAAAAGATAAATGGTCAGGGAGCTAGATGACGAATATGCCCCTAGCTAAGAACGTTATGTGTATAACACATGACACCTTCTCCGTTATAAATTCAACAGAAAGTTTGTTTTTGTATCAATTTTCAACAAAATATCAAACTCAGGACCGAATTATCCAATTTTAAATGTTGAAAACCAAATTATGAAGGTTATACAAACTCAAGTAACCATATTGCGAATTGCCCATGAAATTAAAAATAAAAAAATTACGTTTTCACCCTCAAACAATCTTAGATGGCTAAAATAACACCTTGACAATGTGAAGTTGTAGTTTGGTATCCTAGCGACAATGGCAGATTCGGGATTTACCTCCGGTGTGGGCCAAAAAATTGCATCTATTAACACCATTTAAACAATCATTTTTACTATAATTTTTATTATAACTTATAATATTCGCTTTTAAAGAAAAAATGATAAATAAATTGTAAAATAATAAAATATGTTTGAAAAAATGACATTTTTGTTATTAATTTCTTAATTTAACAATTACTTAAAGTTATCTTTCTGCTATAACTTATTTAAAATTCGTGTGTAATTCACCATCCTTCATTATTATTATGAATAATTTTAAAATAAATATATGACAAATTGCACATACATGTGGAATTTATTATCCTTTAACATACTCCCTCCGTCCCATTACAACCTTCTCATTTACTATTTGCAAAAGAATTAAGAAAAAGTATAGTGGAGCAAAAGAATTAAGAAAAAATATAGTGGAGTAGGTGTTGTGAGTATGAAAAGTGAGACATGAAAAAGAAAGTGTGGTAGAAAATAATAATTGAATTGTTGTTGTTAGTATGACATGTGAGTCCCATTAATATAAAAGTAATAAAACATTTTCATTTTAAAAAATGTGTAGCTTGTAATGTGACGCCCAATGAGAAAAGTGTTTAGTTTGTAATGGGGCGAAGGTAGTATAATTTTTGGAAAATCGGTTGCTTATATTATTAAGATATTTAGGCTTAGGGTGAGCATCCATTAGAGGGTAAAAATTTAGGGAAAATTTCCTATAAGTTTTAAAAAAGTTTTATAATGTCTTATAAGTTATTTTTCTTGTTGTATTATCATGTTGTATTGTTTTATAATAATACTGCATATATGATAATGCATAATACTGAATACTCATATAATAAATCATTGATGATGACAGGTGGTCAGTGACCGGATTTCGACGACGATGGTGGTGGCATGAGACATTATTATTGAGTATGTTGTATTGTAATTTTTAAATAATGCATATTTATTTTAATATAATATAATAATGCATAAGAAATTAAGGGGCATTTAAACTATGGCAAATTGCATTTTAGTTATCTGAGTTTGTCGAGATGTTTCAATTGGTTATCGAATTTGCATTTGTTACAAGTTGGTTATTGAGTTTGTCTTTTTGTTGCAATCAGGTGTAAGTTTGGATGAACCGTTAAAAATCTAACGAAAAACATAACATGTGTAGCTCACGTGAGTTACTTAGGGGTATTTTGATCTTTTTATAATCAATTATTTTAAAGTTGTTTATTGAGTTTGTCTATTTGTTGCAATCAGGTGCAATTTTGGATGAACCGTTAAAAATCTAACGAAAAGTATAACATGTGTCGCTCACATGAGTTGCTTAGGGGTATTTTGATCTTTTTATAATCAATTATTTTAAATTTGATATAATATTTAATAGATTAATATAAAAAGATCAAAATACCCCTAAGTAACTCACGTGAGCTACACATGTTATGTTTTTCGTTAGATTTTTAACGGTTTATCCAAACTTACACCTGATTGCAACAAAAAGACAAACTCAATAACCAACTTGTAACAAATGCAAATTCGATAACCAATTGAAACATCTCGACAAACTCAGGTAACTAAAATGCAATTTGCCCTTTAAACTAATGAGTAACTTGAGGAAAAGTGATTTGTGCCAAAATGAACTTATAGGGCAGATTTCCAAAAATTTAAATATTTTATGCCAAAAATAATAAAATTTGAAAACCAAACATTGTTTTAAAATATATTGAAAAGATGGAAACTCTTATTTTGGAGGGAAGGAGCATTTTATGATCTTATCCCTAAATTCTTGGCATAAAATTTAAATATTTTATGCCAAGAACTCAACAAAATTATTAAATAAATAATCGATAAAAAAATATTATAAGTAATCTAAAATCTTAACTCGTTACATGAGCAATAATTAACTAAGCATGATCATTTGATGATTCTTATTCCTAATATCCATAACCTTAAGAGGAAAGTAGGAAGGCAAACCTTTGTTTTGCATGTGGAATTAGCTCTTTGTTTGGATAAATGGTTATAGATAAAATAATTTATTTGATTGGCTAAAACCGTTTTAATTTCTTAATTTGTTGATTAGGTTATATTGATAATGACATACTTGATCTTTTTGTTTCTAATTATTTTCGTCTCGTAAAAATAGTCTCATTTTTTTTAGAATTTATTTTGTTTTAATTTTGATGAAAGAGGAAAACACGGTTGTTCAAATAATATTCTAAAGCTTATTATTGATACACTATTAAAAGCACACATAACATAAGTTAAGCAGAAGCTAATGAATTGTCCGACTATATGTCTAGGGTCTCTATTATGCAGTGGCGAATACAGGAAATATTTTCAGTGTGGGCTAAAAAGATTTGCCTGCTAATAACATTTAAACAATCATTTTTTCTATGACATATAATATTATATTTAAAAAGAAATAATATAATAAATTTACTAAAAATATATTTGAAAAAATGACATCTTATTAACATTTTCGTATTGTAACAATTACATAAACTTAAAATTTTTATACCAAATATATAAAATTTTGATAACAAAAAATTATTTTAAAACATACCGAAAATAATTAAACTTTTATTTTTTTTAGGAAAGGAGCATTTTATGATTTTATCCCAAAAATAAAAAATATCATAAGTAAACATTTATTTTCAAAAATGAATAGACCTTCATTTAAAAGTATTTTAAAATTTAATTTGTTATTATCGGAGAAAAACATTCCAAAAATACCTTCACCTTAAAGAGTATTTTAGAATATTTTTTTTATTATTATTTTAGAGAAAAAGAGTGGTAAATGTAGAAGTGGTTTTAATATATACTCCCTCCGTCCCACAATAATACTGAAAAATTTTCGTTTTGGGCGTCCCACAATAATCAATAATTTCCCAAAATGGAAATGGGACCCACTTTTCTCTACTCACAACACTTTTTAAATTTACTATTCTCTTCACTCATTCTCTTTCCTATTTTACTTTTACACTCACAACACATTACCTTTATCACTTTTTACCTTAATCTCCGTGCCGAGCCAAAAATTCTATATAATCGCGGGACGGAGGGTATATATATATATATATATATATATATATATATATATATATATATATATATATATATATATATATATATATATATATATATATATATATATATATATATATATATATATATATATATATATATATATATATAGAGAGAGAGAGAGAGAGAGAGAGAGAGAGGTATTTTTAAATTTAGATTATTAGTAATTTTTTGGAAAAAAAAAAAAAAAGAATGGTAAAGGAAGAAGTACCTTTAAAGTGAGAGGAGTTTTTTTAAAATAAACACGGGAATTGAACCTGTAACCTTCTGGTACTTAAGTGACCATCATTTCACAATGCCAAATATCCATTTTGTAATATTAGCAAGGTATAATATAATTATATAAGTATATATTAACAAATACTTAGTAAATTTTTTCTTAAGATAATTCTAGTGTGTGTGTGTTAGAACATGAATTGCAAAATGTGTATACTTAGTAAATATACGTAAACATGTAGACGTACATGTTTAAATCATAAATATAATGTTGTATAAAGTATATAAATTAATCAATGTGTAGAATTTTTGAAGTAAAAATTACCTATTTATATATTTATGATGGATAAAAGGTAACCTTTTTACTACTTCATTTGAAAGGGTGTAGTCCCTAAATGAAATGTTCTTTAATTTTCTATATATATAGGCTTTCCATCAGCCTAGGAACACACATTATTTACATATACTCTCTACATAATCTAAGTTTATAAGTGAAGACATTCATCATTTAAAAGATTTCATCTCCCTCCTTAATTCTTCATCTTCTTGTCTTCAACATCAAGGCGTAAACGGATTCATCAGGTATAACGCTTTCGTCTTTATTTTTTTTCTCTTACTTCTTCAAGACTGTATATCTTAGGTATATTGAAATAGAAATGTTTCAACAGAGAGTATGGACCATGACCCACACTGGTCTAAGCATAAATTGTCCTTTGCCAATAATCAAGTTCACTAGAGTGGAATCACTGCTTACGTTGTTTGAATAGCAATGCCGATGTTTTGCACAAACTCTTGACCTCCAAAAAAACTTTTGATTTTCTAGAAGAGATATCTATTATTATTATTTTTTTCTTTCTTGTTTTGGATAATGGAGAGTGATTATGCACTTTTTCCATTAATTAATCACAAATTGCATGCTTTTAGACCAAGTTATGTAAGGTGGAGCTGAGCCTAGTACCTAGGAGTCTAAGCGGAGCGTAAGCGGGGTATAGGCGAGGCCGAAAAATTAGACAAATTTGTAAATATATTTAATATAAAATGAACTTTCAGTTTCAATGTTACCAATAAAAAGAACATAAGTCAACAACAATACAACATTTTCATGTGTCAAAAAGCATAGAACTATTATTTCACACTTTTTAAACAAAATAATCAAATACCCAATTTCTTTGAGACGGAAAAAGAGAACACTTACAATTAATCTAATGAATTTATAGCCGATGACGGAGAGTCGAATAAAAAGGACAATTGGTGACAAACTTACGCCTCAATCATAAATTAGTATGGGCCGGTCCAACATTGGTAGGTCTGCATTTAAAGCCCAATTAGGGCACGGTCCACTAGGTATAAATTAGTCGTGTGTATCCTAACAAAAACCTAACACTACTTGATCTTATATGAACCGTTGACGATGAAAGGGACGGCGACGGTGGTGGAGTTGTGAGGTAAAGCCACCGATTCATACCTCCTGGTCGGTTAGTTTGGGTGCTGGAGGCATACTCTTTCTCTCTCACCGTCGTCACGATCCCATTTCTCCCAACGGCGATGAAGACTGCCTGCGATCGGAGCCTATTTCACATTGTGACGTTTGATTTATTTCATTCGGCCGGTGATAGTCTGCGCAGGCTTTCCAAATTAAATACTCCCTCCGTCCCAACAATAAGTGCTCCACCCTTTTGGTAGTTTGGTAGGCACGCAAATTATGAAAATGAGAGGAAAATAAAAATGTTTTGAGTGTAATTTGAAAATAAGAGAGAGAATTAGTGGAGGGAATAGTAAATTATAATGGTGTTGTGAGCATTAAAATAATGTAGGAAAGAGAATGAGTGGAGGAAATAGTAAAAAATTTTTGTCAAAAAAAGAAAAGCTGAAACTTCTAATGATGAGATGATTAGTGAAGCTTTTATTGGAGCGGGGAGTACATAACTCCCTTTCTGTTTTTGTATAAATTTTGCTTCTTTCTTGGATGAAAGGTCGGTAATAAAAAATGTCAGAGCCATTTTGGTTAAACGTCTTTGGTCAAAGCCCAAAATGCACTGCTTAGGCTAAGCAGCTAAGTCTAGGAAATGTAGCAAGGCGATCCATCCCAAGCCCAAGTCTGTCCGACAACTTTTGGGCCGGGCCAGATCAGGTCATTTGGACATCTCCATTGAATACTACTCTTAATTAGAATTAGAAGATTGTTCGGTAAAAAGTACTCCCTCCGTCCAGTAAATGGTTAACCATTTTTGGTCCGCAAATTAAGAAAATAGGTGGGAAAAAAATGTTATGAGTGTAATTTAAAAATAGGAGAGAGAATTAGTGAAGGAAATAGTAAATTTAAAAAGTGTTGTGAGTGTAATAGTGAATTAGGAGAGAAAATAAGTGGAGGAAATAGTGAGTGGGTATAATAGAATATTAATAAAACTTTTTCATTTTAGAAAAGGTGAAGCTTCAAACGGGATGCCATTTTGGATAAATGGTGAAGTATTTTCTGGAACGGAGGGAGTATAATTTAAGCCCAAAACTAATACTCTATCCCGAAATCCCGAAATGATCTTCCCATTTTTTTTCTTTAATACAAAGGTCACGAAAGTACTTTGATTTGATCAGTAATTTTAGTTTGATTTAATTGTCTTAACGAAATTCAAAACTTGTAACCAGTACACCATTATAAATATTATATATAATAAGTAGTAAAATAGTTACTGACCTTAACAGACAAAGCAAACAAGGGGGAGGGGTGATCATGTTAAATTATATTTAGGCTTTCTTAAAAATGACGGAATAAATACAAAAAAATAATAATAATAGGGGCGTAAAATAGTTGAGACTTGTGTTGGACACAATCTCCGCAAGAAGAATTCGTCCCGCACTGGTGCTAACAGATTAACGACAATCTTCTCTAAGATTCAACGACTTTTAACTATCGTTAATAGGAGCACTCCAAATTAACGACTTCGGCGAACAAATCTGAGTATTTGAAACTTCTGGACTTGAAGGGATTTTATGCTACAAGATGCTCTCTATTTCTAATTGCTAGAATACTTTACATGTTTAAAATGAATTAAAGTGTCAATCCTGGAGGGGGCTATTTATAGTTTTTGAAGAGTCATAGGTGTCTTTCTGGGAATAGGTACAATTCCATCCAGATGAATCCTGACCGTTCGATCGCACCCGATCGATTAACCAGATTCATGGAACCGCCCCAACCCATATGTGAATGGGTGCTCCACCCATTCCGAATCGACCCATACCTATTCGGACGGACATATACCAGATACTATGTACCACTCCATGGACCTATCTAGATGGGCCAAGGCCCAACCGAATTGGGCCCAATCGCCACCTACCCACTGGGCCGAATCACGTCTAAGTTGAACCGAGCCACACCCATGAACCGAACCACTGAACCACCATCGAGTCAAATTTCGTCAAAAGTTTAAGGCTCCACAGCGACCGATACGTACATGTGAAGTGCAAAATGCGCCTATTCCGCCCTTCGCGCTCTTCGCGAGTTGTGGATCCATTTTGAGCTAGAACAAAATTAGCCCAGTTGGTTGCATGGTTGGCCCAAGTTCCACTAGATTGCATGGTAGGAGGATAACACTTGATTGTTATCCCACGCAAGTTGATGAATATTAAATACTCTCTAACTTTGTGGTTTCTAGGCAATGTGGGATATGATTTTCCATATTCACAAACTCTTCATAAACCCATTTCAAGTTGCACTTTTTGAACATTAATTTTTCATTCACCCGGAAGTGGTGTTGAGTAAATAAATGCATTTCCTAATCAACACTAAATGTAGATTTTAATTTTGCAACTTATTTTCATTTACACAAAATGAAACTATTTTGAAATTTTGGTCAAAATGTGGTCAAACCATATTTTGTCAACCCATTTCTAACAATCCCCCACATGAATGACAATTAATGCATGTATGCAGATTCGTTCAAAAGTTTCGGCGAACTATTATTGTATCAAGATAGGTAGCTTATGGCCTTGAACTTTCCCTAGTAAAATACTATCGGATATACTAGCATGTTAGTAGCGCGATGCTTTGAACTAGAGACTGTATAGTGTATACTAAGACAATAGTACTTACACAATAATAGCTCTAAAACTATTTGTTCTCACGTTGTGTACATTTTGGCCCTGGACCGTATCTCTTCATATAAGTGTTCATTTAGAAGCGGCCTTATTACTTCTCACTTAGATAGGTGGTCTCCTATAAAGAGTATCCTGCTATACTCCATCACTTAGGTATATGAATCATTACAAGTTTTCTCAACTTAACCTCACCACTGTTGCAGGTACATACACTTGGATGTTCTAGGAATGAGTGTGAAACAGGTTCCAAGTGTTTCAATCGAACCTCATAACTTAGTTGTCTCATTGAACCAAGGTTTTGGGATCTCCAATTCTCAAGGTTGAGTGTCCACTATATGCTCTTTTGTTGTGGATTTTAAACCCATTCCTCTTAACAACTTGTATATAGTTGATCTCTGTTTATACCTTTTGTAAACGGATCCGTTAAGTTATCCTTTGACTTAACATAGTCAATTGTGATAACTGTAAGTGCTCCAATTTGAGTTTGTTAGTATTTTCGTTAGAAAATTAACGAAAATTTTAACATTCCTAACATTTCTAACAATTCCTAACATTTCTAACCAAGTAAGGGTAGATTAGGGATTTCCATTTAAAGATAAACCAAAGAAAGAATCTCAAAAAGCAAAAGAAATAGAAAAAACCCGAATTAGCAAGCTGAAAAACATAATCAGTTTGATTTTTTTTGAAAATATTCTTTGTGTCCAAAGCCTGCAGCTGCAATTAATGAACAGTGCACGCTGCAGGTCTTGTCCGCGCGGAGGGTTTTGTCATTTTCAGAGGGCTATAAATTGAGGCCTTCAGTCTCAGAAAATAGAGGAGAAAAAACATTTTTCACAACTGCACCTTGGCGAAAATAGAGAGAAAACAGTGAGAATTCTCTAGAATTGTCACCTTTTTCTCAACTATTCACCCAAAATCACACTCACTCAAACACTCTCATATTCAAGCCTCAAACACTCTTACATTCAAGCCAAAAACTCAAAACACAAAGAAGATTGGTAAACCCTCCTTCTCCTTACCCTAAACTCCTTCATGCATGCATTTTCAAACTCCAAAATGTAGTTTGTTCATCTTCTTGTCTTAGATCAAAGAAGATCACCATGGAAGTTCATCTCCATGGATGATCTTCTACAAGGATCAAAATTATTTTCAAAGTGTTCTTACTTACTTGCAAAGAAAACACATTTTCAAAACCCTAAAAATCATTTTCATACATCAAATCTCTTTTTCAAAGGATAAAATTCTCCTTCCCAAGTAAATGAAGTGCTTAGTCCTAATGCACCCCAAGGATGGTTTGATTTAGTTGATTCACCACTAAAATATCAAGTGATCACTAATCAAAACCTAGGGAAATGGGGACAAGCATGGATGCAAAATCCCCACTTAAAATCATGTTTTTCCTCTTAAGAAAGTTGCTGTCCAGTAGCAATTTTCTAAGACCTCAGTCCATGGTCTAATTTTTTGGACACAGATAAACTTGGAATTTGGTGTTGACTACAAAACACCTTTTGTAGACAACATCCAGAGATTTCTAGAAATATTTTTATTTTATTTTTTGCGTGAGTAAAACTCCTTTTTTCAAATTTTCTTTTAAAGGTCAGTTCCTCAGTCTCTGGAAGTCCAGATTTCATATCTGAGATTTCCAGAAGGTTTTGGGTCCTCAAATCATCTCCAAAATGAAAAGTTCTTTTACAGAAACCTTATTTAAGGTGTTTTGAACATTTTCCATTCTCGGACTTTTCCCAGATTCTGGAGTTTTCAAGCCCTAAAGTCCATTTCAAAATCAAGTGTCCACTGCCTTTTTCATTCTGGCAGAAATGGTTTTCAACTTCCAAAAATCTTTTGAGTATCAAATCTCAACCCAAAAATCACACCAAAAATCATGGGATCTGTCCAAAGTCTTATAAAGAATTCCCTATTTTTGGTTTCCTCAGTTTCAACTTATTTTGGCCAAAGTAACACACACACACACACACACACAAATGATTTTGAATGTTTGGAAGACTCGTTTTACGAGGCATTCCGGGTGAACACTAACGTTCTTCCCGGCGTGTAACGTGACCTCCGAACCCAAATCTCTATTTCGGGCATTTTTCAAAGTTTTGGCCCTTAAAACAAAAATGGCGTGGCGACTCCGGTTTTTTCGATTGGTTTTTCAAAGAAACGAAAAATTCAAAGTCCTTTCGAAAAATTGCACATCATCACAATAACGCCATTTGAGATCAACTGTCTGACGATATTATGTCTACGACGAATATGTCTAGACTTACCGTTATACATACTGCTTTGTGCTCTTCCGATTGCTGATTGACTATCACAATGTATCATAACAGCAGGCACAGGCTTATTCCAACAAGGAATATCTTCCAAAAAGTTCTTTAGCTACTCAGCTTCTTCACTATCTTTGTATAAGGCTATGAACTCTGATTCCATCGTGGATCGAGCTATACACGTTTGCTTGGAAGATTTCCATGACACCGCTCCTCCACCTATTATGAATACATATTCACTTGTGGATTTGGAGTCTTTCGTGTCGGATATCCAATTGGCATCACTGTATCCTTCTAATGATATTGGATATCTATTATAAAGTATCCCATGTTTCAATATATACTTTAAATATCTCAACACCCTTGTTAAGGTCTTTCAGTGATCCGCACTGGAATTACTTGTGAACCTACTTAGTTTGCTCACTGAATATGCAATGTCTGAACGCGTACAATTTGTTAAGTACATTAGACTTCCAATTATCCTTGCCTATTCTAGTTGAGAAACTGGTTCCCCTCTATTCTTGGCTAAGTGTAGAGACAAGTCTACCGTGGTCTTAGCCGGAGGGCTATCAATGACGTTGAATTTCCCTAGAATATTCTCGAGATAATGGGATTGTGATAGGACTATTCCATTTTATGTTCTAGAAATCTTTATTCCTAAGACGACATCAGCTATTCCCATATCTTTCATGTCAAAGTGCTTTTTTACATGCCTTTTGTATTCATGATCAAATCATGAGTACTTCCCATTATTAGTATGTCGTCTACATACAGACAAACTATCACAAATGAATTGGATGTTCCTTTAATGTAGACACACTTGTCACATTCATTTATTTTGAAACGGTTTGCCAACATTGTTCGGTCAAATTATTCATGCCATTTTTCATTCTGGCAGAAATGGTTTTCAACTTCCAAAAATCTTTTGAGTATCAAATCTCAACCCAAAAATCACACCAAAAATCATGGGATCTGTCCAAAGTCTTATAAAGAATTCCCAATTTTTGGTTTCCTCAGTTTCAACTTATTTTGGCCAAGGTAACACACACACACACACACACACACAAATGATTTTGAATGTTTGGAAGACTCGTTTTACGAGGCATTCCGGGTGAACACTAACGTTCTTCCCGGCGTGTAACGTGACCTCCGAACCCAAATCTCTATTTCGGGCATTTTTCAAAGTTTTGGCCCTTAAAACAAAAATGGCGTGGCGACTCCGGTTTTTTCGATTGGTTTTTCAAAGAAACGAAAAATTCAAAGTCCTTTCGAAAAATTGGCACATTATCACAGTGGCGACTCCGCTGGAGAAGATAAGCTTTTAAAAAAATTGATATTTGGTATATTGGTGGAAACCATTAAACTTCCCGTTATCGCCTCCTAACACGAGTCGGGGATAAATTGTGGTTTAACAATCCCACGTACCGGTATCGTTGTTTTAAAAAAAAAAAAAGCTTTTGAGGGTCAAGCTTCCGTCCCGGCATTTAAAATCGTTTGTGGTGTGTGTTGATTTTTCACATTTTCGTGTTGTTTTGGCCGCCTCGGAAAAGTCAAAATTTTGACTGTTGGACCCGTTGCCTCGGATTTTGAATTATATGTTTATGTGCTTATGTGTGCATTTAATTTAAAAAAAAAAATTCAAAAAAAAAAAGAGATTTTCAAAAAAAAAAAATTTCAAAAAAAAAGATTTTTCAAAAAAAAAGAAAATTTTCAAAAAAAAAAAATCATGCATCATACTTTTTAAGACACATGAAAAATTTTTATTTTACTCAGAAAAAGAAGATAGACTGCTTGCACACTACGCGCACGTGACCGTACACTGCACACTACGTCCCTAACCCGGGGAAATCCGTGTCGCGGCCCGTTTGGTCTTATTACGCCTCTCGGTGCAAGCACAGGACTACCCAAACATCCCATGGAGCTTCGTGTCGACCATGCACTTGTCCGTGACACACTTTGTCCGAGACCCGGTTGATTTTTAGTTTGGTCTGTGTCATGCCCTGTCTGTGTATAGACCTTTCCTTTCAAGCCTTTGTCGGCATACCGACTCAATATCTTTCGGGGACCCTAATCAGTCGAAGTCATGCCGGTTTTCCGCCGCAGACTTTGACCAAGATATTGACCGGCGCCTTGACTTCGGCTCGATCGGCACAAATTATACACTCGACTCCCAAACATGACACTGAGTCATCAAGGATTAATGATTATTTCATGCCTAATTACGGCCTAATTGACGACAAGTCAAGATCAATTGTGGACATTCATCAGTCCAAATCATGCCGACTTTTCGTCGAGCCCTCGGGCATGATCTTGACTTTTGACGTCAGTTTTGTCCGTAATTTACATCGAATGCTCGTTAAGACTCGATTACCCGCCAGACTTTTAGGATCGTTTTTCTTTCGGTCGGTGGGACCCGCTTGCCCTATAGGACCCTCGCCCGGGGCTGTCCACCCTGGGAGGTCGAAATGCAGGTGGAATACGAGGGGCTTATAGACGTAGTGACGGGGCCCACTGATCCAGGATCCAGAGTAGTTTGCAAAAAAAAAAGAAGAACAATCTTTTCCAACCGATTAAGTTAATAAAACATGTTTTAAGTAAACGTGAACAAATAACTGCATGTTGCATGAGCCCAAAGTCCAAACACCTATCCTCCTTCATTCCCAGACATCTGAACCCTCGTGTCTTCCCCCCCGCAGCTCCTCACAAAGGTTGGTTCCGGACACCGGGTCACCGTTTGATCAGTTGGGAAGAGTCAAGCGCATCGTCAGTCTCGCCGTTTGTTCCGACTCCGGGTTTCAGAATGTCTGCATCAGCCGGTAATGATGGGGACAACGTCACTCCGCCTCCCGGGACCCCTCAACAGAACAGCAGTGGAATCAGTTAGCAGAACAGATGAGGTTACGACAGGAAGCACAGCTGAATAGGCTTATGGAGGCTATTAAGAGCCATGGTTTGGCCGCCAGCCTCAATCCCGATGGCACCTTCACCGTGGAAGAGGAAGAGGATGCCAATCCCACTCTCAGTCGCCCTGATTACTCCAGGATGCCACCGCCCACCTCCTATGGTACCACTACCAGAACCCATGCTCCTCGATCTTTGGGTCAGTCAGCCCCCCAGTTTCAGACCACTGGATCCACGCAGCCCGACGGCACAAATCAGTTCGCAGTTCCTCAGTGGGGGCAAAATCAGTACGGAATGTCTTCTCATGGTTGGGGTTACCTCGGAATGCCACAGCTAATTGGGATCCCGCCTCAGTTTGGAACCGATCAATCAGGGCCTTCGCAGCAACAGTTCAAAGGACCACAGCAACAGTTCGGCATGCCTCAACAGCCGTCAGGAGCCCCTCCTCAGAATGATGTTAGCTCAGCCGCTCCTCCCACAGCTTTCACCAGCCCATTCCTCACTCAGGGTTCGATGGGTTACCAAACCTCCATCCCAGTTTCATCAGAATCACCAGGACCGCAGTACCCCCGGGTTATACACCATCGCCTCGGCGGCCATGCAATTCAACGATCGGGGACAAGCAGCCCGCACCTAAGCTTACTTATGGGCCCCACTCTGGAAATCCAAGCTATCCGGCTACATCAGGACTGCCTCCACCCACTTTGCCGGTTGAAAATCAACAGCAGGCCGCAAGGTTCTATCCCTTTGCCCAAGCTCCTACTCATGCTCCCCAGGGTAACTCAGCCCAAGGACAGGTTTTCACCTACGTCCCCGGATCGGCCGTTACCTCCACCAGTCTGCCGCCAGTGGTAGCTCCTCTCTCTAGCTCAGCCACTAGTTTGAACGCAATGGCTCCGCCATAAGACCCTCATCTGGCCTGGTTCATGGAACAGCATAAAGAAATGAAAGCGCAGATTGCTGAATTGACCGCTAAGAAGTCTGCCTTCCGGCCTACGGACCCGGACTCCATCATTCCCCTACCTCACAAATTTGTTATGCCGAATCTGGACCTCTTTGATGGCACTGCATGCCCGAAAACTCATCTGGACACGTATACCTTGGCAATGAAGGCCAAAGGGTGTACCAATCAGCAGTTGGCTGACTATTTCAGTCTATCTTTGAAATCCAGTGCCTTAAAATGGTTCTTCCGCTTAAAGCCCGAGGCCAGGGCTACATGGGACCAGATCACTAATGCCTTCACAGAAAAGTACAAGGCCAACTTGGAATGGGAAACAAATAGAGTTGATCTGCAAACAACAGTGCAGCGTCCCGATGAGAATGTTGGGGATTTCTACAAGCGGTGGAATCTGAAACTCAGTGAGATGGCAATCCCTCCTTCTGAAGAGGAGCAACTGGACATCTTCCAGTCATGCCTGAAACCACATCTGAGAGCCTCCCTCAGTCACTTCCCGTATTCAGACTTACGGGTCATGGTTAACTCCGCAGCTAAATTTGAAAAGGCTTACAATCAGCAACCGGCTGCTGCCGCACTGCTTACGAGATATCGGGCTCCTCCTTCAAACACTGCCCCTGCTCCTGCTAAAGGCAAAGAGATGATTAATTACGCGGGACAGGAATGTAATAACACAACTCCTTTTGCTCCCAGAAAACCAGCCGAGCCCAGACCACTGGTCATGAACCTCGAAAACTTTGGAATGCCTCTGAACGACATCTTTAGGGGACTGGTGAAAGAAGGCTCGCTGCGGCCTTTGGAGAATTTCCAACCCAGGAATCCGAATGCTCCCGTGGATACCTCAAAATATTGTGCTTTTCATCAAGCTCACGGATATCTGACTGACAATTGCTTCACTCTGAAAAAGGCAATCCAGGGATTGATAGAGCAAGGAAAGTTGGAAGGCCCCGAAGGGCCTAATACAGTCAAAAATCCTCTGCCAAGGAACCATAATCAGGTAAATATGATTGAATGCGGAGAACCTTCGCATGCCCAGGAAGATGCCGATGAAGGTCCCCAAATACCCATGGCCAACCTTGTCGAGGATCCTGAATTCGGATTCCCCCTCAGCCTTGAGGATATTGAACGAATCAGCCCACCTTGGTCTCATATCAGAGACTTCCTGCAGGAATACGAGGCCTGCTATTTCTCGGATGAAGGGAAAACCGATACTGAAGAACTGGGGTTGTTCCGGTCAAAACATGAGAAAACCATTTACACAAGATGGTTAGAACAATCAAGAAAAATCGAACAAGAAAGCTTCCGACGAGCGCCTCTACTGGGGCTTATCAGCAAAGAGGCCGAGGGGCATCTGGAGCTAGTACACTTCTGCAAGTTGGCTTTGGGAGAGGCCGAATATGATCCCGAGAACAGCGAAGAATCGGAAGAGGAGGACTCCTTCTATATCCTGCCGGGAGTCAAATACGTGCCACCCCCTCTCACTCTTCCCCCGCAGTTTCTGGGAGGAGAAGCTGAGTCGCAACTATCACTTCCGGGAATGGGAGCATATGACAATTTCTGCGGCTGCACGCACCCATATTCCCCTAACGGGTTTGATCGGCGTTCCCTCTCAGCCGAAATCCCGGTAGTATGGGAAGATGATTCCGATGACAGCGACGACGATGATGATGACGAGAGCGAAGAGTCAACTGAGGCCCCAGATCCGGAATTAATCTGGAACAATCATGCCGGAAATGAGCCCATGGGAGCCAGGCACAATGGTTGGTTGTCAGCAAGCGACGATGAAGAACCACCGAAAAATGCAAGTCAAATACCAACGGGGATGGGTCCCCAAGAACTGCACCTCGTAAGATGCACATGCGGTCAGTGTCCGGATACTTCAGAGGATGAGGGACAACAAAGCCCGCGCCCAGACCCGTACACATCCAAAATCCTAGAACACAATGTTCCTTATAAGAACCTGACTGGTGAATGGAAAGGGTTCATTGAAGCACTGGTCGAGAATGGAGGGTTTCAGCGACCAGAAGATGAAGAATTCGTAAACGTCATCGGATCTTTTTCTTCTTTCCCGAGAACGGATGGCATAACAACCGTAAGGGTCACAACTGGGCCGCTTGAGCACAGCGAATGCCTGCAATCACTGAAAAGGGTTATTGATCTAAACGTCTCCCCAGTGGCTTTCATACCTATGGATCCACATGACGCCTTCCTAATTGCTCCAGGGCCCGACAGTGGACCCCGGGTGCTCCTTATTTGGACCCAGATCTATCGAGCTGCTACATCAAACTACGAGGGGGAATGTTGCCTATCCTTTACTTGTGGCTGCCCTACTTGCAAGGGTGAAAGAAAGAAGATGTATGATGAAATGGAGGCTGATAGCCATAAGACCGAAGACACTTCGGAAGACGAATATGAAACCGAGGATATGAAGGCCATGAAGTTTCCTGGGTCTGAGCACGTGGATGTCTTAGAATTCAACACTGCCTACCATGCTTTGGGAAAAGGGTTTTCAGGCATCCGATCCAGGCTGATAGTCGAAGATCTGATAGAGAGAGGGAAACTAACTCCCATCCACCCAAATGAGAAAATAACCATGGTCAGATCAAATCCACCCCGGAACAAAGTAACACTCCTTGTCAGGGTTACCCAAGAAGAGGTCACCTTCCCCGAATGTATGTCGCCTCTCGTAGAAGTCCTGGAAACCGGCATGATACCGGATGCGCCTCCCACACAGAGTGCTATAATCATCTCCAACTCTGAGTATTACAGAAAGGAACCAGAATGGTTGCACTATACCGGGGATGAAATCGAAAAGCCGCCGAGCCCCGACAATAGCGACTCTTGTTGTATGATAACTGTGAGCAAGGCAGACTATGGGAGCGAATCGGAGGACGCCCTAGCTCTGTGGGCCATCCAGGGGGCAACAACACAACCCCAGACTCAAAAGCTCGTGACTTGGGAAGCGGTTATAAGGGCCGCCCAGAAGGAGCGCATGCTCGGCCCTCACCGTTGCTAGACTCCGTCATAACCAGTGGCCGATAGCCAAAAAGGCTCCCCCGTTGACCTTAGCAGCGTTGAAGAAATCTAGTCAAGAAGCAACTGATGAGGAAGTTAACCTGTTGACCCGATCCGGGCAAATCTTCCAAGGGAATCCCAAGGCAGATAAGAAGGCCACAGATCAAGTACCTGAGGAGAACCGCCGCCCCTATGCTAAGACAGCCGAAGCTCCTAACCCCGGAAAGGAGGATCCCGTGCTCACCCAGTTGAAGCAAACACAGGCCAACATCTCTCTATGGTCCCTGCTCACCTCATCCTATCCCCACAAGCTAAAGCTGGAAGAAAGCCTGGCCCGCACCTTGGTCCCTATTGATGCTACTCCCGATGACGTGGTACAGCTGATTGGAAACATCCACTACGGGAACATAATCACTTTCACAGATCTCGACCTCCCTCAATTTGGGGCTGATCATAACGAGCCTCTCTTCATCACAGTCCAATTGGATGAACGACGCCTTCCTCGGGTCCTGGTTGATAATGGGTTCGGAATGAACATTCTTTCGGCAAAGATCATGAGCCTGCTTGACATCAAGTCCACGGACTTAAAACCTTCCTCCCTCACAGTCAAAGCTTACGACTCGACATCCCGAGCAGTCCTTGGAGTTGCTACCTTGGACCTCTGGTTTGGACATAAATTGATACCTGTGGAATTCCAGGTTATTGACATCCCGATCACTTTTAATGCCTTATTGGGAAGACCTTAGCTGCATCAGGTCAAGGGGGTCGCCTCAAGCCTCTACCAGTGTGTGAAATTCGTCTCGAATAGGGACTCGACAACCATTTATGGGGATTTAGTCATCTTGGAGGGCCCGGATACGGTGGAATACCTATTCTCGAAATCAAACATGACGAGGAAGGCCTCATGCTAACAAAGCTTCACGGCCGAGCCTCCAACGGCCCATGTTTGCAACATAGATCTGACAATCACCCGGGATAAAACTCCCCCGGTCTTGATAATGATGAGAAAGTTAAGCTATCTACCTGGCCTCGGTGCAGGAAGCACCAACAAGGAACTCACAAACTCATCGAGGTGAAAGGACAGAAAACTCGCCACGGCCTGGGATATGAGGCCTCCTCGGTGGACACCACGAAAGGAAAAGAAATTGCCCGGAAAAGGGGAGAAACTGCCACATGAAGGGTCCCGCTCAACGGCCCTAAATCTCTCCCTTTTAGTTCTAATTTGGCTGACTACTTCTTAAAGGGTCCCACACAACCGGTAACATCACGTAGCCCACAAGGGTGGCCGAAGCTACAGGATAGCCTCAAAGAGTTCAGGGGAGCCAAAGCTAACCCGGTCCGTAGAATGTTCCTGGACCTACCCAAGATACCCGGGGCTACCACTACCATGAAGAGTGAGTACACTTTCAAAGGCGTGCCAAGCCTAGTGGAACAGTTCGAGAAGCTCACAACCACAATTCCTACTGCCCAGGAAGGTCCGAAACCTGAGTTTGAATTGACCGTGCCGAAAGCCAAAGCCACAAAAGTCTTTTCAGATGATTGGGATGGTCCGATTATGCAACAGTTATTCGGGGAAGAGATCCAGGTGCCAGACCTGATTGATTTCAGCTCAATCAAAGAAATGGTAGCGATGATCGAGGAAGGAGCACAGTACCGCCCCCGAGTCATGAGGCCTCTGACAGCGATTCCATTAAAGAATCGGGAAACTCTCTCAGGCCCGTCCGCGACCAAAGAAGAAATGATCACCAAGCTTGGATTGGTCCCCCGTCCCTTTGTGTCAACCTTTGTAAAGTCCTCCGAGTCTCTCATTGTTGAGTTTGAGTCTTCCGGGTCGTCCGATGGCCTTACGCCTGAAGACTACGAGTCTGTAGCAAATGTTGTACTTCCTTTCGTTCCTAATGAAATGACGAACCTTTCTGAGTATCCTTTGATTGCCACTTTAACTAATGATGAATTAATTAATAAAAAAAACATTTAATAATAATTCATTAGATAAAGAAGCAGACACATCAAATAAAAAAAAAAAGAAGAAAACAAAAATCTTTAAGCAGGTTGTTCGGAAAGAGGAAAATCGAGCCCAAGCTGCCGAAGAGGTTTTGACGAGTGTGAATTTGGGAACTGCGGAAGAGCCTAAAGAGACGCAGATTGGTGACTTCTTCGAAGGAACTGGAAAGGATGCCTTACAAAATCCTACAAAATCCTCAATTCAAAGAAAGTAGCCCTCTTCATCAAAGAGAACATCATATACAGATACGGGTTGCCAGCCGAAATCATCTCAGATAATGGATCCCACTTCGAAGGGGAATGCGACAGTCCGCCGGCGTAATCGAATAACCCGTCACAAGTCATCTCCCTACAGGCCCCAAACCAACGGAGCCGTCGAAGCAGCGAACAAGACTTTGGAAAACATCATCCGAAAAATGGCTGTCCGAGGCAGAGATTGGCCCGAGAAGCTACACCTGGCACTCTGGGGCTACAGAACATCCGTCAGAACGGCAACCGGGGAAACACCGTTTGCCCTCACCTACGGAATGGAAGCCATACTCCCAATCGAGCTAGAAATCCCCTCACTCCGTGTGTTGTTGGAGAGCCAGATCAACGAGGTCAAATGGCTCCAAAGTCGCCATGATGAATTGGCTCTACTAGATGAGCGCCGACTGAAGGCCATGGAACACATCCGAGCCTACCAAGGGAGAATGGCAAGAGTTTTCGACAAAAAAGTAAAACATCGGGAGATTAGGGAAGATGACCTCGTCTTAAAAGAGAAACCCCCAGTCCGTATCAACCCGCTTGGCAAATGGGAGCCTGTCTGGGTCGGGCCATATGTTGTCCAGAAGATCTTCTCCGGAGGAGCCATGCAACTTGCAGACCTCGACGGAAATTCCTTTGTACACCCAGTGAATGGTGACAAGCTGCGCAGATACTACGCGTAAAAACACTGAGTCAAAAAAAAACAAAAAAAAAGAAGAAAAAGAGTGCTAAAAGAGTAATACCCAACTAGGTTGAAAAATCCGAAAAGGGCGGCCTAGGTAAAAAACAGGGTCGCACCAAAAAAAAAAACAAACAAAAAAAAAACAAACAAAAAAAAAAAACACAAAAAAAAAAACACAACAAAAAAAAAACCAGGTCGAACTACGGAGACCTGAGCCCTTTTGTCCGAAGGGAACGTAGGCAGCCGGAAACGGTTCGGTCTAAAACACAAATAAAAGTCATACTCTGACATCAATACACTGATCAGACCATGAAAGCGTCTCGAAAAACTCTAAAGCAATTCACATATTCATTACAGTTAAAAGTTTTTGATGAGTCTAAGCCCGGTTCATTCCTACAACTGACAACCTGCTAAAAGAAACTAAGATACATAACCAAACTAATGTGTCTGCTACGACAAGAAAGGGATACTCGGAAACCTCAAGGTCACTCCAAGCCGCTCGTACTGGCATCTCCCCTCTTCTTCCCCCTTCGAGTCTTCTTCTTCTGAACAGAAAAAATGTCGGTCTTCCTCCTACCAAGCTCTGGTATAGGAACAGGATCTATCAAACCAGCCTCTGTCAGGGCCTTAGTGGCCCTAGCATCATCTCTCATCTCCTGTAGCCTAGCTGGTAGCATAGGATTCCTCCCCTCCTGTCTCTTGACGTAATCCTCATAGTCGGTCACAATATCCCCGCTCCTGTCATGAGGATTGGCCCTCGCCTCGGTCCTCCTCCTCTCCGAAACTGTCAGGTCCTCTGCACCCAAAATGGCCTCACGCCGTCTCAAAATAGCCATCTGAGTCTCTCCCAAATGCCTCTCGTACCAATCCAGGTACCAAGTGGTCAAGAACACAGGTCTCGGACGCCTGAGGATAACCCGAAGAGGAAAGACGTCATACCTCCATACTCGGGAAAGAAAGGAAAACATCGAAGGATCATCCATAGAAGCGGAAGCCACCACCCTGGTGGCTATATCATCAAAGTCCTCCAAAGGAACCTGCTCCAAACCAAACTGTCTCAGAACCAAAGCCGGAATGTAGAAGCTGGACTGAGAAAGCCCAGGAACCATAACCACGGGAGATCCGTCCTGAAGCACCCTCCGAGTCTCCACCCGCCAATAAGGCACTGACCACCTGATATCTTCAGTCTGACGACCAGCCATCCAACGCTCCCACGAGCCCTGATCATCAAAATCTACAGCAACGCCTCTCCTGGCAAATGTCCAAGGCTTGATCATATCAGAAGTTTCCCGAAGAATCCCCAAGCGCTCCATCAGCCACAAGGTCAAGAGAAATGGGTTGCCCCCGTGCATATACCGCCTCCCGCTAGCCAACCTGTCGAGAGCATGAAAAGTCTCCCCCAGGATCAAAGGTACAACATCTCTGCCCAAGCGACAGTGAACAACTACATCCAGCAGAGCCCGATTGTAAGTGCTCCAATTTGAGTTGTTAGTATTTTAGTTAGAAAATTAACGGAAGTTTTAACATTCCTAACATTTCTAACATTTCTAACCAACCAAGGGTAGATTAGGGTTTGCCAAAAAAGGATAAACCAAAGAAAGAATCTCAAAAAGCAAAAGAAATTAGAAAAATCCGAATTGGGCAAGTTGAAAAACATAAACTGCTGGATTTTTGAATTTTATTCTTCCTGTCCAAAGCCTGGAGCTGCATTTAATGAACAGTGCACGTTTACAACCCAATCCGCGCGGACATGTTTGACATTTCCAGAGGCCTATAAATTAAACCCTCCTCTCTCAGTTTACACAACACAATTGGCTCATGATAGCTGTATTCTGGCGAAAAATAGGGAGAAAACAGTGAGAATTCACTAGAATTGCCACCATTTTCTCTTCAATCTTTCCCAAACCCCACTCACTCAAAATACTTTCAAAACACTCTCATACATACTCTCATACATACACCAATCCAAGCTCAAATCACCCCTTATGAGGAGGATTAGAGAGAAAACATAGAAGACTTAAGTGTTATCTACTTGTTTTCTCTTTGACCAACTCTATCATCAAACCCTAAACACATTCAAGCCTTGAATCCACCCAAACACAAATCCAAACACCAAATCTTGATACTCCTCAAGTCAAACACCAAATCTTGATACTCCTCAAGTCAAATTCCAAGCCTAGGAAGATAGGGTGTCACCATTGGTAAAGCCCTCCTTCTCTAAACCCTAAAACTCCCTTTTAACTTCTTGTTCATTTTGTTCTCCTTACTTTGATTTACTTTATGTCTAGTTTAACTTAAGTCTTGACCTAAGATGGTCATTTTGAAGTTCATCTTCATGAATGACCATCTCAAATGGTCCACATTTTAAATCTCTAGTTGATTCTTCTCTTTAATTTCATCTCTACAAAATATCCCCTTTCCCTTTGCAAAGGACATGTTTAAACCAGGGCCGGCCCAAGGGGGGGGGGGGGGTCAGTGAGGGCAACCGCCCGGGGCCCTTAGTGGTAAGGGGCCCATTCTTAAGTAGGCTATAGTGTATATAGTATGTATATGTTTTTTTATAATTATAATAAACTAGTCATTCCACCCGTGCATTAAATGCACGAATAAATAATTTGACAAATCAATTATTGAGATAGATGTAAAATTATAAATTTTGCATTTATTATATTTATCAAGAGAACTTGAGAAATGTATTTGACCAATTTTTTTGTCAAGAATGGAGTTTTGGAGGGAAAACTCAAAATGCTTATTCACTTCAAGCTTTATATATTTATAGATATTTAAAAAAGGTCCACATTCAGTTTTTAAAAAAGACCCACATTCAGTTTTTAAAAAGGCCCACATTCAGATTTTTTTTAAAAAAAAATAAAAAATTCTTTTGTTAAACAGACACGAAAAAGGGAGAAAGGCCCACATTCAGATTTTAAAAAAAAAATTCTTTTGTTAAACAGACACGAAAAAGGGAGAAAGGATTCAAAGGAAAAGGGAGAAAGGAGAGTCCAACCCAACCGAAGACGAAGAGACGATCGTCGCCCACCACCGACGCTGACGCCGTCCACCACCGACGCCGTCCACCACCATCCTGCTATCTTTCTTCTCTATTTCTTCCTAGTTCCACTGTTTAGGGCTTCTATTTAACAAAGATTTTGCCAACAAACACAAAGGTAATTTAATTTTCGACTTCAATTCCTTTATTTGATTGTAGATTACTTCGATTTAAGTTAATTTGGGGATAGAAGTTTTATTATTTCGTTTCCAAATTACTACACTTACTTTTAGGGTTTTATTTGGGGATTTTTTATTTTACTTCAATTCCTATGATTTGATTTTTGATATTTGATATTGTGATTATAGGTTCAAATCAGTTTATTGAAAGAATCATCCGTCACAAGACTTCATCTTACAAAAATTCAGGTGTTGATGTTCTTTTTGTATTACAATTGTGTTTAATTTTATTTAATAATGTTTTCAAAAAAACAGCCATCTGGTTGTGAAAAAAGAAAAAAAAGAAAAGTGTCATTACTTTACTTCTGTTTTATCTAGGTAAAAATATATAGCATTTGAGTATCGTAAAAATATATAGCATTTGAGTATCGTAAAAATGTCCGATTAATTAGGGGCCTCTTCATCTGATTTCGCCCGGGGCCCACAAAAGTCTAGGAACGGCCCTGGTTTAAACCCCATAAATTCTCCAAGGATGACTTGAATATGATAACCACTTAACACAAAGTAGTGGAATCAAGTCTAGGGATGAAAATGGGGACAAGCATGGATGCAAAACCCCCTGTAAAATCACATTTTCCTTCTTGAGAAGTTGCTGTCCAGTAGCAATTTTCTAAGACCTCAGTCCATTGTCAAAATTTTTGGACACAGATAAAATTGGAATTTGGTGTTGACTACAAAACACTTTTTGTAGCCAACATCCAGAGCTTTCCATACATATTTTTACTTTATTTTTTGCGTGAGTAAAACTCCCTTTTTCAAATTTTCTTTTAAAGGTCAGTTCGTCAGTCTCTGGAAATCCAGATTTCATATCTGAGATTTCCAGAAGGTTTTGGTCCCTCAAATCATCTCCAAAATGAAAAGTTATTTCACAGAAACCTTATTTGAGGTGTTTTGAACAACTTTCATTCCCGGACTTTTCCCATATTCAGAGATTTTAAAGCTCTAAAGTCCATTTCAAAATAAAGTGTCCACTGCCTTTTTCATTCTGGCAGAAGTGATTTTCAACTTCAAAAAGGTCTTTTGAGTACCAAATATCAACCCAAAAATCATTCAAAAAATCATGGGATCTGTTCAAAGTCTTACAAAGAGTTCCCAATTTTTACTTTTCTCAGTTTTGACTTATTTTGGCTAAAGTAACACACACACATAAACACATACACACAAACAAATGATTTTAAATGTTTGGAAGACTCGTTTTACGAGGCATTCCGGGTGAACACTAACGTTCTTCCCGGCGTGTAACGTGACCTCCGAACCCAAATTTCTAATATCGGGCATTTTTCAAAGTTTTGGCCCTTAAAACAAAAATGGCGTGGCGACTCCGTTTGATTTCAAAAATCGGGTACATCACAGTGGCGACTCCGCTGGGGAATAAATAAGCTTTTTCTAAAAAAAATTTGATATTTGGTATATTGGTGGAAACCATTAAACTTCCTGTTATCGCCTCCTAACACGAGTCGGGGATAAATTGTGGTTTAACAATCCCACGTACCGGTATCATTGTTTTTTTAAAAAAAAGAAAAGCTTTTGAGGGTCAAGCTTCCGTCCCGGCATTAAAAATCATTTGTTGTGTGTGTTGATTTTTACACATTTTCGTGTTGTTTTGGCCACCTCGGAAAAAGTCAAAATTTTGACTGTCGGAATCATGTCCCTAACTGTTGGAATTTTTGTGTTTATGTGCTTATGTGTGCATTTACTTTCAAAAAAAAATTTCAAAAAAAAAAAGGAGTTTCAAAAAAAAAAAAAAAAAAAAAAAAATTTTCAAAAAAAAATCATGCATCCTACTTTTTAAGACACATGAAAAATTTCTATTTTACTCGAAAAAGAAGATAGACTGCTTGCACACTACGCGCACGTTGACCGTACACTGCACACTACGTCCCTAACCCGGGGAAATCCTTGTCGCGGCCCGTTTGGTCTTATTACGCCTCTCGGTGCAAGCACAGGACTACCCAAACATCCCATGGAGCCTCGTGTCGATCATGCACTTGTCTGTGACACACTTTGTCCGAGACCCGGTTGATTTTTAGTTTGGTCTGTGTCATGCCCTGTCTGTGTATAGACCTTTCCTTTCAAGCCTTTGTCGGCATACCGACTCAATATCTTTCGGGGTCCCTAATCAGTCGAAGTCATGCCGGTTTTCCGCCGCAGACTTTGACCAAGATATTGACCGGCGCCTTGACTTCGGCTACGGCGGCACAAATTATACACAGACTCCCAGCATGACACTGAGTCATCAAGGATTAATGATTATTCCATGCCTAATTACGGCCTAATTGACGACAAATCAAGATCAATCGTGGACATTTATCAGTCCAAATCATGCCGACTTTTCGTCGAGCCCTCGGACATGATCTTGACTTTGACGTCAGCTTTGTCCGTAATTTACATCGAATGTTCGTTAAGACTCGATTACCCGCCAGACTTTAGGATCATTTTTCTTTGGGTCGGTGGGACCCGCTTGTCCTATAGGACCCTCGCCCGGGGCTGTCCACCCTGGGAGGTCGAAATACAGGTGGAATACGAGGGGCTTATAGACGTAGTGACGGGGCCCACTGATCCAGGATCCAGAGTAGTTTGCGAAAAAGAAGAGCAATCTTTTCCAACCGATTAGGTTAATAAAACATGTTTTAAGTAAACAAGAACAAATAACTGCATGTTGCATGAGCCCAAAGCCCAAACACTTACCCTCCTTCATTCCCAAACATCTGAACCCTCGTGTCTTTCCTCCCGCAGCTCCGCACAAAGCTTGGTTTCGGGCACCGGGTCACCGTTTGATCAGTTGGGAAGAGTCAAGCGCATCGTCAGCTTCACCGTTTGTTCCGACTCCGGGTTTCAGAATGTCTGCATCAGCCGGTAATGATGGGGACAACGTCACTCCGCCTCCCGGGACCCCTCGTACGTAATCGCAATGGAATCGGTTAGGCGAACATATGAGAGTGCGACAGAAGCACAACAAACGGCCTTATGGAGGCTATCAAAAGCCATGGATTGGCCGCCAGTCTCAACCTAGATGGCACCTTCACTGTGGAAGAAGAGGAAGACCTCAATCTCGCTCTTGGTCAACCCGACTACTCCAGGATGCCACCACCGGCCTCCCACGGTACTACCACCAGAGCCCATGCTCCTCGATCTCTGGGTCAGCCGGCTCCCCAACCGCACCACCGGATCCACGCAGCCTGACGGGACGAGCCGGTTCGCAATGCCTCGGTGGGGACAAAGTCGGCACGAAATGCCTTCCCATGGTTGGGGATACCCCGTAATGCCACAAAGAAATTGGGATCCCGCCTCGGTTGGGACCAATCAATCCGGACTTTCGCGGCAACGGTTTGGAATGCCACCAGCTTGGTTCGGGGCAACAGCCGGGAGCCCTCCTCGTAATGATGCTAGCTCAGCTGCTCCTCACACAGCTTCCGCAAACCCATTTCTCACTCAAGGTTCAATGGGTTACCAAGCCCCCATCCCAGTTTCATTAGAATCACCAGGACCACAGTATCCTCTCGGTTATGCATCCTCGCCACAACCAGCCATGCAATTCAACAACCAGGGACAGCAGCCCGCACTTAAGCCTACTTATGGGCCTCACTCCGGAAATCCAAGCCATCTGGCTATCTCAGATCTGCCTCCATCTCCTCTGCCGATTGGAAGCCAACAAGAAGTCGCCGGGTTCTATCCCTTTGCCCAAGCTCCTACCTACACTCCCTGTAATTTGGGCCAAGGACAGGTTTTCACCTATGCTCCGGGATATGGTATTCCTTCCACCAATGCACCACCAACAGCTAGTCCTCTTCCCGGCTCAAATATCGGCTCAGGCATTCCCGCTCCACCTTTGGATCCCCAATTGGCTTGGTTTATAGAGCAACACAAGGAAATGAAAGCGCAGATCGCTGAATTGACCGTCAAAAGGAACACTGCTCTTTGGCCTACAGATCCCGATTCAATTGTACCCCTGCCTCACAAGTTCGTGATGCCAAATCTCGAACTGTTTGATGGAAGTGCGTGCCCTAAAACTCACTTGGACACCTATACTTTGGCAATGAAAGCTAAGGGATGCACAAACCAGCAGTTGGCTGACTACTTCAGTCTCTCTTTGAAGTCAGGGGCTTTGAAATGGTTTTTCCGATTGCAGCCTGAAGCTAGGGCTACTTGGGAACAGTTACCCGGTACTTTCACGTATAAGTATAAAGCCAACTTGGAATGGGAAACAAACAGTAGTTGACTGCGGACAACGATGCGGCGCCACGATGAGAATATTGGGGATTTCTATAAAAGGTGGAACCCGAAGCTTAGTGAAATGGCAATTCCTCCCTCGACGAGGAGCGCTTAGACATCTTTCGGTCATGCTTGAAGCCGCATTTGAGAGCTTCCCTCGGTCACTTCCCTACGCCGACTTACGTGCAATGGTTAATTCGGGGCTAAGTTCGAAAAGGCTTACAATCGCCAGCCCGATCGCCGCACTCGCTACAAATACCGGGTTTCTTCCACCTCCAACACGCCTCCCGCCCAACCAAAAGGTAAAGAAGTGATTAGCTATGCGGGACAGATCAGTAACAATGCCACTTCCTTTGTTCCCAAGAAACCCGATGCATCCGCATCCCGGCTCCAAGACTTGAGAAACTTTGGGATGCCTTTGAGTGATATCTTCAGAGGTTTGGTGAGAGAAGGTTTGCTCCGGCCTTTGGAAAATTATCAGCCTAGAAACCCCAATGCTCCTTTGGATACCTCCAAGCATTGTGCCTTTCATCAGTACCACGGGCACCTGACAGATGATTGCGTCCCCCTGAAAAAGGCAATCCAAAGTTTGATTGAACAAGGGAGGTTAGAGGTTCCTGAAGGGCCTAATACTATCAATAACCCGCTCCCTAGAAATAACAACATGAGTGTCAACATGATCGAGTTTGGTGGTTCAAGACTTGGGATCATAATGGAATTTGACTCACCCCTTTGCGAGGTCAATGAACCAGTCATCACAGGCAAGGAAAATGGTTGGATTGAGCAAGAAGCTGACAAAGAAGTCCGGATGGGAAGACCTGCGATAGCTCCCGTCTCCAGCGTCGAAGAATGGATGCATGGTCCAACAGCAAAGAGCGGCTAGACTAGGGGTTACCTATCTCTAAAATAGTCTTTTAGTCAACCTTCGTAGGTTCTAGTATTTTTCTTTCACCTAAGTCCATCTTGGACACTTGTCGGTTTTGTCCACCTCGAATGTTGTGGAAAGATAGCTTAACTATCATTTAAAATTTATATATATATAAGTCTTTCTTCTTTTCTTGCTAGACTCGAGACATCACTTGCACACCCACGTTACACTTAATTGAAATGGTTTTATCCTAGATGATCACTTGTGCTGCTCAACCACTAATTCTTTGAAATGATTAATATTTAAATTAGTCGGAGTGAGAAAATCAATTGATATCCCTCTCAAATTGGGGCTTACCAACTCCCCATCTTGCATCTCATATGCTCACATCCCTTTCATCAGCCTCATCACCTCGTTGCTCGATGAATTTGCATGGATCTTTTCTCATTTAAAGCTTAAGCAAGCAATGAAGACTTAATCTCGTTTAGGTCATCCGGTAGGGATTGCGGTTGAAGCCTTTCACCCATAGGAAAGCTATTACCTCACCCTCACTAAACACTACCCTTTCATTTCAAGATCGGCGTGTTTTGAAACCCGGTTTAGCCATTATTTTTGCTCCTTACTGAGAAAAGTCGAACCAGGCCCAAGAAGTTAACTTCGAGAGTCGGCGATGCGCAAGATATCTCAAGCCATGAAGGAAGGACAAAGATAATCCTCAACTCCTCAGGAAGCTTTCCAAGTCAAAAAAAAAAAAAGAAAAAGAGCTCAAGCAAAAGAAGCTTAAAAAAAAAAAAAAAAAAAGAAGGACTGTCGATCCTCACAATTCAGTAAAAGTCCCCGACTCCTCAAGAAGCTCTCCAATGATAAAAAAAAAAGGGGGGGAGCCTGAATTCTTTAAGATTCGCAAAAGTTCCCGATAGCTTGGACTCCCTCTCACCATTTCCTTAACCAATCCCAAGCCATCCTCTCGCTTTTAGAGGACATCCCCGCTGCCATTATCCTCGCCTTTGGCCAAAATCAAAATTTGACCTCTCATTCTTAGAGGCAATCAATCTTCCCCGCCATAGATTTTACAAACACATCCCTGCAAGCCAACCTCTCATCTTTAGAGGTTCAGTCAGCAAAAGGCCCAGCCGACCCCTCACTTTAAGAGGTCATAACTCCCAAAATTACCCGATGGCCGATCGAAGCCCGGAAACCCAGCTGCAATTCCTATCGGATAGCAATTTCATCGTAAAATCTAAATCAAATTAATGGTTCAATTGCTTGCTTAAATTGGAATCTAATCCATTTTGGCTCAAAATTACCAATCAAAGATTGTGCAAATTCAATTTTGATTCATGTGAGCATAATTCATTTCTACTCCACAAACACTTGCCGTGAATGTCCCACTGGGGCTTCGCATCCGTATCTTTCATGGACACTCTAAGGGGATATGTTATTCAATCCTCCAAATCCTCAAAATCCCCAAAGGTCCTCAGATCCTCGAATTTCAACATTCGTTCTCTTTTCATTCGGGATAGGCCCGAACTACGGCGACCTGAGCTCTTCATAATGAAGGGAACGTAGGCAACCAGAAATGGTCCGGTCGAAATCACAAATAAATCTCAAAAAATAAAATAAAATCCGGTCTCATCCAGGATCGTCCCTATACACTTTCCGAGCTTGATATCAGTTGGCTTTCTCCTTGTGATTAATCAAAATATTTGTTCATATCAGATTTAGGGATTGAATAACCCGAACATTAACAAAGGGTTTTAAGCAGCCTTGTGATCATCATGAATAAAACAAGTTTTCAAGTGTCTCGACAAGTCTTCTCTCTCTCCATCATAGGGAAATAGAGCCAAACACTGTCTTTCTGCCAGCAGGGGCTTCCATACACTTTTCCACACCTTGTGATGCTAATACTCTCTCAAAAGAGTCAAACCTAAAGCGAGTGTGTATACACAAAATCGGGATTCATTCCCATTTTTCGAAAGATGTGCCCCTGCACGTAAACGTTTCTGAGTCTTGTCCAGTGACTGGTTGACTAAGATTTGAAAAGATGGGTGCCTCCTCGGCCACATAATGACTCTGTCTGCAATAAGACCGCTCTGAATTTCTTCACGCTGGGGCTTGCTAAGCGGTTCTCCCAGGTTCTCCTGTATCAGCTCTTCAAGCTGGGGCTTCTATAGTCATCTTTGGGTCCACATTGGGTTTTTCACTACGAGATAGATTCGATCTTTGTCAGATTATTTTCAGGATTGCTTTGCATTACCAATCAGATTGGGACTCTGCTAATGACAACGAGGTTATAAGATTGGGGCTTCGCCAAGTCGCTTCTTCAAAATCTGGACTTTGCCTACTCAGTTCTTCAGACCGAGGCTTTGCCAAAGAAGGGATCTTTCCTCGCTTTAATAGGATCCGGGGGCTTTGTCAAGTTGGTCCTTTGGATCTGAATTTTATCAAGTCACAAGAAAGGTCTAGTCACATCAACACTAGATTTTCAATGCTCTCCACAAGAGACCTCTCCGGCCATCCTCACATCCTCCAGGGACCGCAGCAAAGCAAAAACAGCCGTCCCCTCGGCGTGTCCAAAAAGGGTGCTCGAAAAAGCAAACCATAAAAAAGCCCTGGCAATCTGCTCAACGCCTATCCTCTCATCCCCAGCCTCATAGCTCCCAATGCTCTCCACAATCTTTCCCTCGACCACAGCGTACTCCATCCCCATCCCCTTTTTGGGAATAGGGGAAAATCCTAGAACGGCCTGCAGATCCAGATCGTTGTATCCGTCTCTCCACTCAATGCTGCGTCCATTAAAGGACAGACCCGTGATCGCAGCATAATCAGAAGGCGTAACCGTCGCCTTGCCCCAGAAGAAGTGGAATGTGTGGGTCACGTCCCACCAGTGCTGTGCCAAAGCAAAGATCAGGCCCTTACTCTTGGGAAACTTGACCAACCCCCTCAAGCACTCGATGAACTCGTACAAGCCAGTCTCAATGACGATCTGTCTAGGACTCATCATCGCCCCTCTGCCCATATCTGGAAGCTGGTCCCATAGACCAATAACAGACTCCACTGATCCTCGAGTCTTCATCTTGTTCAGCTGCTCCGTCACGAAATTGTTTCCACCCTGCAATAAAAAAAAAAAAAAAGAGGGAAACAAAAATGTCAAAAGTGTCAAAATTTTGCATTAAAAAAAAAAGAGAGAGCATACACATGCATCATAAAATTTTGAAGAAAATTTGGCAGCATAACAGCATGCAATGAACCTAGCCTCATTTTTCTCGCACAAAAGAAGGCAGTTTTCAGCAAATCCCAATCAACATTCATTCATACATGAAGAAAAAATTCATACAAGGAGTCAACGGAAGCAAAAACTCCGTCCCATTTTCATAAAATAACATGCATACATATCATTCATGGAATCATCATCTCATTGCAAAAAAAAAAAAATCCTACGTTTTCAAAAAAAAAAAGAGCATGCACACATTCATGTTAACATTGCAACAAAAAGAAGTCCGCCCCAAATTCGGGAAATTTTTCATCATAGTCTCATATTTCAAAAAAAAAATTTGGCAAAAATGCCCATTCTTTTTTTTTTTTCAAACAAAATGCATTACAACATGCATATCATCAAAATCAAGATTCAAAGTCAAAAACACAAATTTTTCAAATTTAATTACAATTTTCGGATAAAAAAAAATGGCAAAATGCCCATTCTTTTTTCAAACAAAGTGCATACTTGGGTTACCCATAAACTCATTGCAACATGCATATCATCAAAATCAAAATCCAAGGCCAAGAGCATTGCAATTTTCGAATTTTCAAAAAAAAAAAAAAAAGGAAAAATCACAAAAATCAATTTCAAACAAAAAAATCGACAAAGAGAATGAAAAAAATTCGAAGTATACCGTTCGGAGACTCGGATCAGTGGCCCAATGTTGCCACGCATCGGGATAGTACTCCTCCGCAATCGATTGCGAAAGGGTGTAATGCCTCCTCATTCGAACGAGTTCTAATCGCCTCTCCGCGACCGGACCGCGTCCTTGGCCTTGAAAAGCAACTCCCCCGTGTTTCATTGCTTGAAAAATCGAAGAAAATCAGAAGGATTTCGAGTTTTTTGGCCTTCAATGGCGGCTGGGGCGATTTTTCTCTCTCTCCCTCGTAATTTTTTGAAAAAACTGACTGGGGAAGAAGAAGGGCGTTGGCCCTCATTAAAACCAATCTAGGTCACGCTCCTATCCGCGCGGATGGTTTTGAAGGGTCAAAAAGACCCTTTTGCCCTTTAAAATTTCAGGACTCTGCAGTTTAGTCCTCAACTTAACAGAGTTAACCAAAGTTAACCAAAGTCAACCCCCTTTCAAGAGAATCAATCACGGCAGTCAAACGTAAGACCGATTTCTCCGAGAAAGATAACGGAATCCCGTTTCTTTCATCAAAATCACCAACGGCAGTCAAACGTAAGACCGATTTCTCCGAGAAAGATAACGGAATCCCGTTTCTTTCATCA
Source organism: Adenophora triphylla var. japonica (assembly GCA_022495995.1). Lineage (NCBI taxonomy): Eukaryota > Viridiplantae > Streptophyta > Magnoliopsida > Asterales > Campanulaceae > Adenophora > Adenophora triphylla. The sequence goes on from JAFEMH010002430.1 coordinate 171,937, forward strand.
AAATCACCCACGGCAGTCAAACGTAAGACCGATTCCTCCGAGAAAGATAACGGAATCCCGTTTCTTTCATCAAAATCACTAACGGCAGTCAAACGTAAGACCGATTCCTCCGAGAAAGATAACGGAATCCCGTTTCTTTCATCAAAATCACCAACGGCAGTCAAACGTAAGACCGATTTCTCCGAGAAAGATAACGGAATCCCGTTTCTTTCATCAAAATCACCAACGACAGTCAAACGTAAGACCGATTTCTTCGAGAAATATAACGGAATCCCGTTTCTTTCATCAAAATCACCCACGGCAGTCAAACGTAAGACCGATTTCTCCGAGAAAGATAACGGAATCCCGTTTCTTTCATCAAAATCACCCACGGCAGTCAAACGTAAGACCGATTTCTCCGAGAAAGATAACGGAATCCCGTTTCTTTCATCAAAATCACCAACGGCAATCAAACGTAAGACCGATTTCTCCGAGAAAGATAACGGAATCCCGTTTCTTTCATCAAAATCACCAACGGCAGTCAAACGTAAGACCGATTTCTCCGAGAAAGACAACGGAATCCCGTTTCTTTCATCAAAATCACCAACGGCAGTGAAACGTAAGACCGATTTCTCCGAGAAAGATAACGGAATCCCGTTTCTTTCATCAAAATCACCAACGACAGTCAAACGTAAGACCGATTTCTCTGAGAAAGATAACGGAATCCCGTTTCTTTCATCAAAATCACTCACGGCAGTCAAACGTAAGACCGATTTCTCCGAGAAAGATAACGGAATTCCGTTTCTTTCATCAAAATCACCCATGGCAGTCAAACGTAAGACCGATTTCTCCGAGAAAGATAACGAAATCCCGTTTCTTTCATCAAAATCACCAACGGCAGTCAAACGTAAGACCGATTTCTCCGAGAAAGATAACGGAATCCCGTTTCTTTCATCAAAATCACCAACGGCAGTCAAACGTAAGACCGATTTCTCCGAGAAAGATAACGGAATCCCGTTTCTTTCATCAAAATCACCCACGGCAGTAAAACGTAAGTCCGATCCCCTCGAGAAAGATAACGGGATCCCGTATCTTTCATCAATTTCAATCACGGCAGTAAAGCGTAAGTCCGATCTCTCCGAGAAAGTTAATGGAATCCCGTTTCTTTCATCAAAATCATTCCCCGGCAGTAAAACGTAAGGCCGATTTCTCCGACGAATATGTCTGATTTTTCCCCAGCAAAGGCTAACAAAATCCCCAGCAAAGTTAACGGAATCCCAAAAGCCAGTGGAATCTCGAGTAGATACCCGAACTACGACTGGCTTGATTCCTCTTAAGGATACGTAGGTAGCCTATCATTAGGTTCAGCCATCAGACCGAAAATGGTCATTCCTATCCCCAGCAGAGCGGATAGCCATCCGACCGAAAATGGTCATTCATATCCCCAGTAGAGCGGATATACAATTTCAGCCATCCGACCGAAAATGGTCATTTCTTATCCCCAGCAGAGTTTCTCTCCAGCAACCAACTGCAGAGCTCGCTTTTCAAGGTTCGAGGCACCTAAAACGCCATCATCTCCAGGGTCAAAGACCCGAACTACGGCCGGCTTGATTCCCACTAGGGATACGTAGGTAGCCTATCATTAGGTTCAGCCACTCGATCACTCGATCATCTTGTCAAATATGGAGCCTTACTCTTATCGACGACCCCGCTTCCTTCGAAAGCACCGTCGCCGAGGGGCTACTGTAAGTGCTCCAATTTGAGTTTGTTAGTATTTTCGTTAGAAAATTAACGAAAGTTTTAACATTCCTAACATTTCTAACAATTCCTAACATTTCTAACCAAGTAAGGGTAGATTAGGGATTGCCATTTAAAGATAAACCAAAGAAAGAATCTCAAAAAGCAAAAGAAATAGAAAAAACCCGAATTAGCAAGCTGAAAAACATAATCAGTTTGATTTTTTTTGAAAATATTCTTTGTGTCCAAAGCCTGCAGCTGCAATTAATGAACAGTGCACGCTGCAGGTCTTGTCCGCGTGGAGGGTTTTGTCATTTTCAGAGGGCTATAAATTGAGGCCTTCAGTCTCAGAAAATAGAGGAGAAAAAACATTTTTCACAACTGCACCTTGGCAAAAATAGAGAGAAAACAGTGAGAATTCTCTAGAATTGTCACCTTTTTCTCAACTATTCACCCAAAATCACACTCACTCAAACACTCTCATATTCAAGCCTCAAACACTCTTACATTCAAGCCAAAAACTCAAAACACAAAGAAGATTGGTAAACCCTCCTTCTCCTTACCCTAAACTCCTTCATGCATGCATTTTCAAACTCCAAAATGTAGTTTGTTCATCTTCTTGTCTTAGATCTAAGAAGATCACCATGGAAGTTCATCTCCATGGATGATCTTCTACAAGGATCAACATTATTTTCAAATTGTTCTTACTTACTTGCAAAGAAAACACATTTTCAAAACCCTAAAAATCATTTTCATACATCAAATCTCTTTTTCAAAGGATAAAATTCCCCTTCCCAAGCAAATGAAGTGCCTAGTCCTAATGCACCCCAAGGATGGTTTGATTTAGTTGATTCACCACTAAAATGTTAAGTGATCACTAATCAAAACCTAGGGAAATGGGGACAAGCATGGATGCAAAATCCCCACTTAAAATCATGTTTTTCCTCTTAAGAAAGTTGCTGTCCAGTAGCAATTTTCTAAGATCTCAGTCCATGGTCTAATTTTTTGGACACAGATAAACTTGGAATTTGGTGTTGACTACAAAAGACTTTTTATAGACAACATCCAGAGCTTTCCAGAAATATTTTTACTTTATTTTTTGCGTGAGTAAAACTCCTTTTTTCAAATTTTCTTTTAAAGGTCAGTTCCTCAGTCTCTGGAAGTCCAGATTTCATATCTGAGATTTCCAGAAGGTTTTGGGTCCTCAAATCATCTCCAAAATGAAAAGTTCTTTTACAGAAACCTTAATTAAGGTGTTTTGAATATTTTCCATTCTAGGACTTTTCCCAGATTCTGGAGTTTTCAAGCCCTAAAGTCCATTTCAAAATCAAGTGTCCACTGCCTTTTTCATTCTGGCAGAAATGGTTTTCAACTTCCAAAAATCTTTTGAGTATCAAATCTCAACTCAAAAATCACACCAAAAATCATGGGATCTGTCCAAAGTCTTATAAAGAATTCCCAATTTTTGGTTTCCTCAGTTTCAACTTATTTTGGCCAAAGTAACCCACACACACACACACACAAATGATTTTGAATGTTTGGAAGACTCGTTTTACGAGGCATTCCGGGTGAACACTAACGTTCTTCCCGGCGTGTAACGTGACCTCCGAACCCAAATCTCTATTTCGGGCATTTTTCAAAGTTTTGGCCCTTAAAACAAAAATGGTGTGACGACTCCGGTTTTTTCGATTGGTTTTTCAAAAAAACGAAAAATTCAAAGTCCTTTCGAAAAATTGCACATCATCACAATAACGCCATTTGAGATCAACTGTCTGACGATATTATGTCTACGACGAATATGTCTAGACTTACCGTTATACATACTGCTTTGTGCTCTTCCGATTGCTGATTGACTATCACAATGTATCATAACAGCAGGCACAGGCTTATTCCAACAAGGAATATCTTCCAAAAAGTTCTTTAGCTACTCAGCTTCTTCACTATCTTTGTATAAGGCTATGAACTCTGATTCCATCGTGGATCGAGCTATACACGTTTGCTTGGAAGATTTTCATGACACCGCTCCTCCACCTATTATGAATACATATTCACTTGTGGATTTGGAGTCTTTCGTGTCGGATATCCAATTGGAATCACCGTATCCTTCTAATGATATTGGATATCTATTATAAAGTATCCCATGTTTCAATATATACTTTAAATATCTCAACACCCTTGTTAAGGTCTTTCAGTGATCCGCACTGGAATTACTTGTGAACCTACTTAGTTTGCTCACTGAATATGCAATGTCTGAACGCGTACAATTTGTTAAGTACATTAGACTTCCAATTATCCTTGCCTATTCTAGTTGAGAAACTGGTTCCCCTCTATTCTTGGCTAAGTGTAGAGACAAGTCTACCGGGGTCTTAGCCGGAGGGCTATCAATGACGTTGAATTTCCCTAGAATATTCTCGAGATAATGGGATTGTGATAGGACTATTCCATTTTATGTTCTAGAAATCTTTATTCCTAAGACGACATCAGCTATTCCCATATCTTTCATGTCAAAGTGCTTTTTTACATGCCTTTTGTATTCATGATCAAATCATGAGTACTTCCCATTATTAGTATGTCGTCTACATACAGACAAACTATCACAAATGAATTGGATGTTCCTGTAATGTAGACACACTTGTCACATTCATTTATTTTGAAACGGTTTGCCAACATTGTTCGGTCAAATTATTCATGCCATTGCTTAGGTGCTTGTTTTAGTCCATACAACGACTTTACAAGTTTACACACCTTTTGCTCTTTACTAGGAACTACGAACCCCTCGGGTTGTTCCATGTAAATCTCTTATTCTAGCTTTCCATTCAAGAAAGTTATCGTCACATCCATTTGATGTATCTCAAGGTTACGCACTGCTGCAATTGCAATGAGAACACAAATGGACGTGATCCTTGTGACAGGAGAATATGTATCGAAATAATCATATCCCTCCTTTTTTATAAACCTTTTGGCTACTAGCCGGGCTTTGTTTGTATTTATCGATAGATCCATCAGCTTTATACTTCCTTTTAAGGATCCATTTGCAACCCAATGGTTTGTATCCTAGAGGGAGATCGACCAACTCTCAAGTATTATTATTCATAATAGACTCTATTTCGCTGTTAATAGCTTCCTTCCATAATGGAGCATCTGGAGTTGATAAAGCTTCCTTAACAGTCGCAGGTTCATTTTCTAGCATCAATGATAGAAAATCAGGACCAAAAGACTTTTCCACTCCTGCCCTTTTACTACGCCTAGGTCCTTCATCTTCTTCTTGAGATGGACTGTTTGTAGCTTCATAAGTTTTCTTACTGGAACTTGCTTCTTTTCTATCCTTAGCAGGGAAGATATTTTCAAAGAATACATCATTCCTTGATTCTATCGTCATTCCTTCATTCATATCAGGAATGTCCGATTTTTGCACAATAAATCGATATGCACTACTATTACTTGCATAACCAATGAATACACAATCAATAGTTTTCGGTCCTATCTTGACCTGTTTTGGCTTAGGTACTTCAACCGTAGCCAAACACCCCCATACTTTAAGGTATTGATAAGTCGGCTTACAATTATGAAATAATTCATAAGGCGTTTCATCTTTACCTTTCTGAGGTATCTTATTCAGGATATAGTTTGCGGAGAGTATAGCTTCCCCCCACAAATTGCCGGGTAAGCCAGAGCTTATTAGCATTGCATTCATTATCTCCTTAAGAGTACGATTCTTGCGTTCAGCTACTCCGTTAGACTGAGGTGTATTCGGAGAAGTCGTTTGATGAATAATGCCAGATTCCCAGCATATATCTTCAAACGGAGCAACATATTCACCCCCTCTATCAGTTCGAATCTTCTTAATTTTTTCATTAAGTTGATTCTCAACTTCATTCTTAAAAGTCTGGAAAGCCCTAAGGCTTCATCCTTACTTCTTAAGAGATATACATAATAGTATCTTGTGCAATCATCAATAAAAGTAATGAAATACTTTTTTCCACCTCGAGTTTGCATAAACTTTAGATCACATATGTCTGTATGAACTAATTCAAGAGGTGTCGTATTTCTTATTACTGGGTGAAATGATCCTTTAGTCATTTTTGCTTCTACACAAATTTCACATTTTTCAGTTGAATCGAATTTAGATATTGATAAAGATTCTTAATTCACTAACTTCTTGGTTGTGTTAAAATTTACGTGTCCTAATCTATCATGCCATAAATCAGGACTATCCAACAAGTAAACATAAGAAACACTTTTATTCTTCGCCTCTGGGCGGTAAACATTCATTACATTCATCTTGAAAAGGCCTTTATCAAGGTACCATTTTCCAAGGAAAAGGCCATTCTTGGTCAATACAAACTTTTCGGATTCAAAGACTAATCTAAAACCAGCCTTACTTAATGAGCCTGAGACTAAGTTCTTGCGAATGTCTGGAACATGCAGCACATCCACTAGCGTCAGCTCCTTGCCTGAAGTCATCTTCAGCACAACCTTTCCAAGTCCAGCGATGTCGAAAGTAGCGGAGTTTCCCATATACAGCTTTCGTCCATTGATAGGAGTGTAGGAAGAGAAGCTCTCCTTTTCGGCACATATATCGCGGGTAGCTCCGGTGTCTATCCGCCATTCTCTTGGGTTGTCATCCAAATTTGCTACGTTGGTTACAAACACCACAACGGCTAGATCAAGATCCATGTCATCGACGACGTTGGCTTGATTCTTGTTAGCCCTTCGGTCTTCTTTCCTTGGATGAAGACATTCCTTTGACATGTGACTGGATTTTCCACAATTATAACAAGCACCTTTAAACTTTTTCCCAGAACCCTTCTTGGCATCTCCAGAGGGCTTTCATTTCCGGTTGTTGGTGCTTGACTCAGCAAGATGGACCTTAGCCTCCACCTTTCCCTTGACAGACTTCTCTTCAACCTTGCAGTTATTCTCCTCAATCTAAAGCCAAATTACCAAGTCTTTAAGACTCATCTCCTTGCGTTTATGCTTGAGATAGTTCTTGAAGTCTTTCCATCCTGGTGGCAGCTTCTATATGACCCTTTCCACCTTCCTTGAATGGTTCATTCAGAATCATCCCTTCTGCTGCTAGGCCATGAAGTATGAGCTGAAATTCATCTACCTGTCTGGTCACCATTTTGGTGTCCACCATCTTGAAGTCAAGAAACTTACCGACGACAAATTTCTTTGACCCGACATCTTCAATCTTGTACTTCCTTTCCAAATAGTTCCATAACTCCTTGGCTGTAGCCACTAGACTATACACACCATAGAGTGAATCGTCTAGGTTGTTGAGAATGTAATTCCTACACAAGAAATTACAATGTTTCCAAGCTTCCTCTGCAATCTGCCTTTACGGATCAGGATCATCGTTAGCCACTTATGGAGGATCCTCTTTCAAGAACTTCTGAAGGCTGAGGGTGGTCAAGTAGAACAGCATATTTTGATCCCATCTCTTGAAATCCACCCCGGTAACTTTGGTGGTTTCTCACCATGTGTCGGGTGAGTCGGAGCAGGTGTGGGAGTAACATTCTGATTTGTTACTTCTGGATTCGTACGGGGAGTAGCATCGGATGACTGTGAGGTATCGTTATCGTTTGCCATTTCTCAAGAAAAATAAATTCTTCTTGCGATTGTTAAATTATATTTAGGCTTTCTTGAAAATGACGGAATAAAAAAAAATAGGGACGTAAAATAGTCGAAGCTTGTGTTGGACACAATCTCCGCAAGAAGAACTGTCCCGCACTGGTACTAACGAATTAACGACAATCTTCTCTAAGATGCAACGACTTGTAACTATCGTTAATAGGAGCACTCCAAATTAACGACTCCGGCCAACAAATCTGAGTTTTTGGAACTTTTAAACTTGAAGGGAATTTATGCTACAAGACGCTCTTTATTTCTAATTGCTAGAATACTTTAGATATTTAGAATGAATTAAATTGTCAATCCTGGAGGGGGCTATTTATAGTTTCTGAAGAGTCATAGGTGCCATTATGGGAATAGGTACAATTCCATCTGGATGAATCATGGTCATCCCATCGCACCCGATCGATGAACTAGATTCATGTAACCGCTCCAACCCATACGCGAATGGGTGCTCCACCCATTCTGAACTGACCCATACCTATTCGGACGGACAAAGACCAAATACCATGTACCACTCCGTGGACCTATCTAGATGGGCCAAGGCCCAACCGAACTGGGCCCAATTGCCACCTACCCACTGGGCCGAATCACGCCTAAGCTGAACTGAGCCGCACCCAACCCACACCCGTGAACCGAACCACTGAACCACCATCGAGTTGAATTTCCTCAAAAGTTTAAGACTCCACAGCTCCCAGCGACCGATGCGAAGTGCAAAGTGCATCTTAAACCGCCCATTCCACCCTTCGCGGGTTGTGGGTCCATTCTGAGGTAGAACAAAACTAGCCCAAAGCCCACTTGGTTGCATGGTTGGCCCAAGTTCCACTAGGTTGCATGGTAGGAGGATAACACTTGATTGTTATCCCACACAAGTTGATGAATATTAAATAATCCCTAACTTTGTGATTTCTAGGCAACTAGTACATCACCCGTGTGTTAAACACACGGGAAGAACACTTTTTAAAATTTACGTTAAACAACATAAAAAATTCAATTTTTTTATTAATATAAAAGTGAAACAGTCATGATCTTAATTAAAGATGATACTTTACTTGTAGAATTTTAAAACTTGAAATAGCGCTAAATATTGGTTTGGTACTTGTACAATCTTAAACCTAACTAAATAAGTATGGTTTTTCTAGGATTGTAGATTCTTTGTATATCCGTCAACCCATAAAAGTTATAAAAAATTGTGAGACCTGCATTAAGTGAACTAAATCAAATACTCCAATCAATAGCAAAACAGAGCACTCCTAATGAGATATAACCTTGGGAAAAAATTGTGTTAATCAATGTGAAAAACAATTACTCATACCGGGAAACACATAAAGCGAATAAATCTTGCAACCAAAAACCGGATGTCATGAAAATTGATTACCCCATTCAAAAGTTTTTTACAACTAAAATGAAAAAAGGCAAAAAGTGAAATTGTTTTCAGTCAAACATACCCAAATAAAAGTTTTTTACAACCAAAATAAAGAAGTTGTTCAAATTACTATTTTGTCAAATCTATGACACTTGTGTCAATCTTCTTTGGTTTTATCCATCGATTCCATTCGAGCCTCTTAGACCTTCTAACTCTTGGACGCTGAAGTGGACGCCTTGTGCTTCATCTTCAACAACAGCTTCATTCACAACCTAACAAAGACACAACATTAGTGCATAAATATTAAAAGAACTAAAAATAACATATAGTGCAAACTAAGTCTCTTTATAACCTCATTTTCAGCCAAAAGTGTATTTGCCTCTGCCTCATTTAAAGCATGGGACAAATCCTTCAATAACATATCACAATCATTAATCAAAAATTCACATTCAGGAATTACTGGAACAATTTGTTTAGCCAAATGACATCCTCGCTTATTATGACCACTTTCATTGCACAAACTACATTTTTTGGTTCTTGTCCCTTGCGTTCCTTCCACTTCAAACTGCAAACAAAAATAAAAAAAAAATTATAAATAACAACACAGTTAAAATACCAACACATTATAACATTATAAGATAAATTAAAATAGTTTACCTCAATACCATCTTGTTCTTTACTCAATGGACAACCCCTTTTGTTATGTCCACTTAAATGGAATCGGGGAAATAAATGAGCCTAAATAATTGGAAAAAATTAATATTATTAAAATAATTAAAAATAATGTAATAAAATTCCTTATATAAAGATAAAGATTAGGAAAACAGAATTACTCTTTCGTTTTCTATTCTTATTTGGATCACAGTTCAATCTGGACTTTGAAGGCTTTTCTCGAGGAGTAGAATTAAAAACAATGGACTGATCGGAGGCGATATCTGTATAAAGACATAACTTTAAATTAGAAGTGAATTTAAAAAAAATTAAAAACACAAAAAAAATTACAAATGAAATTAGAAATTTGAAATATACTAATAATAATGAAGTATTACCAATTTTGCTTTTTGACTTAGCAGTAGTAGGTGTAACAAATGAAAATCCTTCATCATTGGTCAAGTCAATTATTTCTGACGACGGTGTCCCTATAAAAAAAGTAAAAAAGGAAATAAATTTTTAAGCTGTTGGGAAAGATAAAAATTTAGAAATGGGAAGGAATAGTTACCCTTTACTGATATTTTGTTTTTTTTAATAAATTGAGATTCATTGGCAGTCTTCAATTTTTGTGACTTCAAATTAAATACTTGTGAATCAGAAGGGGTGTTTCTTGCAGTAGTTCCATTACCATTGTTTGATATACTACTTCTTACCACATTCCCTGTCATATTAAAGATAAATGATTTTGTCAATAAGTGTTATAAATATTGACAAAAAAGAATATGTACCATTACCATTAGTTATATCTGAAAATGGCATGATTTGAGAAGATTGACGGGAACTTGTTGTCGATGAAGCCACAGACATTATATTATGTTGAACATTATTTTCTGCAAAAAAAATGATATGTCAACAAAATAAAGCACAAAATAGGTACATTTTTTTTTGGCTTTAATTAATATATAAATGACACTATGAAACGAAAATTGTCTAGGCAATTTGTTAAAAAAAAAAAAAAGTAGAGTAATTTATAAGACAATAATATTGTAAAGCCAAATAAAATGATTGGAATAAACACACACTTTAACTACACAGTTGTTTTTCCCAAGCCCACCCAAAAAATAAAAACCAACCCATTTAAAAAAAAGCCCAAATCCAAATAAACTAACCTAATTTTCCCTACGTCTGGAATAGATTTTAGAACCATCCGTAACAAACTCTAAATTTCAACGCCGACCTATACCCTTTCGTTCCCAAACCAATACTCGATGAAGGGCGTCGAAAATGAGGTTCCAGTTATGGATAATCAAGGGTTGATTGATAAGATCGAGGGTGATTGTTTACGCACGCTTCTCCTTCTCTTCCAAAATTCGAGTTCCCAATATTTCGAAGGTATAATTTCTAAGAACTACTTATCAATTTACTTTTTGATTGTAATTTTAATACTTGAATCGATTTATGTCAAATATTTTTGAATCAAGGGGTTATTGTTTAAGACTCCATTTTTTTTATACAAAATTCAGCTTCTTTGATTTCGAAGGTAAAATTTCTTAGATCTACTAATAAAATTACTTTTTAATTCACTTTTTAATTGTAATTTTAAGGGTTGGGACCAAGATCGAGGGAGATTGTTTACGCCGCTTCTCCTTTTGAAGACACAATTCGGTTTACGACTCCATTTTTAATCAAAATTCGGTTATTTGATTTCGAAGGTAAAATTTCTTAGATCTACTAATAAATTTACTTTTTAATTTACTTTTTAATTGTAATTTTAATACTTGAACACTGATTTAGGTCACATATTTTTAATAAAGAGTCGTCTTCAATATATTTTTATTAGTTTCATCTGTTTTAGGTCTAATACTTTGAATCAAGTTTGCTACTTTTTTTTATAAAATATAAAAATTATTGATCGAAGACTGCAAGAAACATTGTTATGATGTAATTTTAAAATCCTTTTTTTTTCAAATTGATTTTGTTGTCTAATGATTATAAATAATATCTTCATGACTTGTGGTGTATTCGAAAATGAACCCCAAATTTTTGATACGAATTTATTGGGAATGTATTTGCTTTAAAATAGGAAATTTTGACAAATAAATGAAACCCTTATTTAGGATAACTAAAAGCTTACGGTATGTAATGAGACTAATAAAAATAAAAATTGATAAGAGAAAAGGACAAAAGTCTAATATATATATTAAACATAAATAGAAAAAAAAATACAACCGACATAAAACAAAAAAAGAAATACGTAAAACAAAATAAAACTTGATTTAGTGAACAAAAGAACCACCCTCCCCACCATAAGAGCCAACGGATGCCCCACCACCACACCCACCATCACCCTTATCAAAAGGTTTCTTCTTCAAATCATTCTTTTTACAAAGAGGGGATCAAGAGAACCAAATAACTCTAGGATGTTCCTAAAGTATTCGCTAAGGCTCTATGCTCTCCCTAGATGCATTAGAAAAATTAGATGACCTGCTAGCATCGATAGCGTCTTTGTAACAGTGAGTTGTGACCCATACGTCGCAACTTACTACCAGTCTGAGGCTTGAATGGGCATCTGTAGGACATTTTAGAGCAGTGCTGTTATAGTTTGGTATACGAATGTGCCCAAAGTGAAGCTTCTTAGTGGTTTCGAGAGAATGCATGATTCTGCTCCTCGGTGTCGAATCAATTTCTTCAAGAGGAGCCATTTTCATCACACATTTTGCAGTTCTAGAGAACAACTAAGGATGGAATTATAGAAGGGATGGTATTGGAAGGGTAGATACATATATATACCCAAAAAATGACCAAAACAACATTGATGAGTAAAGATTAATTACCAACAACCTGTTATAGGGAAATGGTGAACATTAAAGCCAAATACATACATTAAATACACTAATAGCGGCTGTAGGGTAATAAAGTAAAGATATCTGTCATTAATAAATGGATTACATCTTGGAAACTTGAGTAATCATTACACATGTAGTCCTAGTGGACTTCTCTAGAGTTCCTAACCTATGAGGCATTTAGACCATTTGCAGATGCTTCTATTTAATTAATAAATTCCCCTTTGAAACATTCATATTCAGTAAATGGTAAACACTGTTTAAAATGTATAATTTGTTTAACTAACAAAAACTCTTTTAATGTATAAATAACATACACTCTTTTAAATAACTTAAGTAAATATAAATGTTTATTGTAATTATAATTAGATAGAAAAGTACTAACAAAAAAATTTAATAGCAATCTAGTATTAAAACGTAATTATTTTTTAGAAATAACTGATTATAATGAAAAAACAGAGATAGAAAAATAAAAAATAAACTTGAAATTTGTATATAATCTTCATCCTCTTAAACTTCAGCCGAGAACTAAACAAATAAGAGGTGAAATGATAATAGAAAATGGTAAAAATATAGTTTTTTATTTGTGAAAAAAATAAAAAAATGGAAAAAATATAGGACATACCAGTATCATCATTTTCAGACTTCCTCTTCTTGCATATTATCATTGACTTTGTGATCTTCATTTCTCTTGTAATACTTAATATTGCAGTTTGTTTTTTGTAAGATAATAGAATTTTATAACTGATTGGAGTTTAGTAAAAAACTATTCCTAGACTTTGATATACACTTATATAAAGGAGTCAAGTGATTATGGGAGTGGAATTCAAAGAGTCAAGTTAACCTAGACATAAGAATTGTACTTAAAGCATTTTTTAAGCTACAATATTAGGTATAGATAATCTAGTGTAATTGAACTATTATTGATTTAACAAAAGTTAATTTTGATGTCATTTCGATTAACATAAGTGGTTTTCATTACAGAATGGCGTAAATAAAAAGAATGTATTTTTAATGAATCATTATGACTTAGAATTTCCATAAATTATAATCTATTTTATACGTATATTAATTGTGGATACTATATTTGATTTAAAAAACTGTTTTAATAAACATTAATTTCTTCATAAGATGATTGGATACATGACTAAATGACATTGCAAAAACATTGTACTGAAAAATTGATGTTTATGTTTGAATTTTTATTAGAAAACAGCTTACATGAAAAGAAGGTACTTTAATAGCATCATTGAAATGTAAATCATTTGTAACTTAAATTATATGACATAAAGAGTATAGATAATATTTTTTGAGTCGTAATTGATTTTATTCTAACAAAATGTTTGATTATGCATTTTGTTTTCCAAGTATCTTGGAGATAATTTTTGTATGGAGATCTACCATAGTGGACTTATGTTAGAGGAGAAGTAAGTTTCTCTTATATACATCTTTCATTGTCTTCATTCAAATTATAAGCTTTAAAATGGACAATTTGAGAATTCATTGAATCTGTTTGCCTTAAAAACATAATCAAGGATATGATGTTCATGTATTTTAATTTGAAATGAATAAAGTAGACACATTGATTGAGAATTAAAAATGATTGAATAAGGTTGCTCAGTTTTATGTTTAGCAAACTTATTATTGTGATTTGATTTTTTAAGATTTCCTTGATTCTGTTTAGAGGGAAACATGATTAGGGATTTGATTTTAAGAAATTTTTAAGTGAAATGATTTAGTTGGTAGAAATAAGTTAAATAGGGGGAAAGCATTATAATTTGAACAATAAGAACATGTCAGGTAGTATAAAATTGATATCTAAAAAAAAAACAAAAAGTAAATGTAAAAACACTTTAACATTAAAAAAAAAAAAGGAAATAAGTGAAAACAAAATGCATAAAACTATTATAAAATCTAAATTAAAAAAAAAGAAAACCCAAAATGAATTACAAATCCACAAATTACAAATACCCAAATCAGACAAAATAAAACAATTGTTCAAATGATAATGTTCCAATAAAATTAACCAAAAAACACTAAAGACTGTAAAATTTTCAGTCTTTCTCAATCTTGATTTCCTTCATGAATCGAATCCCATCCTTGTTAGATGATCCACCATCACCTGTTAATGTGCTTGTCGCAGTGTCTTCAAATGACAAAAATCTCCTCTTCAAGCCAACATTTTCTGGGGTCTTCTCTTCATTATCACCACAAGAATCATTTATCTACATTACAAAAATGATAAAAGTAAGAAAAAAATAAAATAAAATTTGAAATGAAAAATAAAATTAAATAACTTTGTCAAGTTTATTACCTCAATAACTTCATCACCAGCCTCCTTAATAGCTGCTAATACATCAATCCTCTACAAAAAAGAGAACAACATTAATAAAGAAAACCATTTAAAGTACATTTGCAATGGTTATTTCAAAACCTAATACAAACCTTTTTGACCTTAATTTTTTCCTTAATATATTTATCCACCAAAGATTTCCCATGAAAGCAGGATCCAGAAGAATAATTTTGATCTTTACCACTTAAATTAACATCCCTCAGATGAACCTTGAAAATAGCAGTTTTGCCTACTATGGCAATGATTTCATCTGGACAATGGGGTAAACAATATTTCTTTTTTCCACTTTCTGTAATCTGAAAGAAATGAAAATAAGTGAAACTATTAGTAGATAAAATATTAAATAAATGACTTCAATTTAATAAAATAAAATTAAATTATTTTTAAAAACCTTAATATAGTGGTCCTTTAGCTCCACGGCAGATTGACCAACCAATGTTTCACAGCATTTGTCCCATAGCATGAATTTCGCCGTCTCATCACCAGAGTGAACATTCACCTTCACTTTATATCTTGGAATGGCCTTGGTTATATTGTTGTTACAACCTTTGCAAAAATAACCGCTTTCAACAGAATCCAACTTATGCATACAAACCTTACAACTAATAAAAGACCAACATCCATCAACAAATACTTCGTAAATTTGACCTATCACCCAAAAGTATCCTTCCTTCAAAATATAAAAAGAAATGAATGAAGATACGAATTCCTTTAAACATGAACAGAAACAGAAATAAAAGAGCAAAATTATTTTAAAAAAAACCTCCTTGCATTCCGTAAGATCGGCTACAGTCAAAACGTTAGCCAAACCACTTTCAAGTTCATCATAACCGGAATAAGCATTAGATGACTCAATTTGACCGATCTTATGAGAAGATCCAGATTCAACCGCAAACAAACTATGAAATTTGGAAGAGAAAATATATTAGCATATTAGCACATTAGAATATTAATATAAAAGATGAAAAGGTAAATAAAAAAATAATCAATGAACAAATTTACTACCTTTTCGGTTCGGCAATTTCGGAACAATAGGATCAACATGTAGTTTAGTAGCAAAAAATGCATTTGAGATTGAAATTTTACCTAAAATCATATAATAATAATAGTTAGTTATATTCACATCGAATAATGATGAGATAATTTATACTATAGAACAATATGGTATAGAATACATTACCATCATAACTTTTTGGTTTACACAACCGAATCAAAACAATCAAAGGAGAATCACCACATGTTTCAATGAGACTAAACATCTCATCAAAGCATAATCACCCCAAAGAGTAGTTTAAAGAGTTGTTCCGGGAAAAAAAAAAAATTTGTCAATAAAGGAACAAAAAAAATTACAAATAGTACATCAAACTGTGAAACATATATACTTCAAATGAAATAAGTAATTACCCAATGTCCTCCAATACGACTTCTATTAACTTTTCACTGGACTTGTACGTTGGTTGTGAATATGTTTCACTTTGCTTTTTCGACCAATCTCCCAACAACATCTAAGAAAAGGTTAAATTTAAAAAATTAATGTAGAAAAAAAAAAAGGAATTTGGATAAAAAATAGTTAAAATAAGAAATATAAATACCTATCAAGCCACAATCATCAACATCCGTTAAAGCTAGTAAATGAAAAAGACATTAGGGAAAAAACCTTTTTGGGAAACTTAAGCCCGTAATCGAATAAATATCGCATCTTGTTAAAGAAGATGATTTTCAAAGGATGTTCAGTAATGCGATACTTTCCCCTGTTTTCAACCACACTGAAATTAGAAATGTAATATACTGCACATTCATTCATTTTAGGACCATATTTATGCATAAACAATTTGGGAATTGTTGCTTGAATCCTTGCACCCTGAAATATAAAAAAGTTTCATAAGATGATGTAGAAAGAAAGAGTTCTTCAACCGAGACTACATCTTTGCATATAACAAAATGTGTAACTTACCTCTGAATCCACAAGAATTAACTCGAAACTTTCGGGTATCTTCACACCTTCTCTAACTTGAACTTTGTACTTCCTAGCCACACGAACATTGATAACCCGGTCGAGATCTTCCCTACGAAGGTCTTTTAATAGTGATGCAGGAACATACATTGTTGAATGAAGATGAATGAAGAAGAAGAGAGAGAAGTAAAAGAAGAAGAGAAAAGAACAAATTTGAAATGGAACTGTGTAACTATTTATATGTGATGTAAAACGATTGGACTTCAATTCTTATTTACATATTTTAATTTTTTATTGCCTGGGACTGTAAAAATAATTAAGGGACTGTAAGCAATTGTTGCCTTCTTTCATTTTCGAATTGGAGTTGTAATAAGTATATAATTATTAGGAACTGTTTTTAAGTAGAAATTATATTAAATGTTCATTAGAAATTCGAGACAGCATGCTTGTTAACTTAATGGTGAATCAGGTTAGTATTAATTACACAGTTTAGGAATACGAAGCATTTTTATTTCCATATTTAGATTTCATTTTTCCCGCCCAAATTTCTGTTTTAGGAAAGAATCCTTATTCACTTCAGCCATTATATAGTTATAGATGTGGATATGACTTTCCATATTCACAAACTCTTCATAAGCCCATTTCAAGTTGCACTTTTTGAACATTAATTTATCATTCATCCAGAAATGTTGTTGAGTAAATAAATGCATTTTCCTAATCTACACTAAATGTAGATTTTAATTTTGCAACTTATTTTCATTAGAAAAAATGAAACTATTTTGAAATTTTGGTCAAAATGTGGTCAAATCATATTTTTTCAACTCATTTCTAACTAGGGGTGTGCACGGGCCTAAAGCCCGCAGGCTTCAATTTCAAGAGCCCAACATAGCGGGCTTCATGCGGGCTCAAATTAACGGGCTTTTGCGGGCTTTAAAAGGGCATTGAGTGAGCTCGGGCTTGACGGGCTTACAAATTAGATGTTGTATTTTGAAAATTTTATATCTATTATATTTTGGACTTTAAATTATTTTCAGCCCATCAATCCATTACCACTTTATCATTTTGTCATGGAGTTTTTTGGAGCCCAATTATTCAAGATCAAAAGAATTGCCATATAAATTATTTTCAGCCTATCAATCCATAATAAATCCATAATAAGACGGTGTCAATTTTTTATCCCACCCTCAATCTTGTTTTGTTCCTGATCTTATAGTTATAGTCGTCCGTATCATGATAAAAAGAGCCATTGGAATCATTTCAAATGTGGGTTTTTAGGTTGGCCCAAATGAGGGTTTCTTTTTATTACATATTTTTTATAGTACATTTTATGGTACTGATGGCCAGTTTCATACAGCGCCTTTCGACCATTATTCATGGTTGGAGCAATACATAGGTTGCAAACTTACAGTGCCAAATCCAAAATTCTGGAGTGGTCTTTTAATAATTATTTTGTACAAAATATACAATCATTAGAAAATAATATTCAGTATGTTTCAAAGTAAAAGTCTTATACTCCCTCCGTTCCTGAAAGATTGTCCCGTTTGCCATTTTGATTTGTCCCAAAAAGTATGTCTCATTTTTAAACTTAGTCATGAATATTAGTGCAAATCTACTAAGGTACAAGAAGGTGAAGCTCTTCCTTAATAATTGCAAAATGTACAACATGACAATCTTTTAGGGACGGAGGGAGTATTATTTTTTGATACATGCTGCAATGAGTGTTAAATTTATTATATACGTATATAAATTACAAAACGACGTAGTTTTGAAAGAGACGGGTCGGGGCCTAACGGACTGTAGAACAATAAGAGCCCGCGGACCTTCAAGCTGTCAAGCCCAGCAGGATTGAAAACATTGCAGGCGCGGGCCTTGCGGGCCGGATTTTTGCGGGCCTAGCGGGCCGATGAGCGGGTTTGTACCCTCCTATTTCTAACAGATCATTGGTCTGATGCTTCGAGCAAAATTTTCATTTTTTTTTGCATTTTTTATTGCAGTGGCGGCCCAGCAGAGTGCGTTTGCGAAGCACATATTGGTCATTGAACCACTATTTATTTAAACATAACTCGTAGTTTTAACAAATAATTTACATTTAATGAACATAAAGTAAAAGCAAATAGTAATTTTAATCATTAATTTATATTTAACGGACATAAAATAAAAACATAAAGTAAACACAAAAAGAAAACACATAATAGTAAAAATATTTTTATAGACGGAGGAGGAAGATGATGAATACTTATAAATAGGCAGAGGAGGTTGATTGATGAATTCTTTTATATATATATATATATATATATATATATATATATATATATATATATATATATATATATATATATATATATATATATATATAGATTTGAGGTTTGAACAAAATGTGATTGATTGATGAAAAAATTAATTATTGACTAAATAAATAAATAAATAAAAAAGAATGCAATTTTATTTTTATTTATTTGTTTTCTATTTATCTTTACGTGTGTGGTTCAAGCAATAAGAAAAAAATGAAAAAGGAAAGGTTGGAGAAAAAATCTTGCACATGCGTGTCCACCATAAGAGGAGTTGGAGTAATCTGATTGGCTAGTTATATTAAAATGGCCAAACATGTGCCCTCTCTTGATTTCCGCACATTTAAAACTTCTGGTACTGACTACCTAGACATGTCTTTATTTTCAACTTTATGTAATCACAATTATACCCCCACTCAATTACATAATTTACTCTATTTTCATCCTTTAGGTTTGTCAAAAACTCCAACTATTACCCTTATTGTATGAATTACTACTACTTTTCTTTATCAATACTTACTTACTTAGGCTCCGTTTGTTTTACGAAAAATAACCCTCGAAAAATAATTTATTGGAAAATATTTTTCAAAAGATGAAAATGTTTTTCGGAAAATATTTTTCGATGTTTGGTGAATCTTAAGAAAATATTTTTCGAAAAATATTTTTCGATGTTTGGTAGTTTCATTAAACTAACTTTCTAAAGGTAAAATCAATATAAACAAAGGAAAATGAGGAAAATGTTTTTCGAAAAACAACATCCTTAGGTAGAGGTAAGAAAGTCATTTTCCTTAGAAATCAAAGTTATTTTTCATTGACCCGGAAAATATTTTTCGTTGACTTCATTTTTCGGTGTTTACCAAACACCGAAAAATGAGAAAAACATTTTCCGAAAAATGTTTTCCCCCAAACAAACGGAGCCTTAGTACGTTGTCGGTTAGACTAATTTTTATTTTCATAATTGAAGCTAGACGATTCATCATACTCCCTCTGTCCCGCTACAAACCGCACACTTTCTATTTTGGGCGTCCCATTACAAATCGCACACTTTATAAAATGACAAAGAATCTTTACTATTCCCTCTACTCATTCTCTCTCCTACATTATTTTAATACTCACAACACCATTATAATTTACTATTTCCTCCACTCATTCTCTCTCCTATTTTACTTTTACACTCACAACATTTATATCATTATTTTTTTCCTTAATCCCCGCGCAAACAGTAACAGTGCGATTACTAGCGGGACGGAGGGAATATATTATAAGTGTCACGTTTTTAAATAAAAAATAACTAATTTATAAAGAATTAAAACATACTTTGTCTATCCCACTTGAAGGTTCACTTATTTTTACAAATTAGTGTCTCATTTAAAGTTTTACGTTTTCTAAATTAGAAATTAGATCTATTTGTCACACTCACAACAATGACTCATTTATTTCACTTTATCTTTATTTTCATAATTGAAGCTAGACGATTCATCATATATTATAAGTGTCACATTTTTAAATAAAAAGACAATTTATAAAGAATTAAAACATACTTTGTCTGACCCACTTGAAGGTTCCCTTATTTTTTCAAATTAGTCTCATTTAAAGTTTTACATTTTCTAAAATAGAAATTAGATCTATTTGTCACACTCATAATAATAACTCATTTATTTCACTTTCTCTCTCCTACCAAACTATCTACACTTATAAATTACAATATATAACCTTTTTTTATATATATTTTAATTTTTATATCTAACTCAAACGGTGAACCTTCAATTAAGATTAGAAACTTTGAAGGGCGAAGAAACTAACATATGGTCAAAAATCTCGAAATACAAAAAAAGCAATTGAGCATTATTATCTGCAAGGGTATTTATGTCATTTCGTAATTCGCAAGCTTTATCCAATCCACGTCGATTCCCCACACTTTCCTCTCATCTCCTCCCTATAAATACTCCACCAGTTCCCCTTTCCCAAAATATCACTGTTGCTCATAACACACACACACACGCACGCAATTGTTCTTCAATACACACACACATTTCGATCGATCAAATCGAAGATCTCTGTAAGTGAAATTTGTTCTAACTTTTATTTTCTCTATCGATTCGTAATTTGATTCATCTATATCTGCCATCTGCGTATGTATATACATAGCTGTATGTAATCACTGTTGATTCAGTTTTTTGAATCTAACAGACCGATTAGGTTAACACTCCATATATTTGTCAAATTGGAGGGTTTAGTATTAGAAATTTACACTGAGATTTCATAAATTAAGGAAACATTTCAATCGGATTTTGGAGAATGAGTACCTGTAGTTGTATTGGATTATCCACCATGAAACCTAGTTGTAGAATCTTAATTGCTTGTAGTAGTAAAAGATCTACAATGTTTGGATATTCAATGTCAAAATGTACCCATTCCACTGTCAACAATTTGTCGAAATCTCAATTTAAGCTACATGGGAACAGGCTATTTCATGGGCGTAGCAGTAGGATTTTAGGGTTTGGAGGTGTGGTTGATAGTAATGGTAGTTACGGGAAGAATGTAGGGTATAGAAGTAGTGTGATTGATTTGAGTCGGAAGGGTTTTTGTGGTTCCGATTTGAATTGGAGACAACCTAAGGTTTTTATAAATGGTTGTCATGTTGGTGGAGTTGGTAGGTGTGGTAGGGGTGTAGTTAAAGTGGCATCAAATTTTAGGAATCAGTCGACTTCTTCGGTTGAGTCTCATGTTAGTGAGAAGAGTTGGGAGAAGATTTATATTCAACAAGGTGGATTTAATGTGAAGCCTTTGGTGATTGAGAAGATAGATAGTGGTTCTGATGTAGAGGAAGAGAAAAAGGTAGAGGTTAATGCAGATAATTTGAAGGGTTTGAATGGGTCAAAACTTTTGACCTCTGAGAGAATGCTGTCTGAAATTGAAAAGGAAGCTTGGGATTTGTTACAAGGTTCTGTGGTGAATTATTGTGGAAACCCGATTGGGACTGTTGCAGCTTGTGATCCAATCGATAATATACCACTGAACTATGATCAGGTTTTCATTCGTGATTTTGTACCATCAGCTCTTGCGTTCTTGCTTAATGGAGAAGGAGAGATTGTTAAGAATTTTCTGCTCCATACCCTTCAGTTGCAGGTATTCATTGATGCTTTGACTTGATCTTTGTCTATTTGTATTTTATTATGGCACGCTCTATATGACAACTTTCCCTTACATAATAGTCACATACTCCCATGATTTATTCATTGTTAAGATGCAGTATTTCATTTCAATTATATTATTCTGCACTTGATCGCTTTGTATGGAGCATTGCTCACCTTTGATAATACAAACGGGTCAGGATTTTCAGTATAAATGACCGAGTCTCCTACTGTTGTGTTTTCACTTGGTGATTGTGTTGGTCCTTTTCCAAAGCTTATGTATAAAAATTCTTAAATATGCATTGAATTTTTTCTCCAACGGAGTTCAATTGCTTCACAAGGATGCCAATCAAACAAAGTTAATTAGCATAATATCTTAAGTTTTCATTGCTCAAGTAGGATTGAAAATTTGTAGGTCATCCCACCTTAATTGGCTACTATTAACCCCTTTTTATTTACTCCATTAGTCGATGGCCCCATGTTCTGCATTTTGATTAGGCTTTCCACTAGTTAGCTTGCATCGTTGATTTAAGCTGCTGCCCAAAAGAAACTTCTAATACTTCCTTTAATTCTTGCTGCCCAGAGTTGGGAAAAGACGGTTGACTGCCACAGCCCTGGACAAGGGTTGATGCCAGCAAGCTTTAAAGTAAGGAATATACCTCTTGATGGAAAACCGGGAGAGTTTGAGGATGTTCTGGATCCTGATTTTGGTGAATCTGCAATTGGACGTGTTGCACCTGTTGATTCTGGTATGGAGGCCAATTTTAGATAGCTTTCACATATGTAATTTCTCACCTAGGTTTCGTTTTGCTGCTTTCTCCCTGTTTATCCACTAAGCAGGGTGTTGACTTTTTGGAGCAGGGTTGTGGTGGATTATTTTGCTTAGATCTTATGGAAAGATCACAGGCGACTATTCTTTGCAAGAGCGAGTAGATGTTCAGACAGGCATAAGACTGATACTCAATTTGTGCTTAACGGATGGGTTTGACATGTTTCCCACTCTGTTGGTCACTGATGGCTCTTGCATGATAGATAGAAGGATGGGTATTCATGGCCACCCTCTTGAAATCCAAGTAAGTTACACTCGATGCTCTAAGGCAGTTACTTTATGTATATTTGGCTTAAGGTCAACTATTTTCTTGAATTTAGACCACTATCTTGTTCAAAAGTTGCAATTATTGCCCATGTTTCACCAGCACATTAATTTGATTTTCATATGCACTAAGAGTCATTTAGAAGTAAAGAACTTTTGCTTCAAGTTCTCATTCGAGCAAACATTGTACATATGGAATTAAAACTGATGCAAGAAACATATATACGAAACTGGTAAGGGAAAAAATAACTCTGTTGCAGCTACTAGGTGTGTCAACCTGTAAGATCGATCATATAAGAGCTGCGATGAATGTTTTAGCATCTTAATTGGAGCTTAGTTGTTACGAACTAAAGATGTCTAAAGATTGCTAGTTCTTAGGATTAAGGATAAAACTCATCTCATAGTTGCATTTTAGTCCCAGTTTAATCCCTCTGAATCAGGCATAATTATAATTGGTGGTGCATAATCGTCCATCTCTCTCGATTTTCAAATTAAAATGTCTTTATATTGCACAGTTCATATATTTGAGGATAAGACTTTTCATTATTTCCTTAAATTATAGCCCCGCTATGTAGTATTTATTCCACTTCTATAAGGCTTAGTTGCACTACAATAGCTTGTACCGTAATCAAGTTGACAGCGACTTTCTAAAAGATTTCTAGTAATTGCTAATAGCCTGAGCACTCGACATGGTAATATGAGCAGAAATTGTGCTTGACCATTTCACATTTGTTACTGATTTTGAGGTTATAAATTATAATGATGCGAGTGCCTCATTTTTACAATGACTGCCACTATCAAGGCGAGACTCACCTTGTAGTAATTTTATATATGCAGATGTCTCGACTAGATAGTTGTGGCTGTAGTTTGTCCCTTACGAAGATGCTCACTTCTGCTATCAGTTATTCTAAATGTTTGAGGTTCATGAGAATGATCGTGAATTCATGATAAACTGGTCCCAGTAGTACTTTATGGAATGAAAGTCCAGATTAATTTTGGTGAAGCTCACATAATTATTAAACTCATGCGGTAAAAGTCATGTATCTAAACTGGATTGCTTTTTTTGGGGGGGGGTGTGCTACAACAAAGGTTCGGCTCCCCCTCCCTCTACCGCAACAACAAATATAATACCCTAACACAAATGATGAGAGCTGATAAAGGAGAAAACAAACACTACAACTGGCTTTTCTTGCATGGGTCATACATGGCTTGCATTTACACCTATCCCATGTTCTTCTCCAATTTGCTTTTCATTGTTTGCTCGACATATTTGGCATATTGCAGGCTTTATTTTACTCGGCTTTACGCTGCTCCAGAGAGATGCTCACTGTTAATGATGCTACCAAGAATTTGGTAGCAGCTGTCAATAACCGACTTAGTGCGCTATCATTTCATATTAGAGAGTACTATTGGGTGGACATAACGAAGATTAATGAGATATATCGTTACAAGACAGAGGAATACTCTACTGATGCCATCAACAAGTTCAATATTTATCCAGAACAAATTCCTTCTTGGCTAGTTGACTGGATTCCTGAGGCTGGTGGTTATCTCATTGGGAACTTACAACCTGCTCACATGGATTTTAGGTTTTTCACACTTGGTAATCTTTGGGCAATCATTTCATCACTGGGTACTGCAAAACAGAATGATGGCATATTGAATTTAATTGAAGAAAAATGGGACGATCTCGTAGCCAATATGCCTCTGAAGATATGTTATCCTGCTATGGAGGCTGAGGAATGGCGTATAATTACTGGCAGTGACCCAAAAAATACGTGAGGCTCTATATACCTTTTCTCTTTTTTTCATTTTCAGGTTGTCAATAAACTTAGTTTGTGTTAAAGCCTAGCATACATATACTTGAGAAATATAATAATTGGGGTAAATGTCTTATCTTCTACCTGCAGCCCTTGGTCATATCACAATGGAGGATCCTGGCCCACGCTCCTTTGGCAGGTATCCTGGTTTATCTCATTCTTGACCTACTCTTTTATTGATAAATAATGAGATAGATGTAAATTAGTTTGATAAGTTCGGTAATGCAAAAACTAATTCCGGGTAAGCGGGTCGTGTGGGGTTTTTGTGAATGTCTGAAAATTTTGGTCATAATGTTCTCTGTGCTCCGTTGAGTTCTTTTTGGTTCGACTCTTTATGAAGTTGTAACTTAACTGATTGGCAAGAGTTATAGACACACTTTAACAAAAACAGAAGTACTCTTTAAGGAAGTACTGTAACGTGGTTGGTTTAGCATAAGCGTTTTGACATTCGGGGATAATGAACTTTTTTGTGTTTTGTTTCAGTCAATTAGAAAGGGGCATGGATTTATGAAAAATTTATTATGTGCAAGTGCAACAGTTTTCCAACTTCCTAGCTTCCTTCTCCTTTTCCTCCTTAAATTTAAATGTTATGTTGGATGAGAAGCCTATCCACCCCCATTTTCACATTTCCCTTCCACCAAGCAGAGTGTATGGCCAGTTTGGCATTGCCTCAGATTATGCAAAAGTGATCCTCGACTCTAACGAAACTGATTCTTAATAAACTATTTTCTTATAAATATTATTAGATATAAGCAATTATGAAGATTAGCTAGATAATGGATAATTATCTAATAGTGATTTAAGGTTATTATTGGCTAAATAAAAAATAAAAAATGGATACCATTGGCTAAATAACTAATGACTTTGTTTATGTTTTGGTTAGAATCACTGGAAAAGTTGAGCCATAGTTAATTCTCCCTTGGCACAGTTTTTGTGTTTTGATACCCTAAATGCAGAATTACTTTTGACAGCTAAACACCCTAAAAGTGATTTTAGGCTTCCAAAATAAAATGCTTTACTCCCTAAAATTGGCTGTGGAACACTCTGGCACCTTATACTTCTGCCATTTACAGTTGAGATTATGAAAATCTAAGTCCAGTTGTCATTTTCATATTCTGAGTTGCTTGCTTGGAGCTTGGCCATGTTCTTATCTTCTTACTTGTTATTTCAGTTCACACTAGCCTGCATGAAGATGGGGAGACCAGGATTAGCGAGAAAAGCAATCGATTTGGCTGAGAAGAGGCTTTCATTGGACCACTGGCCTGAATATTACGACACGAAATCTGGAAGATTTATAGGAAAACAATCTCGACTCCATCAAACCTGGACAGTTGCTGGATTCCTCACCTCAAAGATGTTATTAGAGAACCCCGACATGGCTTCCATGCTTTTCTGGGAAGAAGACTATGAACTTCTCGAGAATTGTGTTTGTGGGCTCGGGAAACCTGGCCGAAAGAAGTGTTCTCGATTCGCTGCCAAATCTCAGACTACTGGCTAGAAAAAATCTCACTTTCCCAGCATAATAAAAGAAGGCATTTCTTCTCAACTTTTACAAATATAGAACGAAGCTGACTTCATTACTCTTCAGAGAAAACTGTAAGTCTCAAAATTTATCCTTTTGATTCAGTATAGTGTTTGTTTTACGTAGCTCTTTATCGATTATTACAGGCGAATGATTGATTTGAACCAGGGTTGATGATGGTTTTAAAAATTCATCAACCTACAATTGTCATTTATGACTGAAGAGCAATCTGAACTTATTTGATTTGCTTATTTTAGTGTGTAATAATATTCATTAATATATATATATAGCAAACCATTGTTTTTGTCACCATTTAGTGTTGCTTTAGCCTTTAGCTCTTGAGAATGTGTTCAATTATGAGATAGTAAAAGTCTCTGTTGACATGAGTTATATTAGTTACACTCTTAGTAAGTGACTCACGCTTGTTGCAAAGAAATTTTGCAATTAATTTTTCACTTGAAAAACATAGTTGAAAGAGAGGTACGTGTATAAGAGCGAAATAGGATTACTGAATGGACGCGTATTTAAGAATGCAAGTAGTAGTATAGGGCTACACTGTCTGTAGAGGGTTTGTTCATGTAAGCATTCAAGAGTATTAGACATTAAATATTAGCAAAACAAACGATCATGGAGGCTCGGGTTGGGAGTTTCAGTAAGGGAAGAGATGGAAGTAGGGACGAAGCTGGGAATCATACAAATGATAATGACATAACATGTCATATTACTACCTGTAACTTTCGCACTAGTATTATTCAGTTGTTTCTGGTAGGTAGATATGGCAAGGGGTCACAACAACCTGTATGAAGTTACTACACTTCACGAGTGGGATACATTTGTTTTCTTAAGCCATAGGCGCATGAATGAGGGTCCGGGGACTATGACATCGGATGTCATGGCAGTTCAGATCTCTTATTGCACTATATTCAGATGTTACACAAACTCAATCCTGTGAATGAGAGTGTGTGTGGGTGTGTGTGTGTAAGAGAGAGAGAGAGAGAGAGAGAGAGAGAGAGAGAGAGAGAGAAAGGTTAGTAATTAGAAGGGGTATTGAACAAGGTAGTGTACAATGGTAGTACTTTTAAAACTACTTAAGCTGTCCTTCTACTTAAAAGTTAAACCTAATCTCCCAACCTAAGTGACCAAAATTTGTTGGTGATGATTGTAAGCAAAATTCCCATTTTGGGTTACCACATAAAAACACACACCAACCTAAACCCTTCATCTTTTAATACTTAGCTCTAACAATATGTTATAGGTTCACACACATATTTTCCTCTAATTAAAATTCTTCATCTCCTTCTTGCACTTTGAAAAGGTTAAGACGTCCGTCTCCTAGACGCAGGGTGTAGGAAGTTTTCTTGTACTCGGCCCAAGTGAACGGTTTATAGAGACGAGGGTAGTCAAGTGTGATCAATTCAGGTAGACAAGTTATCTTTGCTTGGAGCGGCGGAGCAGCAAAATAGGCCATTGACATTCTAGACTCGTACGAGTTAGCCATTGCCCTATGTCGTACACTTACAAACCTTCCATTTGTCATTGCCTGCACAATCAACACAAGAGAGAAGAGATTAGTTTGGTTAGGTCACTTTATTTGCCTTTGCTTAATATGAGATTGGTTTTCTACCTCTTACTATATCAAATTCGACGCTGCTACACTACTATTTCCAAATTCATACTACTGAATTTACCACACACAAACACAGGCCTCCATCTCTCTCTCTCTCTCTCTCTCTCTCTCTCTCTCTCTCTCTCTCTCTCTCTCTCTCTCTCTCTCTCTCTCTCTCTCTCTCTCTCACTCACTCACTCACTCACTCACAGAACACATGAAGCAAAGTATTAGTTGGATTGTAACAATAATACTGTGGGGGAATGAAGTTTTGATTCATTATTGGTGGGGGTATGGTAGTGACTATTGAGAAAATCTTTATTTCAAAAGGACAGTTTGCTGACCCAACAAGAGGCAAAGACCTCAAAGGCAGGACTAGGCCCAACCCTATAAACCCTTTTTTTGTGGTTCTTGTCCCTCATTGGATAGAAACTCACTAGGTGGGTCCCACTATCAGTCCCAAAAAGTGATGAGCTTCCATCACATCATCCAGTAACCCCTGAATCCCCTCTGAACCAGTTGCGGTGCAGTGCAGTGAGGTGTGCAGTGATTCCAACTCATGATTTTCAGTTTCAGTTTTCAGCAGTTCCTTTCAGTCAGTTCCCCCCACATCTTTGTAAGATTTGTTTGTGATTATCATGAACAACAGTTGTTAGATAGAGAAAGTGCACCTATCTCTTTACTATTGTCCAAATTGAGGTTATTGCTTTTTTTAGTTGTCTTATTCTATATTTAAATATTTCTTTATTAAAAAATAAAAAAAAATATTTTGATGAGGTATAAATAAATTGCAAACACAAATACCTTAAGGCTCTTAAAGTATGTGTGTTGTGACTTGTGAGAGAAGGACTGAAGAGGAGAGGGCTCACTCACCTGCAGTACATCACCCACATTGACACAGAAAGCAGTGGGGTCAGGAGTGATTGGGACCCACACCCCATCTTCTAGAGAGATTTGAAGTCCACCCACACCGTTAGATCTCAATACAGTCAAGATCTGAGGGTCAGAATGCTCTCCAAACCCAATCCTCTGCTGTTGCTGTTGCTGATGTGGGGGTGAGGAGGAGGGTGACGTGTCACCATCCATGAGAGGTGGATAGTGATTAAGCCTGATGATAGAGTCACTTTCAACGTCCCTGATTAGCCTGGTGAATGCTGACTTGTCTGGGACCCACAATCCTTCTGCCATCAGTTCCAATATCTCACATGCTAACCCCCTAACTGCTTCTACATAACCATTCACTGCACAGCTGGACACCAACACACACACACACACAGTGAGTCAAAAAAGAAACACACAAGTACTTGGTGAAAACTCAGCTTTTGGGTAATTTGGTTTTGCCTCATTTGGTAAAAAGTACTAGTCACCTTTGGCTTATTTGGATTCTTATTCTCATTTTTTCTCTCTAGAAATTTGATTTTCTTGATTTGATTGTAACTTGTTGGGTGGGTGGGATGGGGGATGAATATTTCTGGCTAGTAAATCTGATTCCCCAATCTTTTATTGGCCCAGTACAATATACTCTCTCTCTCTCTCCCCGTCTCATATTCTCTCTCTCCGTCTCATATTAATATGTAAAAGTTTTTTTTCAACGTTTCAAACTAATCAACAAAGTCTCAAAATAAAAATGAAATTCACTTTCGATACTCGCAACAACTACCCACTTACTTCACTTTCTCTTTCCTACCCTACCAGTAACACCACAACACATCACCTTTTTTCACATTTTTTCTTAATTTTTATACCTAACCTATTTGTATATATTACTATAGGACGTATGGAGTACTTCCTCTCCCTTCTCATCTTCACTTAAAATTGTAACTTTAATCGGGACGAAAGAAGTACTCTTTCCGTCCCACATTAGCTTATCCATTTATTGTTGAGCGCGAAAAATAAGAAGGGAATATATATAATGTTATTAAAGTAGGAGTTGTGAGTGAATAATTGTTGTAAGTATGACAAGTGAGTCTCATGAATAAAGAAGTATTAAAAAATTTTCTTTTTAGGAAAGTGAGACTTTAAAGTGGAACGTTCAAAATAACAAAATGAATTAGGTTTTAGGGGAAGGAAGGAGTATATTTTATGTGATTTAAAGTATGTGCAATTAAAATGTGTATCGACATTCCATTTAATTTCTCAATTTCACTCATTTATATTGATCACAACCGTCCACATCACACACATCGTTATCATCGTAGGTCCATTATTGTGAAATTACATATTATCCGCTCATTCTAGACTGACAAACAACAATACGACAGCTACCGTCCTTAATCTATTTCATCATCATCATCTCTCTTTTTTTTTTTTTCGGTGCACAAAAACGTTACAAGAAGAAGATGATACAGTTTCTAACATGTGATTTTACTAAAGTACTCCCTCCGACCCGCTTGAAGAGGCAAAGTTTTGGTCTTACACACGAGAATTAAGAAAAGTGACGTAGGAAAGAGAAAAAATGTATAGTGAAATAAATGTTGTGAGTATGAAAAGTGATGTAGGAAAGAGAAAGTGGGATATAGAATAGTTAGTGGATAGGTATTATAAGTATGACAAGTCGGTTCCACAAATAAAGAAATAATAAAAAAGTTTCCATTTTTGAATTGTACCTTTACAAATGAGACACACAGAAAGAAAATTTGTGCCTCTTCAAACGGGACAAAGAGAGTATAGTTTATTTTATATCATCACTAAAAGTTTGTTTTGCCTACATCCACAAAAGATGATAGAATTCAAGTTCAATTTGAAAGTATACATGCTTTTATCATCTCAACCTTCTTAACGTTCAAAGACGTCAGAAGGAAATGGTGACACCCTCCACATAAATACAAACATGATACTCACATAAACGTTATGCTAGATCGATCATCCGTTAAAACTGTACTTTTAAATAAAAACGATCGAGCTATAACTACATACTCCCTCCGTCCCACTTTACTTGGCACCAACTTTTTGGGTGTGGGAATTAAGGAAAAGTGATGTAAGAAAGAGAAAAAGTTAAATGTTGTGAGTATGAAGAATTAAATAGGAGAGAGAATGAGTGGGAGGAATAGTTAGGAGAGAGAAGGTTGTGAGTGTAAAAGTGAAGTAGGAGAGAGAATGAGTGGAGGGAATAGTGAATATTCTTTTCCATTTTGGGCAGTGCCAAGTGAAGTGGGACGACCCAAAATGGAAATTAGTGCCAAGTAAAGTGGGACGGAGGGAGTATGTTTTATAATATCATACTTTTTCTGTCCCAAAATGTTGTTACTTTTCTTAATATCCGTTTTAATGTCGGATTAACCACCTTTTTTTTTTTCACTACTCACACACATACAAAGAAGCGCCTAGAAAATTTTAGGGAGAGAAAGTCTTCCCTCTAACTTCTGAGGAGGATCGAACCCATGACCTCCAGATTGAAAGTCATGAGCTCTGACTACCAGATCAAAGCCTTATTATTTGACGGAGGGGATATCTTTCTTTGAATTTGAGGAGAGAGAGAGGGGGGAAGTGACATAAAGTGTTAGATTTTCATTAATGTAAAGTGTTTAGATCATCTGTTATAACTCATAAATCTATCTCACTTAAACACAATTAGATTGGTTGAATTTACTTTTATTCTCAACTTTACTTGAACACGTAATTCTTCAAATTGCTCTCTCTCTCTCTCTCTCCCCTCCCCCTCTACTGAATGTGGAAGTAGGATTTGATGTTGTCACTCGTCAATCAAGGGCGGCTAGGCTAGTGGTAAAGTGTAGGCTAACGCGGAGAATACATAAAAGGGGTGCTTGACAACTGTATCTTAAGTGATTTGAAACTGTAACATCGACAAATTTGCTGTAGATTTGTTCTTAATCTATAAAGTTTATATTTTAAATGTGTAGTCAAGATTAAATGTTGAACAAATATGTCATTCTAGAGACATCTAACTTAATCTTCTTTGCAAAATATCCAAAAAGATTGTGTAGTGGTCTCTTACCAATCAAGGTTCTAAAAAGCGCTAGACGAATGTTAGGCGGCGGAGTCGAACCTAGCGTCTAGACGAAAACTAGTCGGGATTAGTCGGGACCTAGGCGGGGCTTAGAACTAGGCGTTGGACAGAGGCCTAGTGCCTAGACGAAGCCTAGGCCCCTTTAGGCGGAATCTTTTAGAACACTGTCTCTTACACAAATCGACGGTATCTATTTATACGTATCGCTGAAAACTTACAACGTGATAACTGCAGTTGTTTCAAATTCTTTAAACTTACAACACCATAATAATATTCCAAATTGGGTTATATTAGAAAATAAGAAAAGTAGAAAAGACTAATTTATTATAATTTTTAAGAAATGTTATTAATTATATTAAGCAATTCTAAAAATAGAAACATAGAAGTACAACATTGCAAGTTACCTTAACATGACCAACTGAACATCTTTATGACCTAAAAGTTTGATTAACTACAAAAGCAACAATGACCCGACCCACTTTTCTTTCTTTGATTGCCTAAATTTGACATAAACCTACCAAATAAAAAAGTTTGATTTGCATGACACCCACACCATTATTATTTATTTACTACTATATATTATATATATCTCATATTCTATTCCTAGTATCAACCTAGTAATAGTAATAGATTTTTGAAAGTGATACACCATCAAACTACATAGATTACATTAATTAATTGGTAATTAAGAGGTTGTTAATTAGGTTGTTCTAGATTAAATCGATTGAGTGTCGAATTCGAGCTTTGAAAATGTGTTTAAACCGCCCTTGTAATTCTACCTGATTCACGTTATTCGACACCTAATGTGATGACCCGTGTTATCGGTTGTTCGCACCATATATATAATAAATTTTTCTCCATTATAACAAATTTTTTATTTTTAAAAGAAAGTTGAGCACTCATTTTGCAACAGAAAAACATAAATATGAAAAAAAAACATGAGTTTTCTATGTGCATGTGCATATTTTTATATTTTTATATGCATATATAGATATATCTAATATTCCAAATTGAGTGTTGATTTGTCTTTGTGATTGTCAAGAAGGTTGTTTTTGTCTCAAACCAAGTATCCATTTTGATTTTTTATTGTTAAAAAAATTAGATTTTATTTTGCAATGGGGGAGAAATGATAGAGTTTGCAATAAAAACACACAAATATATATATATATATATATATATATATATATATATATATATATATATATATATATATATATATATATGAAAAAATATGAATATTTGGAACCTGAATTTTGAAGGGTCATTGGAGATGAATTTGGATCGCTGAGAAATAGAAGAAGGGTTGGTGTTTAGAATAAGATATTCAACTTCTCCGGTATCGCCATTGAAGCCAATGTTCTTGCTCCCATACCCATACGGGTCAGCAGGTCCGGCCCGTTGTTTCTCGGGTTCTGGTTTAGAGAAGAAACCGTAACTTTCATCCTCCATTTTCTTTATAACATCATCAGGGACGCCATGGTTGATGATCTTGAAGAAACCAAATTCTTCACAAGCTTTTACAATGAGCTTTGCCACCTCTAATCTTGAACCTTTCATGAGGTCGATTATCGGTATCTCCATTTCTCGAATCTTTTCGACCCGGATTATTGGGTTTGGATTACTTGCCACCACCATTTTGTATGTTTGATATTATGGGTTGTGTCAAGAGAGAAAGGTGTTGGAGGAGGAGTTTTTTTTTGTGTGTGTGTGTGTGTTTGTGAAGAGGTGAGGGAGGGAGGATCTATTAGGGGATGGGGGTATAAATAAATAAATTTTAGGGGAGGGGGGGTGGGGTGGGGTGGGGTTAGACTTTTAGCAAATTTGACATTTGTGTGATCTTTGTTTTGACCAAATCATTTTCTATTAATTATAGTATTATTTTTTTTTATTTAAAAATAAATGTCTATAATGGTTTAGAAATAAATATTATTTTTATTGCATATTTATGTTTGATAAATTCTATATTAATTGAGACGGAGGGAGTATTTGAT
The DNA here is from genome assembly GCA_022495995.1 of Adenophora triphylla var. japonica. NCBI lineage: Eukaryota > Viridiplantae > Streptophyta > Magnoliopsida > Asterales > Campanulaceae > Adenophora > Adenophora triphylla. Next base: position 205,875 of record JAFEMH010002430.1, read on the forward strand.
ATTATATAATATGGTTTAAAAAGAAATGAAAGATATGAGATTGTTGGTTTAATGTGGTCATGGCCCAAATTAAATATTGGCAATAAGTTTGTATGTTGTTGGTGTAATTTTATTTCTAAGCAAATCAACAGTTGGGGTTTAATGTCTTGGTGAGTTAGTGGCTAACATGAACATCAATCAAATCAACTTCTAAGTTGGTCCATTTTCTTCTAATGATTTAAGTTTCTACCCTTCCGTTCCATTCTAAATGTTTCAACTTTTCTTTTTGGACATCCCACTTAAAATGTCTCAATCCAAAAAAAGAAATTTTTTTTTTACTATTCCACCCATTCATTCTCTCTCCTACTTTACTTTTACACTCATAACATTCTCTCTCCTAACTATTCCACCCACTCATACTCTCTCTTATTTAATTTTTCATACTCACAACATTTAAATTTTTTCTCTTTCTTATATCACTTTCCTTAATTTCCGCACCAAACCCATTTTGAGACACTTAGATTGGGACGGAGGGAGTAGTTATTACTCCCTCCGTCCCAATCTAAATGTCCCAAAATTCTTGCGACTCGAGAATTAAGAAATGAATATATATAATGTAAAAAGTGTATAGTGAAATAAATGTTGTGAGTATGAAAGTGATATAGGAAAGAGAAAGTGGGGTAGGAAATAGTTAGTGAATATTTATTATGAGTATGATAATTGGGTCCTACAAATAAAAAAGTAATAAAAAACTTTCCTTTTTTGAATTGAGACATTTTAAATGGGACACTAAAAAAGGAAAGTTGGGACATTTGTAATGAGACGGAGGAAGTATATGATTATTGATGCTGCAGGAATTGTGCTTATCAATCTTCCTCCACGTGGCAGGACGAATCACCTGGCTCCTTGACCTGAAATCAGAACCCACGACTAGCCGGATGTGTCTCCGGCGAAGACGCTCGGGCGTGAGAGTAAGATCACAGTTGAATATAGCTCAAAATGTATTGAATGAATGAAGTCCAATAGCAAAATGGCAGTTACCTTTGCACCGTTGGTAGTGATGAGGTATTTATAGTTGATGTAGGTGATTTAATGACATGGCTACATGAGCTCCGAGATTGTAGGAACAGTTACATGTGGTGTGAACGTGTCCTGTAATGGTCCCTGATTTGTAGGGAATCAGTTATGGTAAGACTTGACCCACGTGCATCTATCTCAGCTAGCTCGACGTTTGCTATTTAGGTCGAGGTCGCCATTTGTGGAATGATCGACCTGACTGACGGGTAGAGCATGGTTCGTACCCGAATTATAATACGGATCATGAGGTCGGACTAAGTTAAGTCGGGACCTGGTAGGTCGGACTATGGACTTAGTCGACTGGTATTTGAGATGGGCCTTGGGCCTTGTTCTGATTGGATCAGTCTCATTGAGAACGTGGGTGCCAATGCTATCTGTGATTGGGCTTTACTTGCTTAGCCCAACTTGACACTTTTGGTATGTTCAGTGGCCCCCAACTTCCGAGTGGACTTTGTCGACTTGGAAGTTAAGAAGATTTTTGATATGAATTATTTTACCCGCAGGTCGCTACTAGTTTTTTGAAGTAGGTCGACCGTAATGACGTGGCATAATCCTGGACGTTGGCGATGAACGGTTAGATCAGAACGAGCGCCGTTTTTGCCATAATGATTACAATTTCGACGTTTGAGAGTCCGCCTAGGAAACTGTTTCCGCCATTAATTAGGAAAATTAATTTCAAATTTCCCTGTGTCCTTTCCAATTCAGGAAGATATAAATTTGAGAGTCCTTCCCCATTTACAACTTTCGCCATCTCTGATTCCTTGAATTCCGGCGTGAATAGCGAAAAAGGCAATCGGATAAATCAAAACTTTCGTCTTCATCTCAGAAACTCCTCCTCGTTCGAGCTAATTTAAGGTATTCCCCTTGTTTCTCAGCATTAGGGTTTTATTTCCATAATTTCTTCAGTTTCGCCATGGCTAAGACCTTTAGTACTGAACCCGGAGCTTGGTATGGGTATTGTAAAGTCAACCGTAGGGTTTATAAACATTTGAACGGAGAGTGGAGGGAGATGACCATGGAGGAGTGTACTTCAATTTTAACCCGATGGGGTTTGCATTTTACTGAACTGACTTTGCCTGTGGGAGATAGCTTAGGTATTTTAGGAACGAACGACCCAAGAGTTGAGTCATTCCACCTCTTTCATGAACTTCTTGACCATATTGCTACATTTTACATTCAGGGTCCCAACAAACCTTCCTTCCTTAGGAATAGAATTGGATTTCCGGGGGAATCTAGGTCGCCCCTTAGTTTATCGATTAGGTCTCCTGAGACTTCATGTAGAACTGATTCCCCTGTTTCCCCCTCTTCTTGTACAGATATGGAGACTCAAGGAGAAGCCAATGCGTCGATCTCGTCAAGTCCCCGTATTGTTGACGCCTTCGAGGTCAATGTGGCGTCAGGCAGGAATGAAAGGGGTTATGTTCCTCAAGGGCCACTGAGAGGGAGGCAGAATTTTCCTTCTAGATTGTCGACCATTTATGACTTCTGTGAGGTGGACAGGGAGGAGTTTGAGGTTACCCTCTATAGCAGGACTGACTTCTTCAAACAATTTGGGAAGACTTACAAGACTGATGCCACCAGGGTTGCCTTTTATTATGGCCAGTTCATTGCCGGCTTAAGATTGCCCTTGGACCCTTTTATTAACGAGTTTCTAGAGTGCGCCAATGCCCTACCTATCCAACTGGGCGCCAATACTTGTAGAGTCTTGGTCTGCTTTGCAATGGTTTGCCGCTTCTTAGGTTATGAGCCTTGTATGAGGGTGTTCAGAGAGTTCTTTGCTGTGAAGTTCGACAAGAATGGCGGCATAAGTACTCCCTCTAAAGCCAATTCTCCCAAACTATTTATCAATTTGCCCAGCAAGGTCAGTGGCTGGAACTCCCATGTTGTCGTAGTGGAGAGTAGGTTAGGTTGGGAGTTCCCCCTACCAGGTGAGGATACCAAAGCGGTAAGGGATGAAGACCAGTGGGAACCCCATTGGCATAGTGACCTGCGCGGGAAGTTGGCAGAGTTGGTTGCCCGTGTGCCCATCAGTTGGGAGGTTTTAGGAACCACGAAGAACAATTACATCCAAGCAGGAATGATGCTAGGGGATGATAATGTTGTGCCTTTAGTTCCCATAGTCAGGTGCTTGAGGTATCCAAACTGGGTTACTCATGCTCACGCTAGGTTTGGGAAGATCTGCTCTCTCTGCCAAAAGAATAAGAACTACTGCAGAGATAATGGGGAACATGTTGGTGGTAAGGATTTACTCGCCCCTTCCTTCTCCTTGTGTGATGATTTCTTATGGGCGAGCTCCATCTTGTTTGGCATTTGTATTTGATCATTTAGTCGTTACTTATTGATCTCAGCGTAGAACTCGTATCTTGTATAGGTGTAACCTCCGTATTTGAATTTCTTAGCTCGTTACTTATGTTGCTCGTATGTAGAACTCGTGGCTCGTACATAGAACTTATAATTATGATGTCGAGCTAATACTCTTCCTCTTTTGACTCGTGCAGTTTTGACCCCTGCTCAGGAAGCCAATATGGGAAGAGCCGTTGATATCAGGAAGGCCAAGAAGGGCTATGGAGCAGCTAATGCCAAGGAGAATCGTGAGATGGAGGGGGCCAAGAGAAATGATCTGCTGAAGCTGGTCGACCAGGATACCACCAAATTCATTCCTGCTGAGGAGAATTTGGAAGGATTGAACGAAGTCCCAGAAGGGGAAAATGTTGAGGGTGATGATGCCCAAGGTTCTGAAGATGTCCACGTTGCTGGTGAGGAGGAGGCCGAGCTGAATGTGGAGCCAGAGAGGGAGGTCGTTCGTACCAGAACTCGAGCTCAGGCTAGGACCAAAACCAAAACCAAGACTCCAAACCGCCTCCAAGAGAAAATCCCATGTCATTTCTTTCGATGAAGAGGAAGATGAAGATGATGCCGCCCTATAAGCAAGGTGATCAAAATTGGCCCTTCAATAGTGAGCTCGACATCCAATCAAGTCGGTGCCGTGAACCGGAGATCGAAGCCGAAGTCCACATGCCTCTCCCATTCATATTTCATATGACGAGTTGATTCAAGCTCGAGTTGCCGAGCTAAGTGATGTGACCCCTTTGACCGCAGTCAACACCTTGGCTAGGAGTATCCAGAATTGGAGTACGGCTGGCCAGTAGTCGTCGGGAGTGAGCCGATCAGACCTCGATCGTAGAGTTTACTAATAAGCCACCGACTCCGTGCTTGTCGAGCTCGAGTTTGGGCTGGCTTCCTCCGAGGTAACCCTCGAGCTTTTAATGTATTCATTCTTCTTACCGTTTTCCTTTCTTTTCTTTTCATTTGATCTCGACCCTTGTATCAACTCGTTATTTCAGTCTCTTGCCATGATTGATTTAGCCACCACTTATTGGAAGGCGGCAGAGGAGCAGGAGAAGCTGGCCAAGACTATGTTGGCTCGTAAGAACGAGGAACTGGGGAAGCTGGAAGGTGATCAAGCTCAGTTGAAAGAGGACTATACCAAGTTGAAAGGAGAGTTCGACAAATTGAAGGAGGAGAACTCGGACTTGGATAACTTTTATGAAGCTTTGAAGCTTTTGAAGGATAATGAGATCAAATTGAAAGAGGAGGCCTGGAAAAGCTTGGGAGAAGCCAACAGTGAACTCGCTCGTCTCAAGGAGGAGAAAAAGAAAGTGACAGCTGATCTTGAGCTGGCAAAGCAACAGCTGGAGGAGGTTCCCGTCACCTTAGCCAAAAAACAGGAGGAACTGGATGCTGCTCGACAACAATGGGAGCTGGAACTCAACAAGGCTGTGAAGGTGGCCAAAGATGAAGCTGTGAAAGCTTACAAAGAGAGTGACGAGCTCCATGCTCATGTTACCAAGGAAGCCAGCGCCTTCTGGGACGTAGGTCGAGCTCACATGGCTCGACGTATTACGGTGGATCCTGCTTACAATATCTCAGTTGAACAACTCGCTCAATGGGCTGCAGAAGATCCCTATAATACGGCGGCTCGACCGGGACATAGCTTGGTGCCTTACAATGATAATGACTTGGAGGTTATTGCTAAAGATGATGAGGCCGCCGAAGCTGAAGTTTGGACTCCTCCTCCTGTTGCTCGAGTTAATTACAGCACCATTTTAGCCGAGCTTGAAGAACCTGACTCACCAGCCTTTGATGGTGATACTCCACAACACGGATTTTCTGTGTCAGGTAAACCAATCGGCCCCCAGCAGCAGGAGGAAACCGTAGATAAACAAGCGGCTGCTAGTGGTCATGTTGAAGGTGATCCCAAAGACTAAATTTTGAAACTGTTGGTTGTGTAATGAACAAGTCCCAAACATTTCTTGTTTTTTGTCTTTATGAATACTTTGATGCCTTGGCCCTATTTTTTGGGAGGCATAGTACTTTTGTAGTTTTAATTAGATAAGTCTTGGCCCACTTTGGGGAGACTTACTTATGTTTAATCGTAATCGACTTCTTTTTTGCATGTTGTATGCCTTTGATGTAAGTGTCGAGCTAGATGTGGCAGGGTAAATGAGTCATCTTAAGTTTAAGGTCGTCCTGACCAAGGGTCGAGCTAACTAGAACAAAATCGATTAGGAATCGGATTTGTTAAATGAACAAAGCTGATTAAGAATCGAGCTAATTAAAACAAACTGACTAAGAGTCGAGTTTGTTAGAACGAAGTCGACTAAGAGTCGGACTTGTTAAATGAACAAAGTTGATTAAGAATCGAGCTAATTTAGAACAAACTGACTAAGAGTCGAGTTTGTTAGAACGAAGTCGACTAAGAGTCGGACTTGTTAAATGAACAATGCTGATTAAGAATCGAGCTAATTTAGAACAAACTGACTAAGAGTCGAGTTTGTTAGAACGAAGTCGACTAAGAGTCGGACTTGTTAAATGAACAAAGCTGATTAAGAATCGAGCTAATTTAGAACAAACTGACTAAGAGTCGAGTTTGTTAGAACGAAGTCGACTAAGAGTCGGACTTGTTAAATGAACAAAGCTGATTAAGAATCGAGCTTGTTAAAACGAAGCTGACTAAGAGTCGAGCTTGTTAGGGTTAGTGTAACACTATGTTTGATCGAATGAACTGCGCCTTTCATTGAAGTAGGGAACGTGCTTACATCAATTTAAAACTAAAATTAACACAAGCTTGAAATTGGGAATTGAAAACTAGAAGTAGTATTTGATGAGGTGAGTGGCGTGCCAAGGATGCTTCAACTCTTCACCATCAGGCTGAGCAATCATGTAAGTCCCCTCTTTGACAACTCGAGTAACTATGAAGGGGCCTTCCCAGTTAGGAGATAACTTGTTCTGCTGGGTTCTTCTCCCCGTTGCCTCGATCTTTCTCAACACATAATCTCCCACTTGAAATGACCTTGCCTTGACCTTCTTGTCGTGGTAGCTTTTAGTTCGCTGCTTGTAGTTGACCATTCGTAAGTAGGCTGTTTCTCGCTTCTCGTCGATCAGATCCAGGTCGATCAATCTGTTGGTATCATTTTGCTCTTGATTGAAGAAAGTCACTCTAGCAGTGGGGAATCTGAGCTCAGCAGGTGCCATGGCCTCTGACCCATAGGTGAGAGCAAAAGGGGTTTCCCCCGTAGGCCCCCGAGTGGTTGTACGAACTGCCCAAAGAGCAAGGGGGAGTTCGTCCAACCAATTGTTACGTCGACCTACAAGTCCTGTCTTGAGCGAAGATAGAACAAGTTTATTTGCTGCCTCAGCTTGCCCATTTCCTTGAGGATAGGCGACAGAAGATTGCCAATGCTTTATTCCTACCCGATTCATCTCTGCTTCGAAGGCTCTGGAGAACTGCAGTCCGTTGTCAGACACTATAGCTCGAGGGAAACCAAACCGACACCAAATAAAGTCATGAATGAAGTTGATGGCATTCTCTTCTGTGATTCGAGCAAATGGCTTGGCTTCAACCCACTTTGTGAAATAATCGATAGCGACGATCACATACTTGCAATTTCCTCGGGCGGGAGGGAAGGGTCCAATCAAGTCGACACCCCACATATCAAATGGCCAAGCTGCAATTACCGGAGTCTCGCTCGGTTGTCGGCATACGAGGTAAGTTGGCAAACCTTTGGCATTGATCACATTGCTGAACAAAGTTGTGAGTGTCAGCTCTCATATGTGGCCAGTAGTATCCCAAGGTAATTAACTTGTCAGCAAGGGTCCTGGCCCCCGGGTGTCCGCCACAAATCCCACTGTGTACTTCATGTATCAATAGGGCGACCTCTTGAGGGTGGATGCATTTTAGCAGTGGTCGGGTGTAGGATCTTCTGAACAGATCGCCTCCTTGAATGACATACCTTGGAGCTTTCTTTGATAGCTCGAGTCTTCTTCTCGTCATCCGGCAAACTCGCCACTTTCTATGTACGCCTTCATTTCCTCGATCCAACACTTCTCATAAGCCCAATTTCTTGAGGCGTCCTCTACGCATTGAATTTTTACTCTCTCATAAGCTGGATTTTCAAGAAAAGAGATGGGCTCATCATGTGGCTCATCTGAGGTAGCTAATTTTGAGAGGAGGTCGGCTAGCTCGTTGTCCTCCCTTCCAATCCTTTGAATCTCCTGCATTCTAAATCCTTTATCGCCTCCTTCACCAGTGTCGCAAAGATTTAATCAACGTGGAGCTAAGTACCTCGTACTCGCCTCTGACTTGGTTAACTATCAGTTGCGAATCACAATAGGCCATGATCTTAGTTGCTCCAAAACACTTGGCGTACTCAATGGCTGCTATCAAGGCTTCATATTCAGCCTGGTTGTTGGAAGCATCAAACTTGAACCTTAGTGATTCCTCGTACACTGTTCCAGATTCTGGTTCGATTAGCACTATCCCAGCTCCACTGCTATTTTTGGTCGCTGATCCGTCTGAATAGACCTTCCAACAATCGTCGGGTGGACTGACGACCTGGGACTCTGGCTCCTTCCCTTTAGCCTTCTCCTTTGGAGCTCGCTGCTCGTTGTCCTCTTTGGTGAACGTAAGCTCGACCAAGAAGTCTGCTAGAGCTTGAGCCTTCAGTGCCTTTCGAGGTCGATACTCAATGTCAAATTCAGTAAGGGCAATTGACCAATTGAGCAGTCGACCTGAACTCTCCGGTTTGTGCAATATCTTTCTCAAAGGCGCATTAGTAAGAACCACAATTGGGTGAGCCAAGAAATAAGCTCGCAGTTTCCTTGAAGCCACGACTAGAGCATAAGCAACCTTCTCAGCGTTATAATATCGGCTCTCCACATCTGATAAGGCCTCACGATGTAGTATACCGGTTTTTGAAGTCCTTCCTCTTCTCTCGATCAAGATCGTCGCAACCGACTTGTCCCCCACTGTACAAATACACAAACAAGGTCTCACCAGTGGTCGGGCTGCTCAGGAGTGGAGGAGTAGCAAGGTATTCTTTGAGTCGTTGGAACGACGAATGACATTCGGCCGTCCACTCAAAGTTTTTTGTCCCCCTCAATGACTTGAAGAAGGGGAGAGACCTTTCAGCCGACTTGGATATAAAGCGACCTAGGGCTGCCACCCTGCCATTGAGTCGTTGCATCTCTTTTATACTTGTAGGCTCCTTCATCTCGACTAGAGCCTTGATCTTTTCCGGGTTAGCCTCTATACCTCGTTGAGATACCATGAACCCAAGGAACTTTCCAGCAGCCTACACCAAATACACATTTGCTGGGGTTGAGCTTCATGTCGTTTGCTCTTAAATTGGCGAACGTTTCCTTTAGGTCGACCACGTGACGTCCAGTCTTTGTTTTGATGACCATGTCGTCGACGTAAGCCTCCATGTTTCGGCCAATTTGAGAAGCAAAGACTTTGTTCACCATTCTTTGATAAGTCGCCCCTGCATTCTTCAATCCAAAGGGCATCATGTTGTAGCAAGAAATGCCTCCACCGCTTGAAATGCCATTTTCACAATGTCATCCTCGTGCATCTTTATCCGGTGGTACCCCGAGTAAGCGTCGAGGAAACCGAGGGTGGAGTGACCAGAATGGAGTCAACTAGCTTGTCGATCCTGGGAAGGGGGTAGCTGTCTTTTGGGCAAGCAAGATTGAGAGTGGTGAAGTCGACGCACATCCTCCATTTGCCATTTGATTTCTTCACCATGACCACGTTGGGCAACCACGTTGTATGAGTGGCCTCCTTGATTATCCCTGCACTTAAAAGTTTTTGTACCTCAGTTTTAATAGCCTCCTCCTTCTCACGAGCAAAGCTTCTCAATTTTTGGGGTCTAGGCTTTATGGTCGGATTGACTTCGAGTCTATGAACAACGACCTCCTCCTTGATTCCCCTCATGTCTTCTACCCTCCATGCGAAGACATCATTACTCTCCTTGAGTAGCTCGATGATTTCTGCTCGTTCCTCAACTGATAGCTGCTTTCCAATCTGAATTTTTTGGTCGGGGTAGGAAAGGTTGGTAATTATTGACTCTAGTTCGTCCACAAACTTCTAGCTCGTCCATCCCTGAATTGTAGAGTCTCAATTATTATCTCTCTGACCCTTTGCCTTTCCTCAGCTCCCAAATGTGGAGCTTCCTCAGCTATCATGTCATCCAACTTGTCTGCAACCTCGCTGGTGGTGGGGGCCCCCGAGTTATTGTCGAGCTGGAGGCATAGGTTGCCTATGAGAACTTGGTCGACCATAACTACATCTGGATCGACCTCTGTGGTGTTTGAGTGACGTGTCGACTCAAGCATGACCTCGTCATTTGAGCGATAGGTCGACTCTTCCACATTGGTGATTGTAGACAGCCGAGTAGTTTTGGTGACTGACAGACAGCCTTTAAATAACCATCCGCAGTCTCGATCTCAAGCTCTCTATTCTTTCTTTCCCGAAGAACATGGTCTAAGTAGGCTCGAGCTGTGCCTTGTACGCAGCCTACTCCAGCAGGTGTGGGGAACTTGACTTGTTGATGAGGGATCGATGCCACCATTCCAAGAGCGACCTGTCCAGGAATACCGAGTATGGCAGCGTAGTCACTATTCACATCAATCACGATAAATTGTACCTTTGACACAATCCTTTGGGGGTGATTGCCTAGATCGACGTCGAGCTCTATCTGGCCTTTAGCATCAACTCGATGGTTGGTTAAGCCCTCCAACCTACCATCATATCTTTCCAACTGCTCGTCATTAAGACCCATCTCTTTGAAAGTCTTGTAGAACAAGATATCCTTGCAGGCCCCCGTGTCGACTAAGAGTCTGCTCATCGTACATCCGTCTATGAGACCTGGGATGACGAGAACTTGCTCTCTAGCCGCCATGTTAGTTGCCAATTCATGAGGGTAAAAACTGATCACTTCATCCCTTACATCTCTCCTTGGAGGTACATGTGGGGCTTTGTTGAGCTGAAAGATCTTGTGTTTGATGGCTGTGTTGCTTGCTTGTTCAGTAATGACCCCTGTGTTCAATCTAGGTTGCCTCGGCCCTCGCTCGTCCACCCGCCGGCCGCTCGCCCCCACCGGCTTCGAGGCCTTTTCACATAAGCGTCGAGCCTCCCTGTGTCGACCATTCTTTGGATAATACGTTTCAAACCCAAACAATCTTCTGTTAGATGACCCGTGTCCTTGTGGTAATCACAATACTTGCTGTTGTCTCTCCTAAACTTGTTGCCTGGGTTCATTGGAACAGGAGGAGCCAGCTCGACAGCATTCATAATTTCTGTTCGACTCACCGTAAGGGGAGTGAAAGCCTCGGGTACCTTCTCTGTAGCCCTTGTCCTGTTTTTGCCGTTTTTATTGTTTCCTCCATTTTTGTTGGGGTCTTTCTTATCATCGGCGACCTCAACCTTTGGGCTCTTACCATTCTTCTTCTCCTTCCTTTCCTCGGCCAGAGCAACGTTATACACCTTTTCGAACAACTCCTGTCGAGTCGTGACTGTACGAACTGTGAGCTCATAATCCATGGCTTCCGAGGAAATACCACTCCGGAAGCAATTTATCACCTCTCTGTCGGTGAGATCCTCTTCAATCTTATCAACCATTTCTTTAAACTTGGTGAAGTAGCTCATGGAGCTTTCATTTTTGGTCGCACCAAGTTGTTTAGATCGTCCACCGTTACTTTCCGAGCTCCACTGCCGAGAAGCGATCCAGAATTTTGTTCTTAAACACGTCCAAGTGTTTATGCCGCCACCGCCAACCCATTAAACCATGTCAAAGCTGCTCCTGTGAGGGTACTTATCAGGGCTTTGCACATATTGTCGTCTTTATTTTCGACGAAACACATCGTGGCCTCTAGGTGTGCTATATGACTTCTTGCATTGGTGGCTCCAGAGTACTTTTCCAGTAAGGGAAGTCTGAAACTTGGAGGAGGTCGACTGTCTCTCATCTCCTTGGATAGAGGTCGAAGAGCAAAATCAACTCGTTCAACCTTTCCAGTCTCCTTTTTCTTCTCCTCCTCCCATTGTTCAAATTTCTTCTTCATCAACAACCATTCCCGAGCATCGGGTCTTTCATCTCCTGGAGGGGGAACAGTATTTGACTTCTGACCTTCACTTCTGGGGGGAGTTACCTGCCTACTCCTCCTGTCTCTGTGAGAATGAGCCCTCTCTGATCGAACTGGAGATCTGTGCCTGTCATTTCCTTGTGGCGACCTGCGCCTATCAGCACCGGATGGCGACCTGCGCCTATAATCTCCGAGTGGCGACCTGCGCCTCTCCTCTCTTATGGGCGACCTGATGAGTGAGTTTTACACTCATCCATTGACTACTTTTTGAACTTACTATTTGCTTAATCCTTGAGTTTTGTGTGTTTAATGGATGTTTTTAGTGTTTTTAGTTTCAGTGGCTCAAGTTTGGAAATTGGGAACAATTGTGAATAAATCAAGTGGAAAATTTGGGATGATGCAATTATGGGTTGAATTGAATTATAAGTGGGACAAAACCAAGGCAATTGTAGTGGAAGAAAGCAGCTGGGCCAATGCAAGAATGAAAGCTGGGCCGGGAGGAAGAAAAGAAAATGGGCCTAACAGTCTGCCAAGGTGGGCGGTCGCTCAGGTTCTTATGGGCGGCCGCTCAGGAGGAAAAATGTTGAAGCTTTGAACCTTCTGTCGGTGTGGGCGACCGTGCAGTGCAGTGTGGGCGGCCGCTCACGAGTATGAGTTGTTAAGGCCAAATGTTTCTGGAGAACTGGGCGACCGCCCAGGGGTGAAGTGGGCGACCGCCCACGAGGCATTTTGCAGAATGGTTCCAGGCGGATTGGCATTAATGGGAAATGATGATTTCTATTAATGGTGACTGTTCATGGTTGTAATGAAGGGTTAATTGCAGCAGTGGTTTTTGGAGAACATGGTTTATTTATGTTTGATTATTATTTTTTTCAGTTTTTTTTAGAGAGACCTATAAGTAGAGAGTCATTATCTTTTCTCAAGAACTTATGCAGAATTTTCTTAGAATTTCCTTGGTGTTCTTCTTTTTCATGGATAGCTAATTTCTTAGTTCTTGGAATTGGAGGTAACATTTTATGTTTTAAGTTTTACTTTTCATTTTTATCTTTGTGGTACTTGGGATTATCAAGTTATTTTCAATGGAATTTTAGAACTCTTGTCTTGATCAAATAATTGTTCTTGAATTATTTAGAATTTCAATTGTGAACCGCCAAATTTACAATTGAAATTAGTCTTGGCTTGGTAGTAACAATTCATTGAATCTCCGCCAAAAGATTCATAAGAATTGTGGTTTTCTTGCATTGTTCTTAAGTTTTAAAATGGGTTTCTAACTAATTTATGAACGGGCCAAGGGAATAGATTAGTTAGAAACACTTGATTGCAAATCACCCGCCAAAGTGTCCCAATCATACTTTTGTAAGAACAAAACCCCAAGTGCACTTTGATTGATGAATTGTGAAATTTGAGCATAATTTGTGAAACCAATTCCGGGAATTGTCTCCTTATTATAAAAATCTTTTATAATCATTTTTTTCGTAATTTTTGCAACCATCTTAGTCTTAAACAAATCAACCAATCCTTCACTTTACAAACTTTTTGTTATAGCAATAATTCTTACACTTTAAATTCGTGTCTCTGTGGTTCGACCTGACTTACCCTATTTACAAATCACTTGTAGATAGTTGAGTTGGAACTTTATTTTTGACGTTTCGACGTTCGTCAAAATTTGGCGCCGTTGCCGGGGACGTGAAATTTAAAGTTGTTTAATTATTTGCTATTGTGAATAGTATTTTGTGTATATATATTTTTGTCTTGTTTTAACTTGGTGTTGCAGATTTGAATGTTTGGTCGTAGGTCACTACAACCCGAGTTGTTACCAATTGACCACAACATTCATCGCATCAACAAGAGGAAGCACCCGAAACCAAGTGATACAGAAAGTGATTCAGTCTACTCTCAACAGTCCGAGAATTACGATTCTGAAGAAGAAGTGAAAATGGCGGAACCACAAATGATGGGTGATTTTGCACGTCCGGTAATTGAACCATCGCCATCATGCATTGTACTCCCACAAGTAGGGGTGGACATGGTTCGGTTTGGTTCGGTTTGGAAGGAATTTGGAAACCAAACCGCTAGTACTCGGTTTAGGAAAATCCCAAACCAAACCGAACCATAGAAAATTTCAAACCAAACCAAACCAAACCACCTCGGTTTGGTTCGGTTCGGTCTCAAACCACGGTTTCATAAACGGTTCAAACCGTGGTCCGAACTGCGGTCTAGACCGCTATCCGAACTACAAACCTGTCCAACTAAAAGCGTTGCTCTTTACATATTTTTTTTTTATCAAACTAGCAATCATATATATTAAACATAAAACACAAATACTACTATCCAAATAGGAATGAGTTTTAGTAAACTGAAAGTTCATTGTTCTAACAAGTACAACAAAAGAAACCATCTCAAAACAAATTACAAGACATTGTCTAAAATAAAGATACAAAATTACAAATTCAAGATTCAACCATTAAATAAAAGTCAAATGTCTTAGTAGCAAGATAAAAGTATCAAACCAAATAGATTATCCATGTCTGCCTAATATTTTGTTGCGAAATTTCACTGTACAAAAGAGAGATATAGAAGATTAAATGAAAAATTACTAAATTTACAAGAGTACACTGTCAAAATTTAACAAATAAATGAAAAATTACTAATTAATTTGGAGGGAAAATTATACCTTTAAGAGAAGAGAGATAAACAAACAGGGAAATTACCGATGACGACCGGCGGCGGTTTTGACGACGGAGAGAATCGGATTCCGCCGCACGAGTTCTTGGCGAGGCAGATGGCGAGCACGAGAATCGCGTCGTATTCTGTACACGAAGGGATTTGGGAGGACTTTGAAAGGAAGGGATCTGAGGAAGTTTTTTGGTGATAGAGAGAGAAAGAAGAGAGAAGAGAGAAACAAACTGAGAAAGAAGATATGAAAAATGAGGAGGCAGTTTGAGTTAAGGAGTTTCAATCTAGGGTTTTCAAATCAGTAGTTGTGATTCATCTTTAATTTTTAATGAACGACTAGGATTTCGGTTCAAGAATTTCATGGTTCGGTTCCATGGTTCGGTTTCACGGTTCCAAACCGCGGTTCGGTCTGAATCGGTTTGGTTCGGTTCGGTTTGGTTCGATTTTGAGGTTTCAGACTGCGAGCTGAACCGAACCACACGGTTTATTAAATTTTCAAACCAAGCTAAACCATTTATAGAAAAAAACCAAACCAAACTGCGTGGTTTGGTTCGGTTCGGTCTCAAACCGCGGTTTGAACCGAACCATGTCCACCCCTACCCACAAGCAGCAAGGAGTTATGAGTTGAAGAATCTCCATTTCAACATGCTCCCTTCATTTCATGGGATGGCATCGGAAGACCCAATTACCTTCATGAGAGAGTTCTATAGCACCGTGCAAGGTTTTCCATTGGGGCAACTAACCGAAGAGCAGTTGAGAATGAGGTGTTTTGCTTATACGTTGAAGGATGCTGCCAAGACATGGTTTATGGCACTTGCTCCGGCCTCTCTTAACACTTGGACGGAAGTTTACAACAAGTTCATGGCAAAGTTTTACTCTCATCAAAAGACATCCGACTTGAGGTCCAAGATAATGTCTTTCAATCAAGAGCCGGGTGAAGCTTTTCATGAAGCTTGGGATCGATTCAAGATGTTGCTAGTCCAATGTCCTCATCACGGGTTTCCTTTAGCCCTCTTAAATCAGGCATTCTATGATGGGTTGACTCAACAAGGTCAAGCCCAAGTGGATAATGCAGCCGGGGGTGCTATGGGTGAGAAAACTGCTGATGAAACAAGAGCCTTATATGAGAGACTTGGCATGAATTCGCAGCAGAAAAGTGTGAGAGGAGGAAGAAAAGGTGTCTATGAAGTTGAGTCTAATGATGTTCTAGCGCAACAAGTTTTGGCATTGACTACGCAAATGAAGAATTTCATGGGAATGATGACGGCTCAAAGTCAAGGTCAAAACCAAGGGCGAAATCAAGGAGAGGGAAGTTCGGGCACGAGTTGTGTAATTTGTAATGTGAACTCCCATGATATTATGGGATTCCCATTGAGAGACCAATTCCCGGAATTTCTTGAGCAAGCAAATGCAATGAACGCTTTTCAACCAAGAGTGAGGAATGATCCGTTTTCCAACTCTTACAATCCGGGTTGGCGGAATCATCCCAATTTCTCTTGGGGAGGAAATCAAGGGCAGGGTCAATTTCAAAGAACAATACCAACCACAAATGCAACAATGGGCCGCAACAAGGGCCTGCAAGGCCAAGTGTGGAGGAAACGTTGCGTAAATTCATTCAAGCCGCTCAACAGTAATCAGGTGATCATGGACCAACGAATGGGGAACCAAGAAGCTTCCCTGAAAAAGCTCGAAAATCAGATGGGTCAAATTGCCGAGGCACTCCAAAAGCATAATCCGGGTACACTACCGAGTCAACCGGAACAAGCAAAGGCTGTCACCCTGAGGAGTGGTAAGACTCTTCAGGAGGTACACTCTTTTCCTTCTCCTATAGATGATAACAATATGCATGAGAATGAAGTGGTGGTTGAGGAACGAGTTGAAGTGACTCCCGAGGAGAAACTTCCAACTCCACCTCTTAAGCCTTATGTGCCTCCTGTCCCTTTTCCCGGTAGATTGGTCAAGAATAAGGTCGAAACACAATTTAAAGAGTTGTATGACATGCTTTCTAAGGTGAATGTAAATTTACCTTTGCTCAATGTAATTAAAAATATTCCTTCCTATGCTAAATTTTTCAAGGAATTGAGCACAAATAAAAGAAAGTATGCCCCGAACGAAAAAATTGTGGTTTCGGACCAAGTTAGTGCTGTTTTTGAAAAGAATTTGCCTCCTAAGCTTAAAGACCCCGGTAGTTTTAATGTGATGATTTCTTTGGGGGACTCTAAGAAAGTGAGGGCAATGTTAGATTTAGGAGCTAGCATTAACTTGTTGCCTTATTTTTTGTTTGTGGAGCTTGGGTTGGGAGAACTAAAACCTACTACTATGACCTTGCAACTTGCGGACCGTTCGGTCAAATATCCAAAGGGAATAGTAGAAGATGTTTTAGTTCAAGTTGATAAACTAATTATCCCGGTTGATTTTGTGGTTCTTGATATGGAAAGAGATGCTAAAGATGTGAATGATGTCCCTATTTTGTTGGGGAGACCTTTTATGGCTACCGCAGATGCGGTAATTAATGTGAAAGATGGAAGTTTGTCTTTAACTGTCATGGATGAAATTGTTAATTTCTCTATCTTTGATTCCATGAAGAGGCCATATGAGGTTAATGAGTGTTTATTTTGTGATGTTGCTGAAAATTCTGTGTTATTTGAGCATGATGTTGAGGGCTCTCTTGTTTCTGAGTTTGTGAATGAGTTAGTTATGGAAGGTGTTTTTGATCAAAATGAGGCGAGGGCCATTCTTGCTGAGATGGATGTTATGGAGGAAATTACTGAAAAGGTTCCTTTAGAATCTTTAGGTAATTTTAATCCTAAGCATTTGCCATCTATTGTCTCTCCTCCCGAGTTAGATCTTAAACAACTTCCATCTAGCTTAAAGTATGCTTTTCTTGGTGCAAATGATTCTTTGCCTGTTATTATTGCTTCAGACTTAACAGTAATTGTGCAGGAAAGAAGGTTGTTGGATGTGTTGAAGCGACATAAGTCCGCACTTGGTTGGAGCATTACTGACATAAAAGGAATTAGCCCAACCATATGTATGCACAAAATCCATATGGAGGATGATGCCAAGCCAGTCCGGCAGAATCAAAGGAGGATGAATCCGCACATGCTTGAAGCGGTAAGAAAAGAAGTCTTGAAACTGTTGGATGCGGGTATTATCTATCCTATTTCCGATAGTAAGTGGGTAAGTCCTGTTCATGTGGTTGCTAAAAAGTCCGGAATTACTGTTGTTAAGAATGAGGATAATGAGCTTTTGCCTACTAGAATGGTCACTGGTCAACGCATGGTTATCGATTACCGAAAACTTAATGCGGCGACTAGAAAGGATCACTTTCCTTTGCCATTTATTGACCAAATTCTAGAGAGGCTGGCTGGTCAAGAATATTATTGTTTCTTAGATGGTTTTTCAGGCTATAATCAGATTCCCATTGCTCCGAAAGATCAGGAAAAGACCACATTTACATGCCCTTTTGGAACATTTGCATATCGGAGGATGCCCTTCGGTTTATGCAATGCTCCTGCTACATTCGAAAGGTGCATGATGTCGATCTTTTCTGAGATGATTGGTAGGTTTGTTGAGGTATTTATGGACGATTTTTCGTTGTATGGTAATTCGTTTGATGCATGCTTAGATAATTTGACTTTGGTTCTTAAAAGATGTTGTGATACCAATTTAACTTTAAGTTGGGAAAAGAGTCATTTTATGGTTAAGCATGGAATTGTGTTGGGTCATTTGGTCTCAAGAAAAGGGATTGAAGTTGACAAGGCAAAAATTGAGATAATATCTAAATTGCCTCCGCCAACAAATGTTAAAGGAATTCGTAGCTTTCTTGGTCATGCGGGTTTTTATCGGCGTTTTATAAAAGATTTTTCTAAACTTTGTAAGCCGTTAACAAACTTGCTTGCTAAAGAGACGGAATTTGTGTTTGACCAAGAATGTCTCAATTCTTTTAATTTGTTGAAGGAGAAATTGACTTCAGCCCCTATTCTTGTGGGTCCGGATTGGACTCAACCTTTTGAGATAATGTGTGATGCATCCGATTTTGCGGTGGGTGCAGTTTTGGGTCAGAAAATCGATAAAAAGTCACATGTGATCCAATATGCAAGTAGAATGTTAAATGATGCTCAATTGAATTATACTACAACCGAGAAGGAATTCTTGGCGGTGGTATTTGCTTTGGAAAAATTCCGTTCTTACTTGCTAGGATCTAAAGTGATTATTTATTCGGACCATGCTGCATTGCGTTATTTGCTTTCCAAACAAGATGCCAAACCCCGATTGTTAAGATGGATGTTGCTTTTACAAGAATTTGATATTTCCATCAAAGACAAAAAGGGTTGTGAGAATGTTGTGGCGGATCACTTGTCTAGACTTGAAAAGGGGTGTGTGAGTGAAATTCCCTTGAATGAAAATTTTCCCGATGAGCGCTTGTTTGTTGTTAAGGATTGTGAACCTTGGTATGCCGACATTGTAAATTTTTTGGCTACGGGGTTCTAAATCCAGATTTTTCAAGTCAAGAAAGGAAAAGATTTTTGTCAATGGTTAAGCAATATTATTGGGATGACCCATATTTGTTTAAACATGGTCCCGATATGGTTATTCGTAGATGCATTCATGAAAATGAGCAACAAAATGTTCTTTCTTTTTGTCATGAATTGCATTGTGGAGGTCATTTTAGTTAAAAGAAAACCGCTCAAAACGTGTTACAATCGGGTTTCTTTTGGCCAAGTCTTTTTAAAGATGCATACATTTTTAGTAACAGTTGTGACAAAGCCAAAGAACCGGTAACATTGGTAAGCGGGATGAAATGCCTCTCACGAATAACTTGGTTGTGGATTTGTTTGACGTATGGGGCATAGATTTTATGGGTCCTTTTGTTGTTTCATGTGGTTTTGAATACATTTTAGTATCGGTGGATTACGTGTCAAAGTGGGTGGAAGCAATTCCTACCCGGACTAACGATGCTAATATTGTTGTCAAGTTTGTCAAAGATGTGATTTTTAGTAGGTTTGGCGTTCCAAGGGCGATTATAAGTGATGGTGGTTCTCACTTTTGCAACAAAATTTTTGGAGCACTCATGAAGAAGTATGGGGTGAATCACAAGGTTGCAACCGCGTATCATCCCCAAACTTCCGGGCAAGTGGAAGTGAGTAACAAGCAAATAAAGGCCATTCTTGAAAAGACGGTGAAGCCAAACAGGAAGGATTGGGCCTTGAGGTTAAATGATGCATTGTGGGCGTATCGTACCGCTTACAAAACGCCAATTGGAATGAGTCCCTACCGGCTAGTCTTTGGGAAAGCTTGTCATTTGCCGGTGGAGGTAGAGCATAGAGCATTTTGGGCAATCAAGGAGTTGAATATGGATTTGCAACTAGCCGGTGAGCAAAGGTTACTTCATTTGAATGAGCTTGAAGAACATAGGTTGGACGCATATGAGAACTCCCGGTTGTACAAGGAAAGAACAAAAAGGTACCATGACAAAAAGATTTTGCACAAGGAACTTATTCCGGGAAGCAAGGTGTTATTGTTTAATTCAAGATTGAAGCTTTTCCCGGGAAAGTTACGTTCTCGGTGGAGTGGTCCGTTTGAAGTAGTGAATGTATATTCTCATGGAGCCGTGGAATTGGTGAATCCGGTTACTAACAATAGGTTCAAGGTCAATGGACAAAGAGTGAAGCCTTATTTGGATGGAGTTTCGGGGTCGAAGGATGTTGAGTGGATCGAGTTAAAGGATCCGTAAGCGATGAGGAAGTCGGTCCGTCGAGCTAACGACGCAAACAAAAGCGCCGGCTTGGGAGGCAACCCAAGGTAAGTAGTGTATTGTAGTACCCTTAAATTTAATTTTTTCTTTGTTTTCATCACTTTGAGGACAAAGTAATCATTAAGTTTGGGGGTGGAGAGTTTTAGTTTTCATTTTAGTTTTCATTTTATTGTTTGTTTTATGAAAAAAAAAAAAAAAGCTTTGTTTTTTGTTTTTTTTTGCATTTCGGGAACGTGTCGAACTACGGTGACCTGAGCCTATTGTTGTTGGGTAGTCCGCCCACATCAATGGGGACGTAGGCAGCGAAAGTGCGGTCAAAATATGGGTCGAATTGTAATGTATCAATAGATATTATGCTTGGTGTTTGTTTGCTTGGTGTTGTGCAGATAGCTGGCCGGAAAAAATCCCACTGGACATGTGGGCGACCGCCCATGGTGTTGAGGGCGACCGCCCATGGTTGTGTTGAGAAAACATGTGGAGTTTCTGTGCATGTGGGCGACCGCCCGAGATGGTGTGTGCGACCGCCCAGGCTGGTGGAACAAAAAGAGAGGAACTTGCTGTGCTTGTGGGCGCTCGCCCACAGGTCAATAAGCGACCGCCCACGTGGTAAATTTTGAAATATGGATAAACCGCTGGACAGGTGGGCGACCGCCCAGGTTGGAGTGAGCGACCGCCCACATTGAAGATGTTAAATGGTTGATGTTTCTGGACAGGTGGGCGACCGCCCAGACTGGGGTGAGCGACCGCCCACAAGGCGAATCAGGCGTTACACTTTTGCCCTAAAACACATCAGCCGTTTCACTCCCCTCTTTTATTTCAAAATTCAAATACCCTCTCTTTATCTCTCTAAAACTTCCGCCCCACTCTCTTCCTCTCTCTAAGATTTCTCTCCCCAAACACTCAAATCTCCCAATTTTCTTCCATAATTTGCCTCTCCATACCATACCCAACCTCTTAAACCAAGGATTTGAACCCAATTTCCACCATTGTTGCCAAGAATTGTGAAGAGATTTTTGAAATATTGCAAGTGGTGGAGGAAGTTGCAAAAAGCTCGATTTTGGAGTTAGGAAGCAAAGGGTTCTTGTGATACTCATTGTGCAAGGAAGGGGTGTTCTTCTCTGTTCATCTTCTTCAACTCCGGCGAGATTCCGGTCAAATTCCGGCGAACTCCGGTGACTGTTCCGGCGAAGTAAGATTTTCACTTCAATCTTCTTTAATACTTTCTCTGCGGAATTTGTGAGCATATTGAAAAAAATGTCTAGACAAAGAAATGCTCCCGCTCCGGAGCCGGTTGTTGAGTTTGATGCAACGAAGTTTATTGGGGGTAAAGCGAAGACGTTTTTTGACAAATGAGCAAACAAGGGATTTTCTGTAGAAAATGAGTTTAACCCCAATGAACTTGGGTTGGATGACATCTTTGCTAGATATGGTTGGGGTAACTTAGCAAGCCGCCCAACCAATAGAGGTTCAAAAGTGTTGGTTCGAGAATTTTACGCAAATGCGTTTGAGGCAGGGCAAACAAGGAAGTGTGGTTGGGTGAGGGGAACAAATGTGTATTACAATGGTGAGGATATCAATAGATACTATGGGATGGAAGCGCCTGGGCATCTAAACAGTGCATGTGATTATTACAATAGTGCGAAGGTCATGGAGTTGAATGTGGCAGGGAACCTTGACATGTTGGAGCCTTATTTTATAAATGTTGATGTGACACTATTGAGGAACGGGAATGTGAAGAAGGCTAGGGACATGGACTTAAGGATGCGCGCTTTGCATAGATTCATTTGCGAGCGTATTATGCCTACTTCACATTATAACGATGTGCATTGGAGAAGGGCACTGTTGATGACCGTGGTATTGTCCGGTCAAAGGTTCAACGCTGGATTGGCGATATCCAATGAAATTGTAAACACCATTAAAACAATTGGGCGTTGCAATTTTAGTTTCCCGTTGTTGATATCTGGGTTGATAGAGAATAGGGGAGTGAGTTTTCCTCGGTTGCGGATTGTTAGGGATATTATGTCGAGCGGGACGGCGGTTAGTAAGAGGTCCCTTACTATTAAAGGGCATGCTCAGTTGCAGCCGGGTGAAGGGTCATCGAGAGGAGTGAGAGGGAATGAGGAGGATGATGATATGGAGGAACAGCAGTTCACTCCAACGGAGGCGGCCTATTATGTGGGAGGCCAAGTGGATGCGTTATCCGAGGAGATCAGGCAGCTCCGGGGTCATTATGAGGTGATGGATCAGCGGTTGGTGGGTATGGAGGAGAGCCAGAGACAGCTGCAGTCTATGGCTACTGAGGAGTTTTATGCTGCTAGTATGTGGAGGCAGCGTATGGAGGATGCGCAGTCAGAGATGTTCCAGGAGATGAGGCACAGGCTTCCTCCTCCTCCACCGCCTCAGCACATTCCATACCAGCCGCCGCAATATCGTACTCCGGAGCAGATGAGAGGATGGGGTTCTTGGGATGCGCATCAGCAGCAAGAGCAAGAGCAACAGCAGCAGCAGCACTATGGCACTGGTTCGAGCGGAAGTGGCTCGGTGGGTCCGTGGGACCAATTCTGGAGATAATTTGGTGGTTGAAGGTACCCCTATCCTTTCTTTTATTTTGTGCATTAGGGACAATGCATGTTTTAAGTTTGGGGGTGTGGGGTACTTGGTTGTTTGTATATGCTTAAGTCACATGTTAGTTAGAATTTACTGTTTTGAAAAAAAGAAAAAAAAGAAAAAAAATTTGAAAAATGAGAAAAAAAATAATTAGCTATGTCCTTTTTTGTATATAATCATTAACATTCTTGGTGTTTCCCTAATTGCATGTGAATGATTGTGACCGCTAGGAAGGATATTTTGGGTGTGAATATGTATATGCAAGTTGGTATATTTTTTGGTTAATTGTGGTATATTACTTAAGAGTTATAATTGAGTCATAAATCTCTTAGTTGTAGTTTCGTGCACTTGTGAAAATATGCTCTTTGATGACAATTTTTGATTCATTTTTATAAAGTTTAGAGTACACCATCATCTTTTGAGTTAATGAATTTGTTTATCAATGTAGCAACATTAGGCAAGTCTTGTGATGAGTATTCCTTGGTTGTGATTGGAACCCCCCCTTGTGATCTTGAAAAAAAAAAGAAGAAAAAAGAAAAAAAAAGAGAAAAAAATAAAAATGAGAGCAATGGCAATGCAATGTATACTCGGTGAAACCTCCAGACGCGTAGATTAATTGGTTAGGGATTATTCTAGCTTAACCAGATTTCTGGGTATGCAGTAGCGTTATGGAGGAAGAGCTTTACCGCCGTGATGGTCCGTATCGAGCTCGATACCGAAATGGCTAACTCTCAAAGCCTTTAAATAAATCTCTACTTAGTATTAGGGGCATGGAGTTCGCTGCTACAGTGCTCCCTATTTGAACGGTAGTAGATTTTAAAGTGTGCTTAAATGATCAAGTTTGGGGGGGTGTAATTATTTCATGGGAATATTCATGCTTGGTGTCTAGAAAGTGTTGTTGTTTGGTAAATAGAGTCAATAAAATAAATGATGGTTGGTGTACTTAGCTTTGTAAAAATGTATCGTGGTTGTGAGAAAAGAGAAAGATGTTTGTGCATAAAGAGATTTATGGTGTAATTATAATGGTTAAGTAATATTTTACAATTAATGGAAAATATATTGATACTTGCATTGTGGAAAATCTTATCCTGCGGTTGATGGTATTTTGTGATTTATGCAATTGTGGAACATGCAAGAATGGAAGGACATAGTTGATTATTTGTTAGAGTAGTTTGCTTTTAATTTTTGTTCGTTTAGTTGTTTTGTGTTTAGTTTGTTTTAGTGTTTGCTCGAGGACTAGCAAATGTCTAAGTTTGGGGGTATTTGATGAGTGAGTTTTACACTCATCCATTGACTACTTTTTGAACTTACTATTTGCTTAATCCTTGAGTTTTGTGTGTTTAATGGATGTTTTTAGTGTTTTTAGTTTCAGTGGCTCAAGTTTGGAAATTGGGAACAATTGTGAATAAATCAAGTGGAAAATTTGGGATGATGCAATTATGGGTTGAATTGAATTATAAGTGGGACAAAACCAAGGCAATTGTAGTGGAAGAAAGCAGCTGGGCCAATGCAAGAATGAAAGCTGGGCCGGGAGGAAGAAAAGAAAATGGGCCTAACAGTCTGCCAAGGTGGGCGGTCGCTCAGGTTCTTATGGGCGGCCGCTCAGGAGGAAAAATGTTGAAGCTTTGAACCTTCTGTCGGTGTGGGCGACCGTGCAGTGCAGTGTGGGCGGCCGCTCACGAGTATGAGTTGTTAAGGCCAAATGTTTCTGGAGAACTGGGCGACCGCCCAGGGGTGAAGTGGGCGACCGCCCACGAGGCGTTTTGCAGAATGGTTCCAGGCGGATTGGCATTAATGGGAAATGATGATTTCTATTAATGGTGACTGTTCATGGTTGTAATGAAGGGTTAATTGCAGCAGTGGTTTTTGGAGAACATGGTTTATTTATGTTTGATTATTATTTTTTTCAGTTTTTTTTAGAGAGACCTATAAGTAGAGAGTCATTATCTTTTCTCAAGAACTTATACAGAATTTTCTTAGAATTTCCTTGGTGTTCTTCTTTTTCATGGATAGCTAATTTCTTAGTTCTTGGAATTGGAGGTAACATTTTATGTTTTAAGTTTTACTTTTCATTTTTATCTTTGTGGTACTTGGGATTATCAAGTTATTTTCAATGGAATTTTAGAACTCTTGTCTTGATCAAATAATTGTTCTTGAATTATTTAGAATTTCAATTGTGAACCGCCAAATTTACAATTGAAATTAGTCTTGGCTTGGTAGTAACAATTCATTGAATCTCCGCCAAAAGATTCATAAGAATTGTGGTTTTCTTGCATTGTTCTTAAGTTTTAAAATGGGTTTCTAACTAATTTATGAACGGGCCAAGGGAATAGATTAGTTAGAAACACTTGATTGCAAATCACCCGCCAAAGTGTCCCAATCATACTTTTGTAAGAACAAAACCCCAAGTGCACTTTGATTGATGAATTGTGAAATTTGAGCATAATTTGTGAAACCAATTCCGGGAATTGTCTCCTTATTATAAAAATCTTTTATAATCATTTTTTTCGTAATTTTTGCAACCATCTTAGTCTTAAACAAATCAACCAATCCTTCACTTTACAAACTTTTTGTTATAGCAATAATTCTTACACTTTAAATTCGTGTCTCTGTGGTTCGACCCGACTTACCCTATTTACAAATCACTTGTAGATAGTTGAGTTGGAACTTTATTTTTGACGTTTCGACGTTCGTCACGACCTGTGCCCGTTCCTGTCTCTATGAGACCCTGATCTCTGTGTCCGTGCTGGAGAAATGCGTCTGTTTCTGTTGGCGGTTAATTGCGTCCTCAAATCAGACTGAGCCTCTTGCTCCCTGTTTCTGTTGAGGCTAGCCCTTAGGTCGTTACTTGGCACGTGAACGATAGTGGGAGCTCGCTGAACTATCCTGTCCTCGCCATTCTGTCCCACACCCTCATTTGGCCTAGCACTCCTGGCCTGATGCCTATCAGAGACCTGAGTGGGAGCCGCTCTTTCTGATCGTATGTCGGCCTGCTCTGCCTCCTCCATGGCTATCAGGTCAGCCAAGATTTGAGCTCGTTCCAACATCATTTCCTTCTTGCTCATGGGATTACTTGAAGGACCTGCCCTGTTCCCCACGTTCACCTGTCCAGTTGGACGCTTAGGAGGAGGTGGGACTCCTTGTCCTTCCATATGCCTTTTCCCTCTCCTTGTGTCAGGCAATCCTCTGCCATCAACAACACTGGTAGAGCGCGTGGCTCTACCATGAGGACGATTGGGTGGGGGAGGAGGCAAGTCCATGTTTTCAGCATTGACATTGAGATTTCCTGCGTTTGTATTGGTGTTGTTGTTCACTTCAATGAATTCTTCAGAAGCGTCTTCCACATGCCCGTCTGGGGTTACCATGGTTGTAGGTTGGGAAGAGTTTCGAGGTCAAGTTTTAAGCACAGTTCCCGGCAATGGAACCAAACTGATGCTGCAGGAATTGTGCTTATCAATCTTCCTCCACGTGGCAGGACGAATCACCTGGCTCCTTGACCTGAAATCAGAACCCACGACTAGCCGGATGTGTCTCCGGCGAAGACGCTCGGGCGTGAGAGTAAGATCACAGTTGAATATAGCTCAAAATGTATTGAATGAATGAAGTCCAATAGCAAAATTTGCCGTTTCCTTTGCACCGTTGGTAGTGATGAGGTATTTATAGTTGATGTAGGTGATTTAATGACATGGCTACATGAGCTCCGAGATTGTAGGAACAGTTACATGTGGTGTGAACGTGTCCTGTAATGGTCCCTGATTTGTAGGGAATCAGTTATGGTAAGACTTGACCCACGTGCATCTATCTCAGCTAGCTCGACGTTTGCTATTTAGGTCGAGGTCGCCATTTGTGGAATGATCGACCTGACTGACGGGTAGAGCATGGTTCGTACCCGAATTATAATACGGATCATGAGGTCGGACTAAGTTAAGTCGGGACCTGATAGGTCGGACTATGGACTTAGTCGACTGGTATTTGAGATGGGCCTTGGGCCTTGTTCTGATTGAATCAGTCTCATTGAGACGGAGGAAGTATATGATTATAATTAATTCTCATGATTTATTACGGGCCTATCTCATTACTCTCCCAATTACTTATTCTCCCTTCGTTTCAAATTATTTGTCGTTTTAAATTTGTGTATGCATATTGCTCCTTTATCGTAATACATATCGTTGTAGAGTTATATTTTATTTTAAAATATTTAACGTTTTACTATTATTAAGCATACTAGTGGCCAGCCCGTGCTTCGCACGGGATGTATTTTGGCAATTTATTTCTAATTTTATGTATAATTAGTAAATAAATGGCACAAAGTGATATTAAATAATGAATATTATAATATTATATGATAATTTTAATTTATTGTAGTTGTATATTTAAATTCAAGATTTTATTTAATCCACTTATTTTTACCTTTTATTAAGTTTTTATAATTTGAATTTAATACTTGATTCTATATTTCACTAAGTTTATAGAAAGAAATGAATTTAAACTTTTTATTTCTGATTCTTTTTTAATTACTATATTTTTTTTGAAAAACTTAATTATACATTTTAAAAACAACTATTTAGTTCAAAGAATAAACCTAAAGTATAATATCTCATATGTAATAATATGTAATAATTTGATCTGAATTTGTAAAGTACCTTTAATTTATTATGAATGTTTGCTTTTAAATTCAATAAAATTATTTTAGCACTTTTTTTTTTAATACTCGTGAACAAAGGCATTCAAATATTTCTTAGACTGTAATAGCAACAGAGAAAGACAAATTAATAAGTTATAGTGTCGATCCATAAATAATGTAAAAAAATCATTGCATTTTATTTTTACGCCACACGGACAAGTTTTGAAAAAACTTGAAATCTAGAGCGCCACGTGGCACCAAATCAATATCTATTTAAGGACAAAATACATTTACGTTCTCAGCTATACACCAAATTTCACTTTGCACCCCCATACAAAATTTGTCTCACTTTGATATTCAATGTTAAAACTATTCTACTTTGCTCCTTGAATTCAAACGAACGTTAAAAATTTAACGAAATTAGTCATGTGAAGGTCACATGATGGATATTTTGATCATTCTCATTTTAACTTTTTAACTTTCATTTAATTTATTTTTATCACTCTTTCGACGTATGTCAATTAAAAAAATACTTTATCTATTAACTTATTCTTCCCTGTTTAATTTGCTCACTCTTCCATATACAATAAATTAATAATAATATTCTTTTTTACCTTATTAAATTTTTATTATTTTAAGAAGACATTATTTAATTTTGTAAGTGGAGTTTTTTTTAATTATTTTCTTAGTGTAGTTAAAAAATATAAATGATGTATTTATTCCGCATGTAATATGCACATGACCAATTTTATTAAATTTCTGTTAAAATCTAGGGAACAAAGTGGGATAATTTTACCATTGGGTATCATAGTGAGATGAATTTCGCGCAAGGGTGTAAAATGGGATTTGATTAATAGTTGAGGGGGTAAATGTATTTTGACCCATATTTAATGCTATAACAATTAAAACATCCATAAATATTAATTATTTGAAGAATTTATTAGAAAACTACAAAACTTTCTACATTACTCTCATTCTTTTTCTTTTACTTCTACTTGCATTATAAGTGGTATTAGTAATCAAATATAAGTAAAAATAACAATCTCTCTAAAATACTCCCTCCGTCCGCTTACATGGTTCACACTTTCTATTTTGGGCGTCCGCTTACATGGTTCACACTTTGTTTCTTTCCTAAAAAGGAAACCTTAAATCACTATTCTCTCCACTCATTCTCTCTCCTACATTATTTTAATACTCACAACACCATTATAATTTACTATTCCCTCCACTCATTCTCTCTCCTATTTTATTTCACACTCACAACACTTTCAATATAATACTCCCTCCTTAATTAACGTGTAAACAGTAACTGTGAATCTTCTAAGCGGACGGAGGGAGTATATCTATATATATATAAAGGCAAGAAAGTTGTTTTTCCCTTCAAAAATGTCAACATCAAAGGGCAAAATAGTTCACACATTGTTTCACTAAGGACAACCAAGTCTTCCAACTTTAGGATATAGTTGTAATATTCATAAAATCTTAAAACTTTTACAAAAAACGATTTTTAGGTCGTTTAACAAAGGTTTTATTTCAAGACTTAAAAAAAATATTTATTTTATAAATATATTTCAAAATTGACCTATAAATATTAAAAATTCATAAATTAAAATTTTATTTATTTTATCCAAAAAAGTAATTCAAATAGATGTTGTATTACTATTCCTATATTCAAGTTAAAAAAAATATAAGTTAATAATTTATTTATTTTAAGTTTATTTTTTTAAAAAAAAAATTGTTTAATTAAACCTTTTTTACAATTTTGTATACAACCCATCTATATAATAAATTATTTTTTTATTTTTTTGAAATAATAATTTTTAGTCAAATCTAAAAATTATTATTACCAAAAAATTCAATTTAGTGTTTTTTTAATAATTATTAAGCGTAAATTAAACGATATATATATATATATATATATATATATATATATATATATATATATATATATATATATATATATATATATATATATATATATATATTGAGATGAGTATATATTTCTTTTTTTTAAAAAAACAAGATGAGTATACCGCATGATTTTTTTTTACTTTATCCCATGTGAGGAGGCGAGGAGATGAGTATTAATTGTGTAAGAATTTTATTTTAAAAATTCGCCAAAAAATATGGCATGAAAAAAGGGGAATATAAATATTATGTATTTTTTATATAACGTGTATTATATGTATCATAGTCAAAATTAGATACGTAAAAGTATAGGACAAATATAATAAATATATATAGGTAAATTATGAATATTAATTATACATTTACCTAATGTTTTAGAAGTATAATATATTTATAAAAATATGCCTTAACTTTCACGTGAAAAGAAAGAAAGAAAAAAATCAAACGTGGATGTAAAAAAATAACACTCTTGATTGTTTTTCTAAAAAATGAAAATTAATTATATATTTTGGGATGGAGGAAATAGTACTACTATATTAATCTATATACATAAATTTTAAAATATTATATAACAATAACATTAATGAAATATGTAACAATCAATGTAGAAATTGAATACAGCTCAAGAACAAAATGACTTATCAAAAATCGAAATTGATGATACTTGAAAGTTTCATGTAATTTTTTTGTTTGGAGAATTACTAGAGTCCAGAGTTTCGAATTGCAGTTGAAGAGAAAGATTGAGAGACTTAGAATTAGGATAGATTACGTTTTCCCAATCGTTGACGAAAACTAAGTGACACTGTGGGCAAATTACTTTCCTTAATCACCTGTTTCTTAACTAAAATTACGCACATATCACGTTCAATACACAATAACTATGCTTTACATCAAAAATATGCGTTTAATTCCATAGCAATGAAAAACAGACGCCAAACGTGAGTATTAATGAATAGAACGGGAATTTACGTATAAAACGCGTTTTGTACAAACTAACTATGCCTTAAATATAGATTTATTTTAGTGATTTTCAATCTGATATTTGTACCGATAATATAGTTTTCAAAGAAGTGTTTTACAATGCATACAAACATCTCTATTTTTTGTTGTATTTGTATGAATTTTCATTCTTTTTTGTGTTAGTAGATGTCCGTGCATCGCACGGGAGTAACACTAGTACTATATTAAAAGCAAGAAAGTGGCCAAAATGAAAATTTGACGCTCAAAAATGTCAACATCAAGTGACTAAATTTGGAAATATGTCAAGGGTATATTAGTAATTTACATTCGTGGCATAAATATAGATATTAGACATTTATACTCCACGTGGCGGGTTCTGATTGGGAAGTGACTGGCGCGTGTCGTACACGACAGGTTGTGATGATGACCGATTTTTTTTTTTTTAAAAATCAAACGGAGTCGCCACGCCGTTTTTTGTTTAAGGGCCAAAATTTTGAAAAATGTCCAAAATGAGAGAAGTGAGTTCGGAGGTCACGTTACACTCCGGGAAGAACGTTGGTGTTCACCCGGAATGCCTCGTAAAACGAGTCTTCCTAACTTGAAACCATTTGTGTGTGTGTGTGTGTTTTGCAAAAGGAATTTTCTGAAAATAAGAGTTTTGACCGGACTGGACTGAAATTTACCAAAACATTGTGCTTCTGTGAGTGAGAAAAGACTGAAAACAAAAATATTTGTCCCTTACATTCCTGTCCGCGCGGATCAGGCCGAGCCTCAATCCTGTCCGCGCGGATGAGACAGTAATATTCCTTTTTTGCAGCTTTCCAGTCTGATTCTGTAAATTCCAGAATGCAAACTGGAGTTACAGAATCAGGACTGGAGTTTTGCAACTGAAAGTGTTAAATAATTTTTTTTTTGGATTTTGCATTCATGCTTGTCCTCACTTTCCTTAGACTTTGATTAGTGATCACTAAACATGATTAGTGGTGATCTACTATATCAAGCCATCCTTAGGGTACATTAGGACTTAAAAAGCATTTCATTTGCATGGGATGGGGATATTTGACATAAAACAAAGATTAATGCATGAAAATTGAATTTAGGTTAAGGGTGTATCAACTTTAGAGTGGATTTCTAAGGTGGTCATTAAGATGACCATCCTTGAGATCTTTGAACTCAATGTATCAACTTCACCATTTTTGTAACCTAAGAGCCTTAGTGATCTTCATCCATGGAAATTGTTCCAAGGTGGAGATCTTAGGCTAGAGAAAAAAAACATTTACAAGGAAGTAAAAATAATTTAGACCATTTAAAATGGTCATCCATGGAAATTTATTCCAAGATGACCACATTTTAGGTCAAGTAAGAACTAATGACATAAAAGAAGATGAAAATAAGAATATGGACCATTTAGTGTGATCATCCATGGAGATGAACTCCAAGGTGACCACACTTTAGGCCAAGAGATCAAGTAACAACTAGTTAATGTAAAAAGAGAAGCAACAATTTAAGAGGATGTGGATCCTTGTAGAGAATCATCCATGGAGATCCTCTTGGATCTAGGACAAGAGATGAACAACAAGTAAATGAACAAGTTACATCTTTAAAATGTGAGATGTATGCATGGATGAGGGAGATTAGGGTAAGGAGAAGAAGGGTTTACCAATGGTTGCACCCTATCTTCCTTGGATTTGTGTTTGGGGCTTGAAAATGATCAAGATTTGTGTTGGAATTTTGTGTTTTTGCTTGGTGTTTAGGCTGTTTTCTGGGATTTTCGTGAATATAACAGTAGGATTCGAATAATGGGATCCTTTAAACTGAGAGAGAATGATTTAATTTATAGGCTGAATTTAGGTTTCAATTATGTCCGCGCGAACGAGACTGAGTCTCATTCCTGTCCGCGCGGATGGGGATGTTGGCGTGCCTGACTTTGCAGAAAGCAGTTTTAACTGCTTGCATTTAATGAAAAGTTGGTCAATTTCTTGGAAATGACTCTTTCCAACCGATTTTTGACCTATTTTTGTTATTCCTTTAAGGTCCTTTCTTGTTTAAATTGCCTTAGAAAGTGACCAAAATGCCTTTAAATGTTTATTTGACGTGGAAGTCGTTAAATTGGGCTGAAGGAACATTGGCGGCTCAGATTGGGACACTTACAGTAGCCCCTCGGCGACGACACTTTCGGAGGAAGTGGGGTCGTCGATAAAAGTGAGGTCCCAATCTGCTGGGGAGAAGAGGGTGACCATTTTGGTCGGACCGCTCGGAAAAGGAATGACCATTTTGATCTGATGGCTGCACCTAATGGTAGGCTACCTACGTATCCTTAAGAGGAATCAAGCCGGTCATAATTCGGGTCTTTCGACTATCTTCAGACGTCGACCCTAGAGTGACTATTTTGGGGTGTCAACCTAGTAATGACTTCGGCTTGTCGAATCAGAGGATGATTGTGATTCATTGTTTTCCTCGTATGTCGAAACCGAAGTGATAGGGTTTAGGTGCCTCAAGCCTTGATGATGGCGTTTTAGGTGCCTCAAACCTTGAAGATGGCGTTTTAGGTGCCTCGGACCTTGAAGATGGCGTTTTAGGTGCCTCGGACCTTAAAGATGGCATTTTAGGTGCCTCGAACCTTGATGATTGCGTTTTAGGTGCCTCAAGCCTTGAAGATGGCGTTTTAGGTGCCTCGAGCCTTGATGATGGCGTTTTAGGTGCCTCAAGCCTTGAAGATGGCGTTTTAGGTGCCTCGGACCTTAAAGATGGCGTTTTAGGTGCCTCGAACCTTGATGATAGCGTTTTAGGTGCCTCAAACCTTGAAGATGGCGTTTTAGGTGCCTCAGACCTTGAAGATGGCGTTTTAGGTGCCTCGGACCTTGATGATGGCATTTTAGGTGCCTCAGACCTTGATGATGGCGTTTTAGGTGCCTCAGACCTTAAAGATGGCGTTTTAGGTGCCTCGAACCTTGATGATGGCGTTTTAGGTGCCTCGGACCTTAAAGATGGCGTTTTAGGTGCCTCGAACCTTGATGATGGCGTTTTAGGTGCCTCAGACCTTGAAGATGGCGTTTTAGGTGCCTCAGACCTTGAAGATGGCGTTTTAGGTGCCTCAAACCTTGATGATGGCGTTTTAGGTGCCTCAGACCTTGATGATGGCGTTTTAGGTGCCTCAAGCCTTGATGATGGCGTTTTAGGTGCATCGAACCTTTATTTGAAATAATTTCCTTCGATGGTTTGCATCCTTTTGTTGGGGACGGGCTCTGAGGGGACAGATGGTCCTTTGGTGGACTTCACTTGAAGAGATCGGTCTTACTTTTGTTGCCGCAGATGGAAACGAGGAAAGAAACGGGATTCCGTTAGCTATCGTCGGGGAAATCGGGCTTACGTTTTACTTCCGTAGATGAAAATGAGGAAAGAAACGGGATTCCGTTAACTTTCGTTGGAGAAAACGGGCTTACGTTTTACTGCCGTAGATGAAAATGAGGAAAGAAACGGGATTCCGTTAACTTTCGTTGGAGAAAACGGGCTTACGTTTTACTGTCGTAGATGAAAATGAGGAAAGAAACGGGATTCCGTTAACTTTCGTTGGAGAAAACGGGCTTACGTTTTACTGCCGTAGATGAAAATGAGGAAAGAAACGGGATTCCGTTAACTTTCGTTGGAGAAAACGGGCTTACGTTTTACTGCCGTAGATGAAAATGAGGAAAGAAACGGGATTCCGTTAACTTTCGTTGGAGAAAACGGGCTTACGTTTTACTGCCGTAGATGAAAATGAGGAAAGAAACGGGATTCCGTTAGCTTTCGTTGGAGAAAACGGGCTTACGTTTTACTTCCGTAGATGAAAATGAGGAAAGAAACGGGATTCCGTTAGCTTTCGTTGGAGAAAACGGGCTTACGTTTTACTGCCGTAGTTTCTTTTGAAAGAGGGCTAACTTGGGTCAACTTTGGTTAACCTTGGTTAAGTCCGGGATCATTCTGCAAAGCCTGGGATTTTTAAAGGGCAAAATAGGAATTTTACCACTCGATCCTGTCCGCGCGGACAGGAGCGAAGTGGAGGCAGGTTTTAAAAAGGTCGGGGCCTTTCCCTCTTCTCCTTCACCGCCTTTTACAGTTTTACGAGAGAGAGACGGAGATTCCGCCATTGTTGCCCAAAAATCACTCGAAATCCTTCGAAATTTCTTGATTTTCTTCAATTCTTGGATCTATGGAACACGGGGAGGCTGCTATTCAAGGTCAGGGACGTGGTCCGATTGCGGAGAGGAGGCTAGAGCTCGTGAGGATGCGGAGGCATTATTCGCTTTCGCAATCGATTGCGGAGGAATCCTACCCAGATATGTGGCAGCATTGGTCCACTGATCCGGATCTTCGCACGGTATATTTTGAACCCATTTATTGTTTTTGTCGATTGTTAGAAATCGGGTTTTATTTTTTTTTGAAAAAAATTGAAAACCCTTGTTCTTGCCATTGAAATTTGAATTTGATGATTTGCATGCTTCGTTGAGTATATGGGTAATTCAAATATGCATTTTGTTTGAAAAAAGAATGGGCGATTTGCCATTTTTGAAATATGAGGTGACGAAAATTTTGCCGAATCCGGGACGGACTTTTGCATGTGGGATTTTTGCAATGAGATGATATTTTTATGAATGCAAAGAATTATTCATGCGTGCTATCTTATGTGAAAAATGGGACGGAGTTTTGTTTCTGTTGACTCCGTATGAATGCTATTTTGTGAAAAACGGGACGGAGTTTTGTTTCTGTTGACTCCCTGTCATTGACATGTCCCCTTATGTATGAATGAATGTTGAATGGTGATTGCTGAAAACTTTTTCTTTTGCGCAAGAAAAGTGGGGTTGAGTTTATTGTATGCCGTTATGCTGCCGAATTTTCTTCAAAACTTTATGCCTGGAATGTTTGTGTATGCTTTTAAATGCAAATGTGATTTTTTATTGACATCTTGTCTTTCAATTGCAGGGTGGTGATCGATTTGTGCAGGATCAGCTGAATAAGCTGAAGACCCGGGGATCAGTCGAGGCTGTGATTAGCCTGTGGGACCAGCTTCCGATCTTGGGTAGAGGGGCGATGATGAGTCCGAGGCAGATCGTTATTGAGACGGGGTTGTACGAGTTCGTTGAGTGCTTGAGGGGGTTGGTGAAGTTGCCGAAGAGCAAGGGCTTGACTTTTGCCTTGGTGGAGCATTGGTGGGACGTGACCCACACCTTTCACTTCTTTTGGGGCGAGGCTACAGTTACGCCTTCTGACTATGCTGCTATCACGGGTTTGTCCTTTAAGGGACGTAGCATTGAGTGGCGGGATGGGTACAGTGACTGGGAGTTGCAGGATCTTTTAGGTTTTGTCCCCAATTCCAAGAAGGGGATGGGGATGGAGTATGCAGTGATCCACGGGAAGATCGTGGAGAGCATAGCGAGGTATGAGGCTGGTGATGAGAGGATAGCTGCTGAGCAGATTGCTAGGTCTTTTCTGTGGTTCGCTTTTTCGAGTACTTTATTTGGTCATGCCGAGGGGACGGCGGTGTTTGCTTTACTGAGGACGTTGACGGATGTGGAGAGAGCTGGAGAGGTGGCCTGGGGGAGGTCGGGCTAGCATAGCTATATTTTGCTCTAGACAGGTACAGCCGGAAGGCTGTGAGCTCCCTTACGTGCTTTGAGTTTCCGCTGGAGGTACCAGCTTCTGCCTTTTCTTTTCCTTTTGCGCGTACTGTTTCTTATCCGAACTTAACTGGTGTAATCTTTTCCTTTCGCAGGTATGGGCTCTGGAGTTCTTTCACGTCACGATGTGGCAGTAGCCGGCGGAGCACATTGGGGCATATCCGGCTATGCTCTCCTGGACTAGGCAGGCTCGGGAGAAGAGGGGTGCTCGGGGGCGCACGACCCTTAAGTATAAGGAGTGTCGGCCCCTTATGAGAGCGGAGACGGATGAGAGGATTAGGTTCTACCCCTGGGGTCATTTTGATGTGGAGCAGCTGAAGGGCACGGAGAGACGGACGGTAGAGAGGAGGATCTTGAGGGGGTTGTCTTGTGACGTTTATTACTTGGGGGATAGGGTGACGCGCCAGCATGGCGACGGCGCGCCTTTGCTGGCACCGATGGAGCCTCCTGCTGACATGATGAGTCCGACCGAGGGTTCGGAGACTTGGGCTTATTACCGGGACGGCCAACACTTCTCGGGGTTTGTGACGGATGAGGATTATTCGCTGTTTGTGTTGAGGAGGCTGAGGACGCCCCAAGTGCTTGAGAAAGAGGGATCCCAGTTGTGCGGTACCCTCGGTCGAACTTTTCATACGTCCAGGATAGGGTGAGATTAAGAGTGCACATTCCTATCCCCGAGAGGGCCCCCCGAGCATTCCGGCCTCGTCCGGATATGAGGGTATGTCTGTTTATTTCTTCTGTCTCTACTTTTCTCTTTTTTTTTAGCTTCAACCACTTCTAACGCCTTTGTTTCAGTGCAGTTCCCGGCCACGGTTAACGAGAAGCTGATGCGGCAGGTGATTGGGGCCAAGAGGTTCTGTAAGTACGCCAATCCAATTCGCAACCTTCTTTAGATGCATTTTAATATAATAAAACTACATTAAGGGGCATTTTGGTAAATTCCCGGCCTATCCCGAGACTTCCGAAAATATTTCATAAGTTTCCCGCGAAGGAAGTACCTTTTGGTACCTTACTCATGCCAAGGGACATGTTGGGAATAAACCTTTTTGGACTTTTTAGTTATTTAGGCCTGAATGTTCCAGAAACTGGTTTTGGCGCCAAAAACGGTTGAGGCCACCTTGTGTCACGCGACAAGTCGAGGCATGGAAAGTGGTTGCGTATAGTCATGCGATACAAGGTGACCACTAACTGCAGCCTATAAATAAGACCCTCCCCCTCTCAGAAATGGATCCCAAACTTTCACTACCGTTACTCGCGTAAATTGCATCGTAACAAAGCCCCCAAACACAACTCTCTCTCTCTCTCTCCTACCTTTAACCTACCCAATTCCCTCCAATCCAAACCCATTTCTCCAACCAAAACCACTTGGACCCTTTGCACCAATTCTCTCAGGCCCCCAAGACCAGGAGCAGCAAATTGAAGGGTTCTGTATCTAACTTGATACAGAACTCGTGGAAGCAACAAGGGTAACAACTCTCAAACCCCCTCTTCTCTCTTTCTTCTACTCAATTCTTCATAATTCTATTGTCTACTTCTGTTAGGATTCAGTAATCAGACCCTATCTGTCTAGATTACTGAATCCCAATCGCAATCTCTCTGTTTAACTTGTCTAATCTGTGTAATTGAGCTATTATTGTTGAATACTTGCTTGAATTTGGTGTTTAAACCCCAAGGGGGTGTGGATCTACCCATATCCACACTCCCGGGGTCGATTTGTTGTTATTTCTGTATTTCGTATCTAATCTGGTCAATTAATTAGATCTGTGTTAGTTGTTGTTGATTCTGGTGTTCATCATGTAAGTTTCTGCAGATGGCCTCTGTATGTCACGCGACATATTGGTCATAGGTGATCCTGTGTCACGCGACATATGTGGTCACCTGTGTCATGTGTCATGCGACATATCGTGACTTGTCTGCAGAAACCCTTTTCTCTTGTAATCTGTTCTAGATTGTTGTAGTAGGGATGTGGCCTCCCTAAATAATGGGCTCACAAGTTGTAAGTCTAGATTCATATTAATAAAATGCATGTTTACCCCACTTGTTCATTGTCAACATTTGCACACACTTTGGATTTGCTTGAATGTTTAATTGAAAGACTCGTCTACGGACGAGGCGTGTTGGGTGAACTCTCGGTTCTTCCCAACACGTAACCTGACCCCCGAACCCGTATTTTCTCTCTCAAAAGGTTTTCAATGTTTCCTCTTAAAAACGGCGTGGCGACTCCTTTATTTTCATTACCAATTTCGGCGAGCGCACATTCAGTGGCGACTCTGCTGGGGATATCTGAT
Source organism: Adenophora triphylla var. japonica (assembly GCA_022495995.1). Classification (NCBI taxonomy): domain Eukaryota; kingdom Viridiplantae; phylum Streptophyta; class Magnoliopsida; order Asterales; family Campanulaceae; genus Adenophora; species Adenophora triphylla. Next base: position 243,828 of record JAFEMH010002430.1, read on the forward strand.
TTTGAAAACCTGTTTTTCAAATGTTAAGTGGGTCAAGCTTTCATTAAATTAGACATCCAATACATCCATTTTTGGTGTGCATCTTTGATAATCATTTGTGGTTCATGCATTTTGTTGATTATGAGACTTGTGAGCCTTATGTGCTTTGTGGTCATTGTGTTGTGCATTAGATATTCTTGCTTTGTTCTTGCCGCGGAGAGGCAGGGGCTGATTTGATGATTGCAGAGTGGCTGGTTCAGTGACCACACAGGTCGTGCGACACCTTTGTCTCTTGATGTCCTGTGTCACGCGACAAGGAGTGGCCACTGAACAGATGCTCAGAAGGTTGGTTTGAGGGCAGTCCCTTGAATCGAATGTGGCTCAGTTGATTGTTGTTCCCTGTATCTCCTGTGAGGGTGTGGGTGTTTGTTTTCTTTTTTCTTTTCAAAAAAAAAAATATATATAAAAAAAATAATAAAAAAAATCTTGTTTTTTGTAAATAAAAGAATATAGTCATCCGCACACTACATCACTTAGACATAGAACCCTCGGGTGCGATTGACGGCATCGCGGACGGCCATGAAATTCGCCTATGCTTGAGTGTCTGAAATCAAACCTAACCCCCTAGTGCGTTATAGGTGGCACCACACTTAAACCTTACCCACAATTGGTTTTTGATACAATGTTTTTTTATTACAACAAAATGAATTGTTTTTGAAACATATCGTAGGTCCTTATACCTTCCCCCAAAACTTCGAATCTTGTGGGCATGTTGCCAAATGCAACATGATTTCACGTGGGGACATGTCACTCCCGTGGCGTGTTCTAAACGAGAGATCATGCCGCATTGTCAACGTGCACCGACGAGAGGTCATGTCGGATTTTTCTTCGAAATTCTTCGAAAAGACCCGTTATGCTGCCCAAATTTCCCTAGAAATTTGGACAACCTCTCTGTTCCATAATGATGTTAGGATTTAGTTAGGTATCATTACCTATTATATATTTCAAAGCAAGGCATTTAGTGTAATTTGAACGTTGCGTCCCTAGGCTTCCCCAAGGTATAGTTAGTATGAATAAAGGCTTCTCCTTTCCCAACCGTACTTAGGATTTAATACACTAATTTATACTTGAAGATAATTAAATTTGTTTGTGCGAGTCTGTCCCGTTCCTTTCCCTCTCTCGTTCCTCGAAATTTCCCTTCAATACCTTATAAACCCGTCTCTACCCCTGCAGCTACGGCGAGTTGGACCCGTTCATCTGTCCCAGGAGCTCGTTTAGTTCGTGTTCAAGCAATTCAAACAGTTTCAGGCAGTGTAGAATCAGATATGGCCGGGAACGGAGATGTATTTTCTGCTCAGTCCACTGGAGGCTCAGTGACAATGGGTCAGCCAAGTTTGAACGATATGACCACAGAGGAATTGAGGGTAACGTTGGAAGCTGCTCTAGCCCGAGAACGTGAGGCCTGTCTATTGGCTCAGAATGCCAAGGCCCGTGAGGAAGAAGCTCATAACCGCTTTGTGGAGGCCATGAGAGCCAAAGGGATTGCAATACTTCGTCGGGAGGACGATTCTTATGAGGATATCACAGAAGACAGCCACAATGAGATTGGATCCGCTTCACCTGCTCAGCCTACCCAGCCCAGTTACAATGCGATGCCTCCTCCAGTAAACTATGCCCCGCGACCCAATCAAATGTCATCTCCGGGAATGTTTGTGAGTGACCAAGGAAGGTTCATTCCCACATCTTCTCAAGGGTATAACCAGGTTATTCAGCAAGGTGCTAGCAAGAGTGGCGGTCAAACATCAAATTTCTTCGATCTCACTGCCTCTCCAACTCCCAATGTCCCAAAGATCACGCTCAAGATGGATCTCGCCAAACAAGTTATCCCCAACCCTACCCATATATATCCCGACATTTTCCGGGGTGGTCGGCCTAATGTGCGGCAGAATGGTCAATACCGTCTTTCAGTGGAATCGCATTTGTCAAGACAATGTTCCGAGGTACCGGCAGCTGCACTCCAAGGCGCTTTTTCTCACTCGCATGTTCCCCTCTTACCCAACATTTGTATGGATCTACCCCGTATTCGGCTCCTTGCATCAGTATAATATTTTCTACTCTTGGTCGGGCCTCGGAAGTCGCTAGCGCAGCTTCAACCCCAAACCCCAAAGTGTGCTTAACGGTTATGATATGTATGGGAACAGGATCCCTAGCTCGGTCGCCTTGTTGGATAGTAATATTGGAATCCCCAGTACCTTTGGTCTCCCATCAGCAGCTTTGCCCGTTAGATCCAGTTCGGAGTTCCCTGTGCCTTCATCAACAGTGGCTCCCGCTATCCCCCAGATTCCAGGATTGACGCCAGAAGTAACAGCCTTATTGAAGCAGATGCAACAGCAGATCGACAAATTGACCGTGGGTTCTAGTGGTCTCAAGGTTGTGGACCCAGCTCAAGTAACGCCTTTGCCGCACAAGTTTAAAATGCCCAAGTTGGATTTCGACGGTACTGCTTGCCCGAAAACTCATATAGATACTTATGTTATGACAATGGGAGCAATGGGCTGCACGCCCGAGTTTATGGCATCCCACTTCCATCTGACTTTGAAGGGATCAGCGCTCACATGGTTTTTGGCTTTGAAACAAGAATGTCGCTCCACCTGGAGCCAGATCACGGAAACCTTTTTGGAGAAGTACAAAGGCAATTTGGAGTGGCGTACCACCCGGGATGATTTAGTGGGGACCATCCAGAAGGCTGATGAGTCAATTACAGAATTCTATAAACGGTGGAATGCCAAGCTTAATGAGCTATCAGAGCCAATCCCCCTCCAGGACCAAAAAGACATTTTCTTGTCATGTGTTAAGCCAGTGCTCAGAGAAGCCATCGGAAAAGGTTGGTACCCAGATCTACGAGAGATGGTGGGAATGGGAGCTAGAAGTGAAAACAGATTGTTCAATCAAACCCCGAATGCAAATGCCGGTAGTAGCAGCGGTAGTGGAGGTTACCGATACCGAGCACCCAACCCTGTTTCAGCAATGGCGTCGAGGGGAAGAGAAGTGACCAAAGACAACAGTATCAACAATCTACAAAGAGGAGGTAGTAATGTGCAGAATACAGTGAGATTTCAGCCTAAACCGCAGCCGAGATTTGATGATTTGGGCATGTCAACAGAGGAAGTTTTCAACGGCTTGCTTCGGACCGGCATGATCAAGCCACTGGAGAACTACAGCCCTACCCGTCCTAATCCCCATATGGATGCTAGCAAGTACTGTCGATTTCACCAGTTCCCAGGGCACACCACAAACTCCTGCATAACCCTCAAAAAGATAATCCAAGGTTTGGTGGATGACAAGAAGATCGAGAAATCTCCTCGCCTAAATGTGGTCAGCAATCCTCTGCCAAGTAACTACGTGAATCTTATCGACTTCGGGCAAGACTATTTTGTTAATGTAATAGAGTTTGGGAAGTCAATAGATGAAAGTGATAGTGCTGGTTGTAATGAGATTGTGGATCGATGTAATCCCATTTTCTGATGAAATGAAAGATAATTTCTGCTATGTTTTGTATCTTGATGATCTGTATGGTTTGAATAATACTGTTGATTATGACGATTATGAAGAGCATGTGGTTGCCAACACTATATTCTCCATGGTTCCTAGAGATTCCCCAATCTCCTTGGAGGAACTCAGGATAGCGGTTAATGTAGAGGCGTCATTGTCCATAAATGAGATAAGGCAGGCGGCATGGCCATACAGCACTCGTCCTGTTCCGATTACGCTAGCAGAACTCAAGGAGGCCAGTAAGAATTTTGTGGTTGAGAAAGATCAAGAAGTTAATTTGTTGACTCGTTTAGGGAGAATGTTGGGAGTGAATAATCCAGATCCGTCCGGGAAAGGTAAGGCAGTTGCGGTCTCTAATCCTCAGTCCTCTCAAAATCCCTACAGACTGGCAGGAGACGAAGAAGTCCAGGAAGATCCGATCCTGATGCAGTTGAAGAGAACACAAGCCGATATTTCCTTATGGTCTCTACTCACATCCTCCTACCCCCACAAATTAAAGTTGGAAGAGGCCCTATCCAAAACGAAAGTGTCTGTCAACGCCATCCCAAACGAGGCCTGTCAACTGATTGGAACTGTGCAGTATGGGAACATCATTACTTTTACAGATCTTGACCTGCCTGCTTATGGTGCGAAGCATAATGAGTCTCTACACATCACGGTGCCCCTGGAAGGACGGCGGATTCCCCATGTGTTGGTAGACAATGGGTCAGCTATGAATGTGCTCCCTGCTAAAATGATGAGTATGTTGGACATTAATGCGCAGAATCTTAAACCATCCAACCAAACCATAAAGGCCTATGATTCGACATCTAGGGCGGTGTTGGGAATATTCTCTCTGAATTTGATGTTTGGGGGCAAAGAGATGATGGTATAATTCCAAGTTATCGACATTCCGGTCACATTCTCAGCATTATTGAGCAGACCCTGGATTCATGAGATCGGAGCGGTAGCCTCCACTCTTCACCAGTGTTTAAAGTTTGTGCAAGAAGGAGTGCTGACGACCATTTATGGTGATAGCGTTACGATTGGGGAAACCAGCACCAACACCTTACCAGTGATGGAAATCAAGCTCGACCAGGAGAATCTGATGCTCAGTGGATTCACAACTGAGAAACCTAAAGGGCAGGTCTGCACCATAGATTTGACGACATCTTCAGACAAGATTCCCCCTGTATTGAAAATGCTGAGAGGTATGAGCTATATCCCTGGTCTGGGGCTGGGAAAACGCCAATAGGTACCGTGTAGGCTTGTGTTGCTAGAAGCCAAGAGAAACAAACAAGGCCTGGGATATGCCGTGACTTGAGAAGATAAAATGTATGACAAGACTGAAGCTTTTAAAGAAAAGATGACCTCAGCGGCTGGTAAGAGGTACAAGAGGCCTAAGATGCGCCCGTACAGTTGGTCTTTGAACAAGCATTATGCAAAGAAGATGGAGATATGTTTGTTTGTCCAGAACCAAGGCTGAGCCAAATGGAAGAAAGAATGAGAACAATTTGAAGGTTTGCCAGCAGCCAAAACCCGGTGAAAGAAATGTTTGATAGCTTGCCCAAAAGACCAGGTGTGACCGCCACTTACGAGAACAACTACCATTTCTAGGGACCTGATTATGTGAACCACCCGAGAAACTTGCTCTCGACGAACCCACAATATGCAAGATCCGCGGTGCCGACCCCCGGATATTGATGGTGATTTGGCAGATTTGTTTAAAGAGCAGGGGCTGTCAGAGCCTGGGGATGGTATGCTTTTGACAGGAGTACCTACAAAAGAGGTGTTTGTGGCTAAGGAGACGAGTGATTTGATTGACTTTTCCTCTGATAGCGAGGTGGTGGCTATGTTAGAATTCGAGAAAGAGCCAGTTGTGGAGCTAAATAGGTTGGAGACTGTTGCAGAGGGACCGTTACAGAATTGGACTTCGTTCCGAGGACCGGTCGCCGACAGGGAGACTATGATTGGAAAGCTTGGGCTCAAGCCTCGTCCTTGTCCCTCCGAGTCTAAATTTGTTCCTCGTGTCTTGAGTCGGTCTCCTGAATCTCTTGTTATTGAATTCGAGTCTTCTGATCGGTCTGATGTCCTCACGACAGAAGACCGTCTTCGAGTTGTAAACACTGTTTTTCCATTTGCTTTGAATAAAATGGTTGACCTTTTCGAGTATCCCGTGATTGCAAATCTAACAATTGAACGCTTAACAAAAAATAATCATCAAGATTTAAAAATAATTAAGCCTAATTCAATTGAAGATGATGCAGACTTAATAGATGAGCAAATTTTAGAAAATGATTCAAAACAGGCTTGCGATCAAAAGGAAAGCCGGGCCCAAGCTGCCGATGAGGTATTGACAACGGTTAACCTGGGAACAGCCGAAGAACCCAAAGAAACGCAGATTGGTAGCTTCTTCTCCGGAGATGAACGGGTTGCCCTGATTGAGTTGCTTAAAGAATTTATGGACGTCTTTGCTTGGTCTTACAAAGATATGCCTGGGCTGGATACTTCTATCGTAGAGCACCGGATTCCTCTAGATCCAGAAATTAAGCCGATCAAGCAGAAGTTGAGGCGGATAAAACCTGAGTGGTCCTTGCAGGTGAAAGAAGAAATTGAAAAACTCCTACGGGTGGGCTTCATCAAAGTGATTGAATATCCGACTTGGTTGGCAAACATTGTAACAGTCACAAAAGCAAACGAAAAGGTTCGGTTCTGCATAGATTTCCGGGATCTCAATAAGGCTAGTCCCAAAGATGACTTCCCTTTGCCCAACATTGATATGCTAGTGGATGCAACCGCAAACTTTGAGGTCAAGTCCTTCGTTGATGGTTTTACGGGTTACAATCAAATCAAAATGGCTGAGGAAGATCAGGACAAGATAGCGTTTACAACTCCATGGGGTACTTATTGTTACACAGTAATGCCATTTGGTCTGAAGAATGCTCGGGCTACCTATCAGAGAGCCGTCACTACCCTGTTTCATGACATGATCCACAAGGAGATTGAAGTGTATGTAGATGATATGATTATTCACTCGAAAGGGTCAGATGGACAGCATTTCATTGATCTGAGGAAGTTCTTCAAAAGACTCTGAGAGCACTCCATGAGACTAAATCCAGCCAAGTGCACCTTTGGGGTTATTCGAGGTAAAGTCCTGGGGTACATGGTCACGGGCGCGGCATCGAAGTAGATCCCGAAAGGTTAAGGCAATCTTTGAAATGAAGCCGCCCGGAAGCTGTCTCGAGGATCAAAGGATTCATGGGTCGTCTACAGTACATCAGCAGATTCGTCAATCAACTGACCTCCATGTGTGAGCCGATCTTCAAGCTACTAAAGAAGAATCAGGAAGTGGTTTGGAACGAGGAATGCCAATTAGCTTTCGAGAGGATCAAAGCTTACCTCGTCAATCCTCCCATTCTTTTTCCGTCTCACGGGAGCAAGCCTTTACTGCTATACTTGACGGTCACAGACACAGCCACTGGGGCTATGCTTGCACAAGAGAAGAAGGATTCAAAGATTGAGAATGCCATTTATTTCGTCGCCAAATTCCAAGGTAGTGAGTTGAATTACTACGCCTCGAGAAGACATGCGCGGCTACAGTGCAGGTGGTCGAAAAGCTAAAGCACTATATGTTATCCCACACCGTACATTTGGTTTCCAAGATGGACCCGATCAGATACCTGTTCCAGGGTGACAGAGGTAACATCTCCACCAGATTGGCGAAATGCACCTTCTTTTTAGCCGAGTTTGATATCAAATATGTGATCCGGAAATCGATCAAAGGACAGGCTTTGGCGGATCAGTTGGCTGACTTCCCGGTCTGAAGCTTAGGGACCAGATCTCCAATTTCCAGACGAGGGGATTCTTGCTATAGAAAGCGGCAACTGGTGGCAGTTATTCTTTGATGGAGCAGCGAACAAAAGAGGTAATGGCATCGGGATGGTACTAGTAGACCCGAACGACGTGCATACCCCCATAGCTATCAAGCTGAACTTCTCGGTTACCAACAATGCCGCCGAATACGAAGCTTGTATAGCTGGTCTAGAGGCTGCCCTCGAGCGACATGTGGAAGAGTTAGAAGTGTTCGGTGATTCCCAATTGATAATCAACCAAGCCGCCAACAAATGGAAAATTATAGATCCATGTCTCCAGAAGTACCATGCTTACATTGCAGAGCTCGTCGGTCAGTTCAAGGAAGTGTCATTCTAGTTCCTGCCATGAGACAAGAACAGATTTGCCGATTCCCTAGCTACTCTGGCCTCTTTGGTAGAAATCCCAGAAGGAAAGTCAATCAAACCGTTCAGGGTCGGTAGGCGAGAAAATCCTGCATACTGTTTTGAAATTGAGATCGAAACCGTCAGTGAGCCGTGGTACAACCAGATCTTTCAATATCTCAAGCATGGCGAAGCATCCTTCCCTGTTGACAAAGAAGGAGACTTAAAAGGTGTTCATGCCAAAAGCTTGCAAGCTCTAAAGAGACTATCAGCACAACACATCATACTTGGCAATGAATTATGGAAGAAAAGGGAAGGTTGCCCACTCCTGCTCTGTATCAGCAAAGAAAAGGCCCAAAGAGTAATGGAAGATGTTCATAATGGTGCCTGCGGACCTCATATGAACGCTCGATCCCTTATGCATAGCATCATCGGGCCAGGTTACTTACGGATTACCATGGAGGCGGTGCATCCAGTTTGTGCGGACTTGCGATAAATGCCAGCGATTCTCCAACCTGAACCACATCCCTCCTCATGACCTATACTGTATGACAACTCCGTGGCCCTTCGCAACATGGGGGATTGATGTAATTGAGAAAATAACTCCGCCCGGGAGCAATGGACATTCGTTTGTATTGGTTGCGGTAGATTACTTCACAAAGTGGGTAGAAGCTGCGTCTTACAAAGTGCTCACAGTCAAGAAGGTCGCTCGCTTCATAAAGGAACAGATCTTCTGCCTCTACGGAGTCCCAAATGAGATCATTTCTGACAATGGAACCCATTTCGAAGGAGAAACTGATCGGTTACTCACTGAATACAAGGTCAAGCGCCATAAATCTTCACCGTACAGACCGCAGACGAACAGTCTTTGTTGAGGCCGCCAATAAAAACTTGGAGAGAATCATAAAGAAGATGGCCGAACGAGGACGAGATTGGCCGTAGAAGTTTGCATTTAGCATTATGGGGCTACCGCACTTCAATTCGAACTGCCACCGGTGCAACCCCATACGCTCTGACTTACGGAATGGAGGCTGTCATGCCCATTGAATTAGAGATTCCATCCCTCAGGGTTTTGCTCGAGAATGAGGTGAATGAGATTGAATGGCTCCAAAGTAGATACAATGAATTGGCTGCATTAGGCCGAGCACGAGACTAAAAGCCATGGAACATAACCGGGCATACCAGAGAAGAATAGCCCGTGCTTTTGACAAGAAAGTGAAACCCAGGGACATCAAGGTTGGTGATCTGGTCCTTAAGATAAAGCCCTCGAACCAGAGCAGTGCATTAGGCAAATGGACACCTGTATGGGTCGGACCGTTTCTAGTGAAGAAAATATTCTCCGGAGGAGCTATGCAGCTGACAGATTTGGATGGCAACCCATTTCTGCACCCCGTCAACGGCGACAAGTTGCGGAGGTATTATGTATGATCGAGTCTTTTCCCCCTCAATAATAAAAATAATAAAAAATATAAAAAATATAAATAAAAAAATAAAAAAGAGAGAAAATGATAAATAAAGGCGCAACAAAATTGTCCCAGATGAGACTGAAAACCTCTCAAAAGGCAGTCCATGCAAAAATAAGGGACGCGTCCGGTGCTAAAGAATATACCCAGCTAGATCGAAAACCCTAAAAAAGGGCGGTCTAGGTAAAAAACAGGGTTGCACCATGTCCCCCTCCTATCTTCCCCTTTCCTTCAAGACACACAGCTGCACGAGATTGAGGATTTGAAGAAGAATATGATGGCTTCTGCTGCCCAGGGTATGGTTGCAATCAAAATTCAAATGATGGAGGAGTTCTATGCCGGGAAGCACACAGAGTGGAATGTTGAGCAACAACGTTTCCTCTTGAAGACTTTGGAGGCTAAAGGAGAGGATGTAGGAGAAGGATCTTCTGCAGCAAAAGGTGATGATATCTTGGAGGAAGGAGTAACAACATCAGCGGCAGTAGCCACCCCGTGAAGGAACATGGTAAAAACTTTTTGGTTTTGAAAACTTTGGTGCGAAATACTTTGGTTTTAAATGGGCTGTGTCCCAAAGACAATATTTTTTTGGTTTGTAATGGACCCATAAGGGTCAAGACAATATGTTTTTCAAGTGTTGGGTTGGTCCAACACTTTTTATGCTTTCTGTAGAAAAATCTTTACTTGGGTTTTGGGAAAAACTTTCCCCAAGTATCTTTATGAAAAATGTTTTAAGAGGTTGATATGTTAACTTCTTCGTAGATGGTAACAACTTGCGAGTGGATGTAGAAATCCTTTGCAATTACGTAGATTGACATGTAAATGTCAATAACCGTTTGTACTTAGATGACACGTAAGTGTCATAACCATTTGTAAAGATCTTAAGGTCTAACACATTGATTGAGTGATGATGGGTAATTCGTATATATTAAACATACGGGCCCACCACACACCTCAATCAAGGTTGACATCGTGCGCTCCAGGCGAGGTGTTTAAACCTTAAAGCGGTGAAAGAAAGTAATTTCTTTAAACCTTTGAAGGGATTAAGTACCTTAAACGGAGGTGAGATGGCCAGTCTCAAAACGGTTGTTTTCACGAGGACTTGTACTGAATTTGGGGACTTCCAGTTCTTGCAAAAATAACAAGTTAATGAAAAATTTTGACATCTTTTCTGATGTCACATTTTATTCGATAGAAGAACTATAAAAATACTTTCTAAATAAAGAGTAGGAGATAGTCCGTACCTGATTTAAGATGTTAAGTTCCTGGGAGGATGTTTACATCTCAGTTAATCAGTGAGTTGCATTCTAATGTTTCTTATTTCCTTGCAAAACAGAAACATGTTAGGGGTGGGCGTTAGCTTAGCTAACGCCCCTCCGATGCTTAAGTCAGTAATTATTCCAAAAATAGAATAAAAAATGGAAACAAGTATTTTTATTGAACTTAGGAAAGTAAAGATCATACCTTGGTTTTATTTGCATTGTAAAATAATCATGAAAACTTACATAAAGTAGGTTTTGAGATGGATGGCGTTCCAGCTTCTGGGAATCCTTGCTCCTTCTAGATTCGATAGCCAATAGGAACCTTTGCACCTTGGCATCCACTAGGTATGGCCCTTCCCATTTGGGAGCCATCTTTCCAGCATTGGGCTCTCTTGTATTCTGAAACACTTTTCGTAGGACTAGATCACCGACTTGGAATTTTCGCAACCTAACATTCTTATTGTAGGATCTTGCAATCTTTTGTTGATATGCTGCTATCCTGATTTTAGCAAGGTCCCTCAGTTCGTCAACGGTGTCCAGATCATGACTTAGGTTGGTATCATTTTGCTCTGGTGTCAACATATTGAATACGCGGTGGGGACGACAACCTGCTAGGGATGACCGCTTACTGCTCCAAACACTAAAGAATAGGGAGTTTGACTGTCGCGTTCTTTGGTGTGGTTCTATCTCGCCCATAGGACAAAGGGAAGCTCTTACCCATCTTCCTTTCTTTTGATCTAGCCTCTTCTTTAGGTTATTGATGATTATTTTGTTGCTTGATTACTGGCCATTAGCTTGAGGATGTACGGTGAAGATGTCACCATCTTAACTCTCCACCTAGCAAGAAAATCTTGGGTCTTCTTGCTGATGAATTGAGAGCCTTTGTCACATATTATTTCAGATGGGATGCGAAACCTACTAAATATATTTCTCTTAATGAAGGATATGACTTCCTTATCACGAACATGCACATATGATTCAGCCTCAACCAATTTAGAGAAATAATCAGTCATAGCAAGCAAGAAAACTTTTCCCCCAGGAGCTATAGGCAATTTTCCCATTATATCCATTCCCCATCTCATGAACGGCCAAGTAGAGAGGATTGGATGAAGCAGTCTGCGAGGCGATGCAAGATGTCGCTATGCCTCTGGCAGGAATCACATTTCTTGGCAAAGATGGTAGCATCTTGTCGCATTGTTGGCCAGTAATAATCCATCCTCAGAGCTTTCGTATATAAGTTTCTGCCCCCAGAATGGTTACCACATGATCCTTCATGCAGTTCTCTTAGGACTTCTTTAGCTTGGTCGGCTTCGAGACATCTCAAATATGGTCCTGCAAATGATTTCTTAAATAGCACATTATCTATTAATATAAATCTTGAAATCCTTACCCTGAATGCTCTAGCATTCTTTTCTTCATCAGGGATAGTGCCATCTTGAAGATATTTAATTATTGGCGTCGTCGAAGATATCTCCATCGATTATCGGGGATATCATCATCTATACGAGAATAGTTCTAACCTTTCCACGGCGGGGATGTTAACATGTATGATGGGGATATTGGTGCAGGATAAAATTTTGAAAGGCGATCCAAGATTGGCCAATGCATCCGCTTGAGAGTTATCTTCTCGGGGTATTTGTTCGAAAGAGAATATTTGAAATTTGCTTGCCAAAATTTTTACAATGCCCAAATAAATTTGTCATCTTGGAATTTTTTCTTTGCATAAGGAACCATTAAAATGATTTACAAGTAATAATGAATCACTATATACATGTATTGCTTTGACGTTCATGTCTAGAGCCACGGACGGGCCCACGATTAAGGCTTCATATTACGCCTCATTATTGGTGGCTTTAAAATCACAACTAATGGCACAGGGTATGATGTCCCCTTGTGGTGACTTTAGGACAACACCTAACCACTGTGCCCCTCATATTAGAAGCACCATGCGTGAATAGAGTCCACATCCTCGGGGTGTCCCCATCTTGGAGTTGTTGGACCTCAAGTTCTACTTCGGGTTGCATACTTGGACTAAAAGTACGCCACAAAATCTGCAAGTGCTTGTGATTTTATTGCTTTGTTCTAGGCTCATATTTGATGTCGTAAGTGCTTAGCGAACGGACCACTTGGCCATCCTTCCTGACATTTACGGTTTTCTCATTACACTTTTTATTGGATAGTTAGTACGAATGACAATAACATGAGTTTCAAAATAATGCCTTAACTTAATTGAAGCAGAAATTAAAGCTAATATTAATTTTTCAAGGTGTGAATACCTGGTTTCCGCATCGAGCAATGTTTTACTTACATAGTATATTGGCTGCTGGATGCCATCTTGATCACGGACCAGGACGACACTAACTGCGATTTTAGAGACAACTAAGTAGACACATAATGGCTCACCTTCTTGAGGCTTTGAAAGAAGGGGAGGTGTTGACAGGTACATCTTCAAATCTTGAAAGGCTTGTTCATGCTTATCAGTCCACTCGAACCTAGAATTTTTCTTTAAGATGTCATAGAATGGCTTGCATCTGCGAGGATTTTGAGATGAATCAATTTAATCTTTGCCACCTTCCCTGTCAATCTTTGAACATCTTTTATGGATTTGGGTGACGTTAAGTTGATGATTGCTCGATGCATTCGGGCTTGCTTCTATCCCTCTTTGTGTCACCATGTAGCCCAAGAATTTCCCGAACTTCATGCCAAAATTGCACTTTGTTGGGTTCAGCTTTATGTTGAACTTGTCTAGGATGTCGAATACTTGAGCAAGATCTCGAACATGATCTTCAGCTTTCTTTGACTTTATCACCATATCATCGATGTATACTTCCATAGTGTCCCCAATCTGCTCCTTGAACATCATGTTGACTAGCCTCTGGTATGTAGCACCTGCATTTCTTAGTCCAAAAGGCATTGCAATATAACAATAAATACCTGTTGGGGTGATGAAGGCGGTATCTTCTTGATCGGATGGTTCCATCTGGATTTTTTGGAATCCTGAAGATGCATCTAGGAAAGTCAATACTTCATGTCCAGAAGTGGCATCCACCAAAGTATCAATGTGTGGCAAGGGAAAAGGGTCTTTTGGACAAGCTTTGTTTAAGTCTGTGAAGTCGACGCAAACTCTCCATTTTCCGTTCCTCTTTTCTACTACCACCACATTTGCTAGACATCTTGGATATTCGACTTCTCTGATCATCTTAGCTTTGAGTAGTCTATCCACTTCTTCTTGAATGATAATATTCCTTTCTCGTGCGAACTTTCTTCTCTTTTGGTGGATCGGTCTGAAAGATGGATCGATGTTGAGTTTATGGGTGATTACATCCTTACTGATGCCTGTCATATCTTCATGTTTCCATGCGAAGCTTTTAATCCTGCTCTGTAAGAGGTTGATAAGGTCTTCACTTATTTCTGCTGGAACATCTTGGCCAACCAGCACTTTGAGATCTGGGTTTGAGGGATCTAAGAGTATCTCTTTCAAATCATATTCCTTCGCCTCCAGAACCTCACGGGCCTTTCTCTGTAATTGATATGCCATCTTAGGGGTCGTTGACGCCTTCATGGAAGTCAAGTAACATTCTTTAGCTGACTGTCGATCGCTGTAAACCTTGACAACTCCCCAAGGTATCGGCATCTTTATGCATTGGTGATAGGTGGATGGTACAGCCTTCATTCCATGGATCCATGGTCTTCCCAAGATCACATTATAACAAGTTGTACTATCAATTACACAGAATTTCTCCATGGAATTGATAACTTCAACGTAGACTGGAAGTGTAATCTCACCCACTGTACTTTTGGTTTCTCCACTGAAACCCACGAGCATCGAGGTCCTTTTTACAATGCTGTCTTCAGGGATCTTCATTTCCTTCAGAGCATCCAGCATGATGAGATTCACAGAGCTGCCCCCATCTATTAGGATACGTCTGACCTTGCAGTTGGCTATCTGAAGTGCAACGACCAAGGCATCATGATGTGGATCCATAACATTGTCCCGGTCACATTCTTCGAAGGAGATGACATCTTGAGATGTGAGTTGTGACATCTTGGAGGATCTCTCGGGTTTCTCATCCTTAGCTTGCTTAGCGAATCTCTTAGCTGCAGAATAAGAAGTACCACAAATATCAGAACCACCACTAATAACATTAATTACCTTTGTTACCGGTGGAGGAGATGGTGGTCTGGTTGCAACGGGTTCTTTGTTCTCCATCTTGGTCTTGCGGTTCCCAAGGAGCTCTTTAAGATGTCCTTTAGACAACAGGTAACTAATCTCTTTCCTTAAGGCGATGCAATCTTCGGTAAGATGTCCAAAGTCTTCATGATAGGCACACCATTTGGATTTGTCCTTCCAGCCGGATGACTTGTCAGTCTTTCGAGGCCACCTTGCTTTATCTCCAAGATTGCTCATTGCATGAAGAACACCTGAAACATCCACAGAAAAACAATAATCAGATATTTTAGGAGATTCAATATCATCATCCCCATCATCTTCCACATAATTGAATTTGTTATGGTCATTTCTCGATAGGGTGCGGATGCATTACTGTCTTTAGTGAGATGATTCTATCTTCCTGTCAGGGTGGTCATATGTTGAAGCTTTGTCAGGATTCTTAGATTGTTGCACCTTATCCTCTTCTAGCCTAATAAATCTTAGAGCCCGATTTCGGATATCTTCCATTTTCTTGCACGGGTTCATTACTAGATCTTCATAGTAAGGGGAATCCTTCTTCAAGCCTATTTTGAAGGCTTCTGCATTTGTTGCCATGTCCAGGTTGGGGATCTCCAAGACTTCTTTATTAAACACAGTTAACAAAGTCTTTTAATGCTTAGTGGGTTCTTTGAGTGATACGATAAAGGTCGCTGGTGAGCTTTTCAAATTGCCGGCTGCAAGAAAATTGATTTTTGAAGAGGTTGACAAGTTGAGCAAACGATCCAATAGAACCAGAAGGTTGACGGATCAGCCACTTTAATGCCGGTCCTACTAACGTCGAACCTAACCCTCGACACAAACAAGCCTCACGAAACTGGAGCGGGATGCGAACAATCTCCATCTTTTCTTGGTAGTGGGCGACATGCTCCTCAGGATCAGAACTTCCATCATACAATTTCATGGCAGGAACGCTGAATCCTTTAGGGATGTCCACATGCGCAATAGCTGGAGTAAAGCGAGATTGATTGTAACATGTTGGGGAGACTTGATGGATAGGCGGGGTGACACCTGGTACATTCATGATCATATCTCTCAATTCCTGAAGCTAATTTGCAATATAGGTACCTGCAAAAGGGTTAGTAGTACGAGCAGTATTATCTAAAACATGATTATTATTGAAATTAACGAAAGGATTAACATTATCTGTAGAGGATGTCAGAACAGTGCTATTAGTGAAGATGGGCCCTTCTGGAAAGGTCATCCTGTAGGTACTGGTAGCTAAGGGTGTTGACATTGCCACAGAAGTAGTAACGGGAGGGGAAGATGTTGACATCCTTATAGATGAAACCATTGGTAGGAATTCATTGAAAGTTTGAGAGCTGTCCCCAATGTTGAAATAAAGGACTCTAGGACGGTAAGGAGAAACCTTATCCATTCTTTTGGAAAGTAACTCCTGCTCCTTTTGCACTTTGATCAAGCTTTCGGCTATCACGGAGGTGCTATTCTGTTGACGATCTAGCTGATTCTTCATCTGCATCAGCATGTTCTTGATCTCAAGATCAGGAGATGTCGACATCTGCTTCTTGCCAGAATTCACAGGAGGAGGAGGAGGCAATGTTTCTTGGCCTCCGGTTGTCGATCGGCTACTGGTTTGAGGATTCACGCTGCTAGGAAGGGCTTTGGTGACGGCGGAAGTCAAAGGTTGGGTAGACATGGTAGAAACGTAAGGATTTTGAACCAATTAAAAAACCAATGGCCCCTCGGTGGGCGCCAAACTGTTTTGGTAAAAAACAATCAACAATGAAGAAATTTGAAATGAAACGAAGGAGGGTGCAATGGAATAAAATTGGTGCAATAATGTAATCAAGATGGCTCGATCGTGTAACGAGGAAAACCCTTGAGATAACTATCTCGCCGGCACAAAACCTCGGGAGGTGATTATGAGCACCTACCTTCCCAAACAATTGTATTATCAATGAATTACAAGGTAGAAAGCTATGGCGGATTACAACGTGTTCTTGGGCTATGTGAGTGTAATGCGTGTGTATATGTGTTCGTGTCCTTTTCTCTCCAGCCATGAGCTTTAAATAATAAAAAGAAAACAGAAAAAATCCAATCCTAACCAACTCCCCTACAATCTCGGTAAGTCATCTTCATCTTGACTTAGTCTTCCGATCCGTTGAAAGGAGTCTGTTGGTCATGGCTTTTCTCACGTGATTTTTTATCCCTGTGATTAAATATAACAGAAATAAATAATTGTTTTAAATAAATAATTTTTACCTTGCCCTCGAGTGTGAAGATGTTGACATGCTGATAAAAACTCAAGATGCATCAATCCTGAATTTTACCCATAACAATAAGTGATGTCGTATTCAGCCACGAAGAACGACCATTTTGCCAACCTCATGGAGATGGAAGGCTTGTTGAACAAATATTTGATGG
The DNA here is from genome assembly GCA_022495995.1 of Adenophora triphylla var. japonica. Lineage (NCBI taxonomy): Eukaryota > Viridiplantae > Streptophyta > Magnoliopsida > Asterales > Campanulaceae > Adenophora > Adenophora triphylla. Next base: position 260,866 of record JAFEMH010002430.1, read on the forward strand.
GTTCCAACTTCGAGACCAGATGTATCGGGTGAGACTGCAGGTAGTGCTTCAACTTTCCTACTACCCAGACCAGGCCTGCGCAAGTCTTTTCACAAGCAGAATAATTGAGTTCACTCCCTTGAAGCTTTCTACTTACGAAGTAGATGGCATTTTCAACCTTGGAATCTTTCTTCTCTTGAGCTAACATAGCCCCAATTGCTGTATCCATGACAGTTAGATATAGCAATAGTGGCTTTTGCTGATGTGGTGGGCAAAGAATCGGGGGATTCACAAGGTACGCCTTGATCTCTTAAAAAGCGAGCTGGCATTCTGGAGTCCATTCCGTGTAGGCGCTTTTCTTCATCAACTTGAAGATCGGCTCGCAGATCGAGGTCAGCTGATTTACAAAACGGCTTATGTATTGCAGTCTTCCCATGAAGGATTTTACTTCTGTCAGCGTCCGAAGTGGTTTCATTTCGACTATGGCCTTGATTTTCTGGGGATCTATTTCAATTCCCCGTTCCGTCACCATATATCCTAGCACCTTGCCTCGTCTTACACCGAAGGTGCATTTGGCTGGATTTAGTCTCATGCTGTGGTCTCGGAGGCGGCCGAAGAATTTTCTCAGATCAACGAAGTGTTGGCCATCGGATCCTTTGGAATGTATTATCATATCATCCACATAGACCTCAATTTCTTTGTGGATCATGTCATGGAACAAGGCTGTAGCTGCCCTCTGGTAAGTAGCCCCGACGTTCTTCAGTCTGAATGGCATAACTGTGTAGCAGTACGTTCCCCAGGGGGTTGTGAAGGCTGTCTTGGCTTGGTCTTCCTCTGCCATTTTGATTTGGTTGTAGCCGGCAAAACCGTCCACAAAGGATTTAACCTCATAATTGGCCGTGGTATCTACCAGCATGTCAATATTTGGTAGGGGGAAATCGTCTTTTGGACTAGCCTTGTTCAGATCTCTGAAGTCCACGTAGCATCGGATCTTCCCGTTGGCCTTGGTCACCGTCACTATGTTGGAAAGCCATGTCGGATACTCGATGACCCTGATGAACCCTGCTCTGAGCATCTTTTCTATCTCCTCCTTCACCTGCAGAGACCATTCGGGCTTAATTCTTCTCAGCTTCTGCTTCACTGGCTTGACTTCCGGGTCGAGCGGTATCCGGTGTTCAACTATGGAAGGGTCGAGGCCAGGCATATCCTTATAGGACTATGCAAACACATCCACAAATTCTCTTAGCAGCTCAATCAGAGCTTCCTTTTCAGTTCCTTCGAAGAAGCTACCAATCTGCGTCTCTTTAGGCTCTTCCGCAGTTCCCAAATTCACACATGTCAAAATCTCTTTGGCAGCTTGGGCTCGATTTTCCTCTTTTCGAACAACCTGCTTAAAGATTTCTTTAATATATTGTTCATTTAATGTTTCTGCTTCTTTATCTAGTGAATCATCATTAACTGTTTTTAGATTATTAGTTAATTTATCATTAGTTAAAGTGGCAATCAGGGGATACTCAGAAAGGTCCATCATTTCATTAAGAACAAAGGGGAATACAGCATTTGCGACAGCTTCGTAGTCTTCAGGCGTAAGGCCATCGGACGACTCTAGAGACTCGAACTCGACAATGAGACACTTGGAGGACTTTGCATAGGTTGACACAAGGGGATGGGGGACCAATCCAAGCTTTGTGATCATTTCCTCCTTCGTTGCGGACGGACCTGAGAGAGTTTCCCAATTCTTCAATGGCATTGCTGTTAGTGGCCTTATGACTCGAGAATTGCATTGCTTCTGTCCTCCTTCCTCAATCATTGCTACCATCTCCTTAACTGAACCAAAATCAATCAGGTCTGGCACGTGGACCTCCTCTCCGAATAATTGCTGCATAACAGGACCATCCCAATCATCTGAAGGGAATTCTGCGGCTTTAGCTTTTGGCACTGTTAGCTCAAACTCAGACTTTGGGCCTTCTTGGGCGATCGGGACCACGGTATTAAGTTTTTCGAACTGCTCCACTAGGCCTGGCACGCCTTTGAAAGTATACTCGCTCTCCATGGTGGTGGTAGCCCTAGGTATCTTGGGTAGATCTAGAAACATTCTACGAACCTGATTACCTTTGGTTCCCCTGAACTTGCTGAGGTTATCCTGTAGCTTCAACCATCCCTCTGTAGGAGTGGGCTCTTCGACTGCGATATTATCCTGCTGCGTAGAACCCTTTACAAAGTAGTCAGCCAGATTAGGACTGAAAGGGAGAGATTTAGGACCGTTGACCGGGACCCCTCTCGTGGCAGCTTCTCCCCTCTTTCGAGCAATCTCCCTTGAGGTTGGTTCATATCCCAGGCCATGGCGAGTTTTCTGTTCTCTCACCTCAATGACTTTGTGAGTTCCCTGTTGATGCTTCCCCAAACCGAGGCCAGGCAGGTAGCTCATCTTTCTCATCATCTTCAAGACCGGAGGGATTTTGTCCCGAGTGACTGTCAGATCTACGTTACAAACTTGGGCTTTAGGAGGCTCAACTATGAAACCTGTTAACATGAGGCCTTCCTCATCATGTTTGATCTCCAAAATAGGTATTCCACCCGTATCCGTGCCCTCCAAAGTGACTAGGTCCCCATAAATGGTCGTTAGATCCCCATCTAAGACGAACTTTACACACTGATGGAGACTCGAAGCGACCCCCTTGACTTGGTGCAACCAGGGTCTTCCTAACAGAGCGTTGAAGGTAATTGGGATATCAATAACCTGGAATTCCACGGGTATCATTTTCTTGCCAAACCAGAGGTCCAAAGTGGCAACTCCAAGTACTGTACGAGATGTTGAATCATATGCCTTGACTGTGAGGGAGGAAGGCTTCAGATCTGTAGACTTGATGTCGAGCAGACTCATAATCTTTGCTGGGAGGATATTCATTTCGGACCCATTGTCAACTAAAACTCGAGGGAGGCGTCGTTCATCTAGCTGGACTGTGATGAAGAGAGGCTCGTTATGATCAGCTCCGAACTGAGGAAGATCAAGGTCTGTGAAAGTGATTATGTTCCCGTAGTGGATGTTCCCAATCAATTGCACTACGTCATCAGAAGTAGCATCGATAGGGACCAGTGTGCGGGCCAGGCTTTCTTCCAATTTTAGCTTGTGAGGATAAGATGAGGTAAGTAAGGACCACAGTGAGATGTTGGCCTGAGTCTGTTTCAACTGAGTGAGCACGGGATCTTCCTTCTCGGGGTCAAAAGTTTCGGCTGTCTTGGCATAGGGGTTACGGTTCTCCCCAGGTGCTTGATCTGCTGCCTTCTTATCTGCCTTGGGGTTCCCCTGGTAGATCTGCCCGGATCTGGTCAACAGGTTAACTTCTGCATCTGTTGCTTCTTTGCTAGATTTCTTCAATGCTGCCAAGGTCAACGGAGGAGCTTGTTTGGCTATTGGCCACTGGTTCTGACGGAGCTTAGCAATGGTGAGGGGCTGAGCTTGAGGATATTGAGCTTCACTGGTTCCTACCTGGGCAGCCTTCCGGATTGCTTCCCAAGTTACGGGCTTCTGATCCTGGGATTGCATCGCTGTTCCTTGGATGGCCCCAGAGCTAGGGCATCTTCCGATTCGTCCTCATAACCATAGCTTGCCTTGCCCATAGTTATCATATAGCAGGAACTGCTACTCCCAGGGCTTGGTGGCTTTTCCTTTTCATCCCCGGTATAGTGCAGCCAATCTGGCTCCTTTTTGTAATACTCGGCGCTAGAGATGATTATGGCGTTCTGTGTGGGAGGCGCATCAGGTATCATGCCAGTATCCAAGACCTCTCTCAGAGCTGAAATGCATTCGGGGAAAGTGACCTCTTCTTGGGTAATCCTGACAAGGATTGTTACTTTACCTCGTGGCGGATTTGATCTGACCATGGTTACTTTCTCATTGGGAAGAATAGGAGTCAGTCTCCTTTTTTCTAACAGATTTTCAACTATCTGCCTGGATCGGGCGCTCGAGAACCCCTTCCCCAAAGCATGGTAGGCAGTGTTGAATTCTATGACGTCTACATATTCAGACCCAGGAAAATTCATAGCTTTCATGTCCTCGGTTTCGTGGTCATCTTCTGAAGTTTCTTCAATCTTTTGACTGTCAGCCTCCATCTCATCATACATCTTTTTCCTTTCGCCTTTGCAAACAAGGCAACCACAAGTGAAGGACAGATAATGCTCCCTTCCGCAGTTTGACGTAGCGGCTCGGTATATCTGAGTCCAAATGAGAAGCACTCGGGGTCCGCTGTCGGGTGCGGGAGCAATTAAGAAGGTGTCATGCGGGTCCATGGGTATGAAGGCAACTGGGGAGACATTTAGATCCATAACCCTCTTCAGTGATTCTATGCACTCGATGTGTTCGAGTAGCTCGGCAGTGACCCTTACAGTTGTGATGCCATCTGTTCTAGGGGCGGAAGAAAAAGAGCCAATGACGTTTACAAACTCATCGTCCGCAGGTTGCTGGAAACCTCCCTTTTCGACCAGTGCTTCAATGAAATTTCTCCATTCGCCCCCTAGATTTTTGTAGGGGACATTGTGCTCCAGGATTTCAGACCTGTATTGTTCTTCAAGCGGGCTTTGCTGTTCCTCATCCTCTGAAGTTTCCAGACATTGACCACAAGTGCATCTTACGAGGAACACTTCGTGGGGGCCCGTTTCCATTGGTATCTGATCCGCATTTTCTGGTGGCCCTTCATCGTCACTGGCTGACAGCCACCCATTGTGCCCGGCACCCACGAGGTCATTTCTGGCATGATTGTTCCAGACTGATTCTGGATCTTGGGCCTCAGTTGACTCCTCGCTCTCGTCGTCATCATCGTCATCACTATCGTCAGAATCGTCATCCCATACTGTCTGAACTTCAGCTAGGAGAGAACGCCGATCAAATCTATCAGGGGAGGATGGGTGCGTGCAACCGCAGAAGTTGTCATAGGCTCCCAATGCTGGAAGTGACAGCTGTGACTCAGCTTTTCCTCCCAGGAACTGCGGGGGAAGAGTGAGAGGGGGTGGCACGTATTTGACTCCAGGTAGGATATGGAAACAATCCTCCTCTTCTGAATTTTCGTCTTCATTGTACTCGGCTTCTCCCAAAATCAACTTACAGAAGTGTATTAACTCCAGGTGTTCTTCGGCCTCTTTGCTGATAAGCCCCAACACAGGCGCCCGCCTAAAGCTTTCTTGTTCAATCCTCCTTGAATGCTCTAACCATCTCGTGTAAATGGTTTTCTCATGATTTGTCCTGAACAGCCCCAGTTTTTCGGTGACAGCCACCCCTTCTTCCGAGAAGTAGCGAGCTTCATATTCTTGCAAGAAACTTCTAACATGAGACCAAGGAGGATTGGTTTGTTCACCATCCTCAAGGCTGAGAGGGAATCCGAATTCAGGATCCTCGACAAGGTTGGTCATGGGTATTTGGAGATCAGTTTCCACATCTTCCTGGGCATGTGAAGGTTCTCCGATTTCGATCATGTTTACTTGGTTATGGTTTCTTGGAAAAGGATTTTTGACTGTATTAGGCCCCTCGGGTCCTTCCAACTTTCCTTGCTCTATCAAACCTTGGACTGCCTTTTTCAGAGTATAGCAATTATCTGTCAGATGTCCGTGGGATTGATGAAAAGCGCAATACTTAGAAGTATCCACGGGAACATTCGGATTCCTGGGTTGGAAGTTCTCCAAAGGCCGCAGTAAACCTTCTTTCACCAATCCTCTAAAGATGTCATTCAGAGGCATTCCGAAGCTTTCGAGGTTTATGAACCGAGGTTTGGGCTCAGCTGGTTTCTTGGGAGCAAAAGAAGTTGCATTATTACATTCTTGCCCCGCGTAATTGATCACCTATTTACCCTTAGCAGGAGCAGGAGCAGTGTTGGAGGAAGAAGCCCTGTATCTGTAGGCAGGTGCAGCAGCCTGCATTTGATTGTAAGCCTTTTCAAATTTAGCCCCGAAATTAACCATTGCACGTAAGTCCGTGTAGGGGAAGTGGCTGAGGGAAGTTCTCAAATGCGGTTTTAGGCATGACTGGAAGATGTCCAACTGTTCCTCCTCAGAAGGAGGAATTATCATCTCGCTAAGTTTCAAATTCCACCGCTTGTAAAAATCTCTGATGTTCTCGTCGGGACGCTGCACTGTTGTCTGCAGGTCCACTCTGTTTGTTTCCCATTCCAGGTTAGCTTTGTATTTCTCGGTGAAAGCACTGGTGATCTGGTCCCATGTGGCCCTGGCCTCGGGCTTTAAGCGAAAGAACCATTTCAAAGCACTGGATTTCAAAGAGAGGCTGAAATAGTCAGCCAGCTGCTGATTCGTACACCCCTTAGCTTTCATTGCCAAGGTGTATGTATCCAGATGAGTTTTCGGGCATGCAGTCCCATCAAACAGGTCTAGATTGGGCATCACAAACTTGTGGGGCAGGGGAACAATGGAGTCCGGGTCCGTAGGCCGGAAGGCAGACTTCTTAGCAGTCAATTCAGCAATCTGTGCTTTCATTTCCTTGTGTTGTTCCATAAACCAGGCCAGGTGAGGGTCCTGTGGTGGAGCCATGGCGTTCAGACCAGTGACTGAACTGGAGAGGGGAGTTACTACTGGCGGCAGACTGGTGGATGGAATGGCCGGTCCGGGGACGTAGGTAAAAACATGTCCTTGGCCTGAATTACCCGGGGGAGTGTGAGTAGGAGCCTGGGCAAAGGGATAGAACCCCGCGGCTTGCTGTTGATTTCCAATCGGCAAAGAGGGTGGAGGCAGGCCTGATGTAGCCGGGTAGCTTGGATTTTTGTGGTGAGACTCATAAGTAGGCTTAAACGCGGGCCGTTGTCCCTGGTTGTTGAACTGCATGCCAGGCTGTGGCGAAGGAGTATGACCAGGAGGATACTGCGGTCCTGGTGATTCTGATGAGACTGGGGCAGGGGCTTGCTGGCCCATTGGACCTTGAGTGGGAAATGGGTTCGCGGAAGCTGTGTTAGGAGCAGCTGAACTAGCATCATTCTGAGGAGGGGCTCCTGACTGTTGTCCCGAACCAAACTGTGGTGGCATCCCAAACTGTTGCTGTGGTACTCTGAACTGCTGTTGTGAAGGTCCGGCTTGATCGGTTCCGAACTGAGGCGGGATCCCAATTTGCTGTGGCATTCCAAGGTACCCCCAACCATGAGAAGACATTCCGTACTGATTTTGTCCCCACTGAGGAACTGCGAACTGGCTTGTCCCGTCAGGCTGCATGGATCCGGTAGTCTGTAGTTGGGGAGCTGGCTGACCCAAAGATCGAGAAGCATGGGCTCTGGTAGTAGTACCATAGGAGGTTGGTGGTGGCATTCTGGAGTAGTCAGGGCGACCAAGAGTGGGGTTGGGGTCCTCCTCTTCTTCCACGGTGAAGGTGCCATCGGGATTGAGACTGGCGGCCAAACCATGGCTCCTAATAGCTTCCATAAGGCTATTCATCTGTGCTTCCTGTCGCAATCTCATCTGTTCGGCTAACTGATTCCATTGCTGTTCTGTTTGGGGAGTCCCGGGAGGCGGAGTGATGTTGTCCCCATCGTTACCAGCTGATGCAGACATTTCGAAACTCGGAGTCGAAACAAATGGTGAAGTTGACGATGCGCTTGACTCTTCCCAACTGATCAGACGGTGACCCGGTGCCCGAAACCAAGCTTTGTGAGGAGCTGCGGGGGAAAGACACGAGGGTTCAGATATTTGGGAATGAAGGAGGGTAAGTGTTTGGGCTTAGGGCTCATGCAACATGCAGTTATTTGTTCTCGTTTACTTAAAACGTATTTTATTAAAACCTAAGCGGTTGGAAAAGATTGCTCTTCTTTTTCGCAAACTATTCTAAGTCCTGGATCAGTGGGTCCCATCACTACGCTACAGACCCTCAACCTGTAACCTCGAACAAGGATTCTGTAGGGCAAGCAGGTCCCACCGACCGAAAAGAAAAACGATCCTAAAGTCTGGCGGGTAATCGAGTCTTAACGCGTATTCAATGTAAATTACGGGCAAAGCTGACGTCAAAGGTCAAGATCATGTCCGGGGGCTCGACGAAAAGTCGGCATGGCTTTGACTGATAAATGTCCATAATTGATCTTGACCCGTCGTCAGTTAGGCCGTAATTAGACATGGCATAATCGTTAATCCTTGATGACTCAATGTCATGCCGGGAGTCGGTGCATAAGTTGTGGAAGTCAAAGTCAAAGTCAAGGCGCCAGTCAAGATCTGGTCAAAGTTCATGACGGAAAACCGGCATGACTTCGACTGATTAGGGTCTCCGAAAGATATTTGACTTGGCGTGCTGACTAAGGTTTGACTGACACGGTGTATACACAGACAGGGCATGACACGGACCAAACTAAAAACTAATCGGGTCTCGGACAAAGTGCGTCAAGGACAAGTGCATGGTCGACACAAGGCTCCAAGGGATGTTTGGGTAGTCCCGTGCTCGCACCGAGAGGCGTAGTAAGGCCAAACGGGCTGCTACTGGGATTTTCCCGGGTTAAGGACGTAGTGTGCAGTGTAAGGCCAAGTGCGCGTAGTGTGCGGCAGTCTATCTTCTTTTTCTGAGTAAAATAGAAATTTTCACATGTGTTTTAAAAGCATGATGCATGCAAAAATTTTGAAAACGATTTTTTTTTTGAAAACGATTTTCGATTTTTTTTTTTTAAACAAATGAACACATAAGCACAAAATTTAAACAGTTAAGGAAACGGGTCCGACAGTCAAGATTTTGACTTTTCCGAGGCGGCCAAAAAGATAACAACGCGAAATGGGAAAAACAAACACACACACATATACAAATGGTTTCAAGTGTCGGGACGGAAGTTTGACCCACAAAAGCTTCTTTTTTTTTTTTGTAAAAAAATAATACCGGTACGTGGCTTTGTTAGACCATAATTTATCCCAAGCCCTGGGTTAGGAAGCGGTACAGGAAGCTTAAAGGTTTCCACCTATATAACAAATACCATTTTTTTATTTTATATTTTTTTTTTAAAAAAAAAAAAAGATAAAGCTTATTTTTTCTATCCCCAGCGAAGTCGCCACTGTGATGATGACCGATTTTTTTTTTTTTGAAAAAATCAAACGGAGTCGCCACGCCGTTTTTAGTTTAAGGGCCAAAACTTTGAAAAATGCCCAAAATGAGAGAAGTGAGTTCGGAGGTCACGTTACACTCCGGGAAGAACGTTGGTGTTCACCCGGAATGGCTCGTAAAATGAGTCTTCCTAACTTGAAACCATTTGTGTGTGTGTGTGTTTTGCAAAAGAAATTTTCTGGAAATAAGAGTTTTGACCGGACTGGACTGAAATTTACCAAAACATTGTGCTTCTATGAGTGAGAAAAGACTGAAAAAAAAATATTTGTCCCTTACATTCCTGTCCGCGCGGATCAGGCCGAGCCTTAATCCTGTCCGCGCGAATGAGACAGTAATATTCCTTTTTTGCAGCTTTCCAGTCTGATTCTGTAAATTCCAGAATGCAAACTGGAGTTACAGAATCAGGACTGGAGTTTTGCAACTGAAAGTGTTAAATAAAAAACATTTTTTTTTGGATTTTTGCATCCATGCTTGTCCCCACTTTTCTTAGGCTTTGATTAGTGATCACTAAACATGATTAGTGGTGATCTACTATATCAAGCCATCCTTAGGGTACATTAGGACTTAAAAAGCATTTCATTTGCTTGGGATGGGGATATTTGACATAAAACAAAGATTAATGCATGAAAATTGAATTTAGGTTAAGGGTGTATCAACTTTAGAGTGGATTTCTAAGGTGGTCATTAAGATGACCATCCTTGAGATCTTTGAACTCAATGTATCAACTTCACCATTTTTGTAACCTAAGAGCCTTAGTGATCTTCATCCATGGAAATTGTTCCAAGGTGGAGATCTTAGGCTAGAGAAAAAAAATATTTACAAGGAAGTAAAAACAATTTAGACCATTTAAAATGGTCATCCATGGAAATTTATTCCAAGATGACCACATTTTAGGTCAAGTAAGAACTAATAACATAAAAGAAGATGAAAATAAGAATATGGACCATTTAGTGTGATCATCTATGGAGATGAACTCCAAGGTGATCACACTTTAGGCCAAGAGACCAAGTAACAACTAGTTAATGTAAAAAGAGAAGCAACAATTTAAGAGGATGTGGATCCTTGTAGAGAATCATCCATGGAGATGAACTCCATGGAGATCCTCTTGGGTCTAGGATAAGAGATGAACAACAAGTAAATGAACAAGTTACATCTTTAAAATGTGAGATGTATGCATGGATGAGGGAGATTAAGGTAAGGAGAAGGAGGGTTTACCAATGGTTGCACCCTATCTTCCTTGGATTTGTGTTTGGGGCTTGAAAATGATCAAGATTTATGTTGGAATTTTGTGTTTTTGCTTGGTGTTTAGGTTGTTTTCTGAGATTTTCGTGAATATAACAGTAGGGTTCGAATAATGGGATCCTTTAAACTGAGAGAGAATGATTTAATTTATAGGCCGAATTTAGGTTTCAATTATGTTCGCGCGAACGAGACTGAGTCTCATTCCTGTCCGCGCGGATGGGGATGTTGGCATGCTCGACTTTGCGGCTTGATTTTGGCCTGCTTGCATTTAATGAAAAGTTGGTCAATTTCTTGGAAATGACTCTTCCCAACCGATTTTTGACCTATTTTTGTTATTCCTTTAAGGTTCTTTCTTGTTTAAATTGCCTTAGAAAGTGACCAAAATGCCCTTAAATGTTTATTTGACGTGAAAGTCATTAAATTGGGATGAAGGAACATTGGCGGCTCAGATTGGGACACTTACACAGGTTTGCTTTTTTTTTTTTTTTTAACTTGCGACACTTGGCTCATTTTGATTGGATGCAAGAATTTACGAATTTTTTTCCCCCAAATTTTTTGACCTCAATTATTTTATAATAAATTAATTTTAAAAAAAAAATTAACACCAAAATTCATAATTTTTTTTCTCTACAAATAAAGACTTTTTTCATTTGATTCGGACACAGAAAAAAAAATCCTATTTTTTAAATATAAATTTCCTAATTAACTTTGTAAATTTTCTTTTTTAAATTTTCAATATACTTTATTATAAAATTAATTAAGTGTGAAGTATTTTTTTAATTATAAATGATATTGATAGTAATAATAAGTATTTTTTTAATTATAAATGATATTGAAAGCAATAATAATAATTATTATACTAATCATAAAAATAAAGAATATAAAATAAAATACAAGTGGTGGGGGATGAAAAAACAAAATATTACTATTTAAATATTTATTTACCAAAATAACACCCAAAAAAACTTATTTACCAAAATAACACTTTTTTTAAAATCCGGCACTCCATTTTCCGATTTTAAAGAAAATCCGGAACTCCATACTCCGGTTTTAAAAATTAATTTATTTTTTTTTGTAAATCCGGCACTTCTACTTCCGGTTTTAAAATTAATTTTTTTTTGTAAATCCGGCACTTCTACTTCCGGTTTTAAAAATTAATTTTTTTTTTGTAAATCCGGCACTTCTACTTCCGATTTTAAAATTAATTTTTTTTTGTTTTATGTCGAATTAGAGAGAACTATTTTTCCTTTGTCTCGGCCACACAGCCCATTTGGCCCCAATTTTTGGCCCCAAATTAGTCTATCTGGGATTGGATTCGTTTCGTAACAATAACAATAATAATAATAACAATAATAATAATAATAATAACAATAATTAATAATAATAATAATAATAATAATAATAATAATAATAATAATAATAATAATAATAATAATAATAATAATAATAATAATAATAATAATAATAATAATAATAATAATAATAATGATGATGATGATGATAATAAAAATAATGATAATTGATGCTGCAGGAATTGTGCTTATCAATAATCCTCCACGTGGCAAGATTAATCACCTGGCTCCTTGACCTGAAATCAGAACCCACGACTAGCCGGATGTGTCTCTGGCGAAGACACTCGGGCGTGAGAGTAAGATAACGGTATATTATAGCTCAAAATGTATTGAATAATGAACTCAGAATACAAAATGGCAGTTACCTTTTACCGTTTGGTAGTGATGAAGTATTTATAGACAAGAGTGGTGTATTTTTGGGGAGGCGACATGTGCTCCGAGATTGTAGCGGCAGTTACTTGATTGTGGGAACGTGTCTATAACGGCCCCTGATTTGTAGGGATTTGGTTATGAGAATTGTTCAACCAAATACGCGCAAGTGTCAGGTCGTCACTTGTTGATTTAGGTCGAGGTCGCCACTCGTGGAATGGTCGACCTGACTGTCGGGTAGAGCATGGTTCGTACCCGAATTGTGATATGGATCATGAGGTCGGACTAAGTTAGGTCGGGACCTGATAGGTCGGACCATGGACTTAGTCGACTGATACAAGAGATGGGCTTTGGGCCTTGTTCTGATTGGGTCAGCCTCATTGAGAATGTGATGGTCAAGGCTGCTTGTGATTGGGCTTTGCTTGCTTAGCCCATCTTGACACTTTTGGTATGTTCAGTGGCCCCCAACTTTCGAGTGGACTTTGTCGACTTGGAAGTTAAGAAGATTTTTGATGAGAACTATTTTACTCGCAGGTCGATACTCGTTCTGAGGTATAGTCGACTTTTGATGACGTGGCACCATCCTGATCGTTGGCGTTGAACGGTAGGAGATGAAGGAGCGCCGGTTTTAGTAATGATTGCAATTCTAACGCTTGGAACTCCTTCTTGGAAACCGTTTCCGCCATTAATAGGGAAATTATTTTTTGAATTTTCTTTTTTCCTTTCCAATCTTGGAAAATATAAATTGCACATTCCTTCTCTGTTTAGAACTTTTACCGTTTTCAAGCTCTGAGAATCTTCGGCGAAAATAGCGAAGAAGCAGTTGAGTTAAATTGGGCTTCCGTCTTCGGCAACAGCTTCCTACTCCGACCTTTGCAAAGGTATTTCTCTCCCCTTCTTTCTTTAGGGCTTTAATTTCTGTTCTATCTTTGATTTCTGCCATGGCTAGAACCTTTAGTAGCGAGCCAGGAGCTTGGTATGGGTACTGCACTGTTAACCATAGGGTTTACAAGAATGTGAACGGTGAGTGGAGAGAACTATCTTTGGATGAATGTGCCTCCATTTTAACCAAGTGGGAATTAAATTTTAGTGAGATAGGTTTGCCCATTGTAGGGGACGTTGAAAACCTGGTAGTTGATGATTCAAATATCGTCACCTTCCATCTATTCCATGAACTGCTCGACCATATTACTTTGTTCTATGTTAGGGATGTCCTCAAACCCTCCTTCCTTAGGAATAGGATAGGCTTTCCAGGGGAGTCTAGGTCGCCCTTAAATAGGTCGACTGAAATTATTCATAGGCCTGACTCCCCTGTTTCTCCTTCTTCTTGTACAGATATGGCAACTCAAGGCGGAGCTACAGCATCTACTTCCTCTGGTCCCAGAATCGTTGATGCGTTTGATGATACAGCCGTGCCAGGAAAGAATGAGAGGGGTTATGTTCCTCAAGGGCCATTATGTGGGAAGAAGAACCTGCCCTCTAGGTATAGCATGATTTGGGATTTCTGTGAGGTAAGTAAGGAAGATTATAGGGTGACCATTTATACTCAGAATGAGTTTATGAAATTGTTCAGGTCGTCATTCACTAAGGATGCCACTAGGGTAGCCTTCTTCTATGGTCAATTCGTAGCTGGCCTCAGGTTGCCTCTTGATCCCTTTGTAAATGAGTTTTTAGAATGTGCCAATGCTCTTCCCTTCAAATCAGAGCCAATACTTGTAGGGTCCTTGTGTGCTTTGCTATGGTGTGCGAGATTCCTAGGGTATGAACCTTGTATGAGAGTGTTCAAAGAATTTTTCAAGATAAAGTATAGTGGAGAGGACCCTGAGCACGCACCCTCTAAACCTAAATCTCCCAAGCTCTTCACCAACCTCCCAAGTAAACATAGTGGCTGGAACTCGCATGTTGTTGTGGTAGAGAGTAGATTAGGATGGGAATTCCCATTGCCCAATGATGAAACAGAAGCCATAGATGAGGGGAACTATTGGGAGCCAACCTGGCATCTTAACTTGTATAGGGCTTTATGTCGATTAGTTGAGAGAAGACCCATTAGCTGGGAGAGTCTGCTCACCACCAAGTATAATTTCATCCAGGCTGGGATGATGTCTGGAGATGAAGTGGTAGAGCCCCTTATCCCTGTGTCGAGAGGACAAATATATCCTGACTGGGTTACTCATTCCCTGGGGAGGTTTGGAAATTTGTGTCAGCGTTGCAAGAAGACAGAAAACTACTGCAAGGATAACGGGGAGCACGCCGGTGGTAAGATCTCGTTCTGCAACCCTTTACTCGTCTATTGCCTGCTTGTCGGTCTGACAACATAATAGATCATTTGTATTGTGTCCCTTTCTTAGCTCGTCATTTGTTAGCTCGCGTATAAGATAATTGAGTCGTACATAGTTTGCTCGTACATAGAACTTGTGCTCGTATGTAGAACTTTCGTATGTCGATCTAACACTTTGTTGTTTTGATTTTGTTGTAGTTCTAACACCCGACCAAGAAGCAAACATGGGTCGCATCGTGGGCGTCTCTGATAAGAAGAAAGCTAGAAAAGCTCATGGAGCTGCTAATGCTCGAGCTCATAGACAGAGGGAAGCCGCGTTGAGGACCAGCTTGCTGTCCAAGGATAACATTGGGATGGTGCCAATGGAGGGGATTGAAGAAGATGACCCTTTGCTGAGTGGTACCCAGTCCATGGACACTACTGATGGGGGTGACGAATCCACCAAGTCGGCTAGAGCAAGTCTAAACTCCGACCCAATCCAGGAGGTTGATGCTGCGACTTCAGGGGCTGAGACGACAGGGGCTAGTCCCTTAGACGTTGTGATTGTTGAGGATGACAACATGGAGGTCGATGCAGATGATCAGCCTTTGAATTCGAGAAAGAGGCTGCGCTCTGAGAAAGGGAAGTCAGTCCCTTCGAGCCAACTACCTCTACCTCCTCCAGCTTCTTCTCGCCCCAACCAAGAATCTATTGAAGACATGATGCAGAGGTTAAGTGATGTCCCTCCTCTCGAAGGAGTCAATTGCCTGAGTCGCCGCTACCCAGATATGAACTTGGGTCAGGTGATCGTGAGAAGAGCTGTGGATGTGGGTCTGCTAGCTCACTTTGCTGATAAGGGCATAACACCTGAAGAATTCTCAGCTCGGTCTGGGCTGGCTCATTGCGAGGTAACTTCTCACTTTCTCTTTTATTTTAGTCGCTTACTCCTTTACTCGATCAACTTGAATTTCGAGCTAACACTTCTTTGTTTTCTTTGGAATGCAGAATCTTACCATGATTGAGCAGGTCAAGAGCTCTTGGAGGGCCTCCATTGAGAGGGAGAGGCAAGCCCTTCAAGATTATTCCAAAAAGGCTAAAGAGCTTGCGGATTTGAAGGAGAAGTACAATGATCTGGACAACTCATATGAAGCTAATGAGATGGTGAAGACAAAGGCCCTGTCCGACCTCGAAGCTACAGAATCCAAGCTCAAGGAAGTGGAGACGGAGAAGGATGCTGAGAAGAAGGAACTGGAGAAGGCCAAGACTGAGCTGGCCACGATTAACAAGCTTCTGAAGGAGAAGGATGACTTCTTACTCGGGCTGCATGAAGAGCATCGACTTGAGCGAGAGAAAGGTCAGAAAGATCTCCAGACTGCTGTTGAGAAAGCTGCTAAGGACGCTGCTGAAGCTGCAGTTGAGAAGTTCAAGGAGGGGGATGAATACTACAATGCTATTGTGGCCAAGGCACAAGACTTTCTTGAGGTCGGCAAGAGGCACATGGCCCGTCGAGCACTGGTGGATCCCTCAGCTACAGTTACCATCGAGCAATTAGCTCGTTGGTTTTCTGAGTCCCAGTACGACATGGCAGCTCGCCAAGGTCATTCGCTTGTTCCCTATCTCGAGAACGACTTGGCCTTTATTGCCCAGGAAGATGAAGAGGACCATTGTGAGAAGTGGGAAGTTCCCCCTGTTGCTGACAGGAATTTTGATGTTGTTCTGCAAGAACTTGAGGATGCTGCCACCATGGATGAAGATAATGAACAGGTTTATTCAGAGTCGGGTAAACCCATAGGTCCCCAGCAACAAGGAGATGTGGAGGGACGAGCTGCTACTGACGACCAGACTGTCGTCAATCAAAACCCTTAAATTTCTTAGCCGAATTGTAATGAACAAGTCCCAACCAACATTTTTGCTCTTTTGATTTCTTGAATATTTTGATGCCTTGGCCCTATTTTTTGGGAGGCAAGATACTTTTGTAACTTTATTTTGTCTAAGTCTTAGCCCGTTTTGGGAGACTTACCTTTATCATAGCTGACCTTATTTATTGCATGTTGTATGCTTTTTTAAAGTAAACGTCGAGCTAGATATAGATAGGATGAATGAGTAAACTTGAGCCTAGAGGTGACTTGATCTTTATTTATTTAGTCGACCTCAGACTTGCTTAACTTTTTTGTGAATGAGATTGACTATGAGTCGAACCTGCTCACACTATTGAAGCTGACCTAGGGTCTAGCTAATTAGAACAAACTGACTAAGAGTCGAGTTTGTTAGAACGAAGTCGACTAAGAGTCGGACCTGTTAAATGGATAAAGCTGATTAAGAATCGAGCTAATTAGAACAAACTGACTAAGAGTCGAGTTTGTTAGAACGAAGTCGACTAAGAGTCGGACTTGTTAATTGAACAAAGCTGATTAAGAATCGAGCTAATTAGAACAAACTGACTAAGAGTCGAGTTTGTTAGAACGAAGTCGACTAAGAGTCGGACTTGTTAATTGAACAAAGCTGATTAAGAATCGAGCTAATTAGAACAAACTGACTAAGAGTCGGGTTTGTTAGAACGAAGTCGACTAAGAGTCGGACCTGTTAACTGAACAAAGCTGATTAAGAATCGAGCTTGTTAAAACGAAGCTGACTAAGAGTCGAGCTTGTTGGGGTTATTGTAACACTATGCTTGATGGAATGAACTGCGCTTTTCATTGAAGTATAGAACATGCTTACATCAATTTGACACTAGAACTACCACAAACTTGAACTTGGAAACTGAAAACTAAAAGTAGTATTTGATGAGGTGAGTAGCATGCCAAGGATGTTTCAACTCGTCACCTCCGGGATGAGCTATCATGTAGGTTCCTTCCTTGACGACTCGAGTGACTACATAGGGACCTTCCCAGTTAGGAGATAGCTTGTTCTGCTGGGTCCTTTTACCCGTTGCTTCGATCTTTCTCAATACATAATCTCCAACTTGGAACGACCTTGCCTTGACCTTCTTGTCGTGGTAGCTCTTAGTTCGCTGCTTGTAGTTGACCATTCGGAGGTAGGCTGTTTCTCGCTTCTCGTCGACTAGATCCAGGTCGATCAATCTGTTGGTATCATTTTGCTCTTGATTGAAGAAAGTCACTCTAGCAGTGGGGAATCTGAGCTCAGCAGGTGCCATGGCCTCTGATCCATATGTGAGAGCAAAAGGGGTTTCCCCCGTAGGCCCCCGAGTGGTTGTACGGACTGCCCAAAGAGCAAGGGGGAGTTCGTCCAACCAATTGTTACGTCGACCTACGAGTCCTGTCTTGAGCGAAGATAGAACAAGTTTATTTGCTGCTTCAGCTTGGCCATTTCCTTGAGGATAGGCGACAGAAGATTTCCAATGTTTGATTCCAACTCGCTTCATCTCTCGCCGAAGGTGCTGGGAGAACTCAGAAACCATTGTCGGACACTATAGCTCGAGGAAAACCAAACCGACACCAAATGAAGTCATGGATGAAGTTGATGGCATTCTCTTCCGTTATGCGAGCTAATGGCTTTGCCTCAACCCATTTGGTGAAGTAATCAATGGCGACAATGACATACTTGCAATTTCCTCGGGCGGGAGGGAAGGTCCCAATCAGGTCGACGCCCCACATGTCGAATGGCCAAGCTGCAATTACTGGAGTTTGCTCGGTTGTTGGCACATGAGGTAGGTTGGCAAACCTTTGGCATTGATCGCATTGCTGAACAAAGTTGTGTGTGTCAGCTCTCATGTGCGGCCAGTAGTATCCCAAAGTGATCAACTTGTCAGCAAGAGTCCTGGCCCCCGGGTGTCCACCACAAATTCCACTATGCACTTCATGTATCAATAGGGCGACCTCTTGAGGGTGAATGCATTTTAGTAATGGTCGAGTATAGGATCTTCTGAACAGGTCGCCTCCTTGAATGACATACCTCGGAGCTTTCTTTTTGATAGCTCGGGCCTTCTTCTCGTCATCTGGCAGCTCACCACTTTCAAGGTACGCTTTCATTTCTTCGATCCAACACTTCTCCTGAGTCCAATTTCTCGAGGGATCATCTATGCATTGAATTTTCACCCTTTCATAAGCTGGATTTTCGAGGAAGGAGATGGGCTCATCGTGTGGTTCATCTGAGGTGGCTAATTTTGAAAGGAGGTCGGCTAGCTCGTTGTCTTCTCGATCAATCCTCTGAATCTCCCAGAATTCCAAGTCCTTTATCAGCTCTTTCACCAAGTCGCAGTATTTGATTAAAGTGGAACTTAGCACCTCGTACTCGCCCGACTTGGTTAACTATCGCTTGTGAATCACGGTAAGCCATGATCTTAGTCGCTCCAAAACACTTGGCGTATTCTAGTAGGCTGCTATCAAAGCTTCGTATTCGGCCTGGTTGTTGGAAGCATCGAATTTGAACCTCAGTGATTCCTCATACACAGTTCCAGATTCTGGCTCGACCAAGACAATTCCAGCTCCACTAACGTTTTTGGTTGCTGACCCATCTGAATATACCCTCCAACAATCGTCGGGTAGGCTAATAGCAACCTGTGACTCAGGCTCTTTCCCTTTAGCCTTTTCCTTTGGAGCTCGCTGCTCGTTGTCCTCCTTGGTGAACGTAAGCTCGACCAAGAAGTCTGCTAGAGCTTGAGCCTTCAGTGCTTTTCGAGGTCGATACTCAATGTCAAATTCAGTAAGGGCAATTGACCAATTGAGTAGCCGACCTGAACTCTCCGGCTTGTGCAATATTTTCCTTAAAGGAGCATTAGTAAGAACCACAATTGGATGAGCTAGAAAATAAGCTCGCAACTTCCTTGAAGCCACTACTAGAGCATAAGCGACCTTCTCAGCATTGTAGTATCGGCTCTCCACATCTGATAGGGCCTTGCTGATGTAGTATACTGGTTTCTGCTGACTTTCATCCTCTCTAACCAGGACTGCTGCCACCGACCTATCTCCTACAGATAGATATACAAACAAAGTTTCCCCAGTGGTCGGGCTACTCAACAGAGGTGGAGTAGCGAGGTAATCCTTTAGCTGTTGGAACGACGAATGGCATTCGGTCGTCCACTCAAAACTTTTTGTCCCCCTCAATGCTTTGAAGAAGGGGAGAGATCTCTCTGCTGACTTTGATATAAAGCGACCAAGTGCTGCTACCCTTCCATTAAGTCGCTGCATCTCTTTGACACTGGTGGGAGCCTTCATATCGACTAAAGCCTTGATTTTCTCGGGGTTAGCTTCTATACCCCGTTGAGATACCATGAACCCAAGGAACTTTCCAGCAGCTACACCAAATACACACTTGCTAGGGTTGAGCTTCATGTCGTTTGCTCTTAAATTGGCGAACGTTTCCCTTAGGTCGACCACGTGACGTCCAGCCTTTGTTTTGATGACCATATCGTCGACGTAGGCCTCCATGTTTCGGCCAATTTGTGAAGCAAAGACTTTGTTCACCATCCTTTGATAAGTTGCCCTGCATTCTTCAATCCAAATGGCATCATGTTGTAGCGATAGAATGCCTCCACCGCTTGAAATGCCGTCTTGATTATGTTGTCCTCATGCATCTTAACTGGTGGTAACCCGAGTAAGCGTCGAGGAAGCCGAGAGTTGAGTGACCAAGAATGGAATCGACTAGCTTGTCGATTCTAGGAAGGGGATAGCCGTCCTTAGGGCAAGCAAGATTGAGAGTGGTGAAGTCGACACACATCCGCCCTTTGCCATTTGATTTCTTCACCATGACCACGTTGGCCAACCACGTTGTATGAGTGGCCTCTTTGATTATCCCCGCATTCAAAAGTTTTTGTACCTCGGCTTTATGGCCTCTTCCTTGTCGCGAGCAAAGCTTCTCAATTTTTGGGGTCTAGGCTTTATGGTCGGGTTGACTTCCGGTCCGTGAACGGCGACCTCCTCCTTGATTCCCCTCATGTCTTCTACCCTCCATGCGAAGACATCATTACTTTCCTTGAGTAGCTCGATGATTTACGCCGCTCCTCAACCGATAGCCGCTTTCCATTCTGAATTTTTTGGTCAGGGTAGGAAAGGTTGGTGATTATCGACTCTAGCTCATCCACAGCCTTCTAGCTCGGTCCATCCCTGAATTGTAGAGTCTCAATGATTATCTCCTTGACCCTTTGTCTCTCCTCGGCCCTCAGGTGTGGAGCTTCTTCTGCTATCATATCATCTAACTTGTCTGCAACCTCGCTGGTGGTGGTGGTGGCCCCCGAGTTATTGTCGAGCTGGAGGCATAGGTTGCCTATGATGACTTGGTCGACCATAACTACATCTGAATCGACCTCAGTGGTGTTAGAGTGACGTGTCGACTCAAGCATGACCTCGTCATTTGAGCGATAGGTCGACTCTTCCACGTCGGTGATTGTTGACAGTCTGGTAGTTTTGGTGACTGATTGAGACAACTTTAAATAACCGTCTGCGGTCTCGATTTCTAACTCCCTTTTCTTTCTTTCTCTGAGAACATGATCAAGGTAGGCTCGAGCTGTGCCTTGTACACACCCTACTCCAGCGGGTGTAGGGAACTTGACTCGCTGATGAGGGATCGATGCCACCATTCCAAGAGCGACCTGACCTGGGATACCAAGTATAGCGGCATAGTCACTATTTACATCAATTACTATAAATTGTACCTTTGATACGATCCTGAGGGGGTGTTGGCCTAGGTCGACGTCGAGCTCTATCTTGCCTTTTGCATCAACTCGATGATTGGTGAAGCCCTCCAACCTGCCATCATATCTCTCCAACTGCTCATCATTAAGACCCATTTCTTTAAAAGTTTTGTAGAACAAAATATCCTTAGAGGCCCCCAGTGCCGACTAAGAGTCTCGCTTCGTCGTACATCCATCTATGAGACCTGGGATGACGAGAACTTGCTCTCTAGCTGCCATGTTAGTAGCCAATTCGTGGGGGAAGAAGCTGATCACCTCATCTCTGACTTCTCTTCTAGGGGGCACATGTGGGGCTTTATTGAGTTGGAAGATTTTGTGCTTGATGGCCGTGTTGCTTGCTTGCTCTGTAATGACCCCCAGGTTCAATCTAGACTGCCTCGGTCCTTGCTGTCCACCTGCTGGCTGCTCGCCTCCACCGGCTTGAGGTCTTTTCACATAAGCGTCGAGTCTCCCCTGGTCGACCATTCTTTGTATAATTCGCTTCAAACCCAAACAATCTTCTGTGAGATGACCAGTGTCTTTGTGGTAATCACAATATTTGCTATTGTCCCTTCTAAATTTGTTGCCTGGGTTCATTGGGACAGGAGGAGCCAGCTCGACTGCATTCATAATCTCTGTTCGACTCACCGTAAGGGGAGTGAAAGCCTCAGGTACCTTTTCTGTAGCCCTTGTTCTGTTCTTTCCATTTTTATTATTTCCTCCATTTTTGTTGGAGTCTTTCTTATCATCGGCGACCTCCACCTTGGGGCTTTTACCATTCTTTTTCTCTTTCCTTTCCTCAGCAAGAGCGACATTATACACCTTCTCAAACAACTCCTGTCGAGTTGTTACTGTACGAACTGTGAGTTCATAATCCATGTCTGCCGAGGAAATACCGTTTCGGAAGCAGTTAATGACTTCCCTATCAGTGAGGTCTTCCTCTATCTTATCAACCATTTCCTTAAACTTGGTGAAGTAGCTCATCGAGCTTTCATTCTTCGCCTGCACCAAGTTATTCAGATCGGTGACAGTTATCTTCCGAGCTCCTGCAGTCGAGAAGCGATCCAAGAACTTTGTCCTGAAGCATGTCCAAGTAGTGATGCTACCCGCGGCCGCACCGTTGAACCAAGTTAAGGCCGCCCTGAGTGTGCTTAGGAGGGCTTTGCACATATTGTCGTCCTCATTGGCGACAAAACACATGGTGGCTTCCAGATGTGCTATATGACTCCTTGCATTGGTCGACCCCGAATACTTCTCCAGAAGTGGCAACCTGAAAGTAGGAGGAGGCCGACTATCTCTGATTTCTTTGGATAAAGGTCGAAGAGCAAAATCAATTCGTTCGACCTTTCCAGCATCCTTTTTATTCTCCTCCTCCCATTGCTCAAACTTCTTTTTCATCAATAACCATTCCCTAGCATCGGGTCTTTCATCTCTTGGAGGGGGCGCAGCATTTGACTTCTGGCCTTCACTTCTAGGGGGAGTCACCTGCCTACTCCTTCTGTCCCTGTGGGAATGAGCCCTCTCTGATCGTATTGGAGATCTGTGCCTGTCACTTCCTTGTGGCGACCTGCGCCTATAATCTCCAAATGGCGACCTGCGCCTTTCCTCTCTTACGGGCGACCTGCGCCCATTCCTGTCTCTATGAGACCCTGACCTTTGCGTCCTGGCTGGCGAAACCTGTCTGTTTCTATTGGCTGTTAAACGCGTCCTTAAGTCAGACTGAGCCTCTTGCTCCCTGTTTCTGTTGAGGCTGGCCCTTAGGTCGTTACTGGGCACATGAACGACCGTGGGAGCACGCTGAACTATCCTGTTTTCACCATTCTGCCCCACACCTTCATTTGGCCTCAAACTCCTGGCCTGTTGCCCATTAGAAACCTGAGTGGGGGCCACTCTCTCAGAGCGTATGTCGGCTGTTTACGCCTCCTCCATGGCTATCAAGTCGGCCAGAATCTGGGCTCGCTCCAACATCATCTCCTTCTTGCTCATGGGGTTGGTGGAGGGACCTGCCCTGTTTCCAACATTAACCTGAGCAGTTGGACGTTTTGGAGGGGGCGGAACTCCTTGCCCATCCATATGCCTTTTCCCTCTTCTGGTGTCAGGCAATCCTCGGCCATCAACAACACTGGTAGAGCGGGTGGCTCTACCATGAGGACGATTCGGTGGGGGAGGAGGCAAGTTCAAGTTTTCAGCATTTGCGTTTGTGTTCGTGTTGTTGTTGTTCACTTCTTCATGCCCAAGTGAAGCCTCAGATACGTGTCCCTCTGAAGTCACCATTGTTGCAGGTTGATAGAGTTTTCGAGGTCAAGTTTAAAGCACGATTCCCGGCAATGGAACCAAACTGATGCTGCAGGAATTGTGCTTATCAATAATCCTCCACGTGGCAAGATTAATCACCTGGCTCCTTGACCTGAAATCAGAACCCACGACTAGCCGGATGTGTCTCCGGCGAAGACACTCGGGCGTGAGAGTAAGATAACGGTATATTATAGCTCAAAATGTATTGAATAATGAACTCAGAATACAAAATGGCAGTTACCTTTTACCGTTTGGTAGTGATGAAGTATTTATAGACAAGAGTGGTGTATTTTTGGGGAGGCGACATGTGCTCCGAGATTGTAGCGGCAGTTACTTGATTGTGGGAACGTGTCTATAACGGCCCCTGATTTGTAGGGATTTGGTTATGAGAATTGTTCAACCAAATACGCCGGCAAGTGTCAGGTCGTCACTTGTTGATTTAGGTCGAGGTCGCCACTCGTGGAATGGTCGACCTGACTGTCGGGTAGAGCATGGTTCGTACCCGAATTGTGATATGGATCATGAGGTCGGACTAAGTTAGGTCGGGACCTGATAGGTCGGACCACGGACTTAGTCGACTGATACAAGAGATGGGCTTTGGGCCTTGTTCTGATTGGGTCAGCCTCATTGAGAATGTGATGGTCAAGGCTGCTTGTGATTGGGCTTTGCTTGCTTAGCCCATCTTGACACTTTTGGTATGTTCAATAATAATAATAATAATAATAATAATAATAATAATAATAATAATAATAATAATAATAATAATAATAATAATAATAATAATAACAATAACAATAATAATAGCAATAATAATAATAATAATAATAATAATAATAATAACAATAACAATAACAATAATAATAACAATAACAACAACAACAATAATAATAATAATAATAATAATAATAATAATAATAATAATAATAATAATAATAATAATAATAATAATAATAATAATAATAATAATAATAATAATAATGATAGTAAGGGTTGACTCTACATATTATATTAGGGCAATTATTATTATTATTATCATTATTATTATTATCATTATTATTATTATTGTTATTATTATTATTATTATTATTATCATTATTATTATCATCATCATCATCATTATTATTATTATTATTATTATTATTATTATTATTATTATTATTATTATTATTATTATTATTATTATTATTATTCTTTGTTATTCTTTATTCTTGTTGTTCTTTGTTGTTGATGTTCTTTGTTGTTGATGTTCTTTGTTGTTCTTGTTGTTGTTTATTCTTGTTGTTGTTGTTCTTTGTTGTTGATGTTCTTTGTTGTTCTTTATTCTGTTATTCTTTGTTGTTGTTGTTGCTGTTGTTGTTGTTGTTGTTGTTGTTATTATTGTTGTTATTGTTACGAAACGAATCAAATCCCAAGAAGACTACATAAATTTGGGGCCAAAAATTGGGGCCAAATGGGCTGTGTGGCCGAGACAAAGGAACTTCTCAACAGTTCTCTAATTCGACATAACACAAAAAAAAAAAATTAAAATCGGAAGTAGAAGTGTCGGATTTACAAAAAAAAAAAAAAAATTTTAAAATCGGAAGTAGAAGTGTCGAATTTACAAAAAAAAATAAAAATTAATTTTAAAACCGAAAGTAGAAGTGTCGGGTTTACAAAATAAGAAAAAAGAAAAGGTTTAATTTTTAAAACCGGAATATGGAGTTCCGGATTTTCTTTAAAACCGAAAAATGGAGTGCCAGATTTTAAAAAAAGTGTTATTTTGGTAAATAAGTTTTTTGCCAAAATCTTGTGAAAAACTAGTTTTTTCATAACATAAGAAAAAACTAGTTTTTAAACACTAAGCCTAACTAATAAGATGGATGGACAATGCTAAAAACTAGTTTTTTCATAACATTTTAAGAAAACTAGTTTTTCACAAGACCTACTCAAGTTTTTTTGGGTGTTATTTTGGTAAATAAATATTTAAATAGTAATATTTTGGTTTTTTCATCGTGGTGGGGTCTAGGGTGATTAATATAAAATAAAAATAAAGATATAAAATAAAATTATTCGACTATCCGTTTGAAAAAATTTAGTATTTATAAAGACCAATATTGGGAATGGTGGGCATCATTTTAAAAATTTTGACTGAAGTGCATGTCAATATTCTAAAAAATAAAGGTAATATGAATTGGTATTTTGAAAGAGGGAGAGGAAGAAGTGGGTTGGGTTTGATGAGGGAGTGGATTGTTTGAGGAAAAAAAAATCATTTAACACAATTGTTAATTTTTTTAAGATTATGATTTTCTTCCCAAAATTAAATAAATTAAATTGGAAATGAATATCATAATTATGTTTATGATGAGTTAATGTAAATAAATATGATATTTATTTATTATTACTATTGTTCGTATACCAATAAATGATACTCCCTTCGTCCCGTTTCAAGTGTCTCAACTTTTCATTTTGGGCGTCCCATTTAAAATGTCTCAACCCAAAAAAGGAAAGTTTTTATTACTATTACACCCACTCATTCTCTCTCCTACTTTACTTTTACACTCACAACATTCTCTCTTGTAACTATTCCTCCCACTAATTTTCTCTCTTATTTAATTTTTCATACTCACAACATTTAAACTTTTTCTCTTTCCTACATCACTTTCCTTAATTCCCGAGCCGAACCCATTTTGAGACACTTCGGCCGGGACGGAGGGAGTATTTATTTTTTTGTTTACAAAATTAATTATTTGGTTGTTACATTGATGGAAGGATGTTTTTCTGAATTGTGACATATATATATATAGAATTGAAATTAAATATCTCTACATATATAGAGTTTCAATCTTTCGAAATAAAAAAATATTTACTTATTTATTTATTTATTTAAGTCACTATTAGATTTATACATAATATATTTTGCTTTTCGAATGATTAAGATAATTATGTATGTATAATTGATTAAGTCGGGAAGAAATATGAAATATTTTAGAGGTGAAATGAGATTACTCTTTTTTTTTATTTTATTTTTCTTTTTCAAAAGAAGGGGATCAACACATTTCACCGCTCCCCCCTTGATGCACTTCACAGAGGCGCCTAGCTATGCTAGGGAGGGCAATGTCATTCCCTCTAACCACTGGTGGGGG
The DNA here is from genome assembly GCA_022495995.1 of Adenophora triphylla var. japonica. Lineage (NCBI taxonomy): Eukaryota > Viridiplantae > Streptophyta > Magnoliopsida > Asterales > Campanulaceae > Adenophora > Adenophora triphylla. Next base: position 287,174 of record JAFEMH010002430.1, read on the forward strand.
GAAATGAGATTACTCTGTACATATATGAAGAAGATAAAGTCTATTAGGTGATTTTTTCCAGACCTTGATTGTTTCCGCCATTCCGTCTTCCATTACCGCGACCACCACCTTGTCCAGACCTATTTCCACCATTCTGTCTGCCACCAATCACCGAATTATTGCCATCCGTGTGTCCCCCACCTGTAGCCAAAAGTGCCGAATTAGACGCCACCGCTGCCATACTCGCTTGCTTTGCCTTGCGAGATTCCTCCATGACCAATTTCGAACGCACCTCATAAAAAGTGGGTAGTGGATTGCTTCGTTAAATGATTGAGGCCACACTATCATAACTCTCATTCAAGCCCGCAATTGTCTGAAGAACCATCCTATTGTTTGATACGGGTGCTCCTACATTCGCCAATTGATCGGAAAGGTTCTTAAGCCCCTTGCAATAATCAGAAATATTTGAAAAATTGTCCAACATAACCTGAGAGAATTGATTCTCTAGTTGGACCGCCCGAGAATGCCTATTATCCAAGAATATGCCCGCCAATCGTTCCCATATCCTTTGTGCAGTAGATCCTGGTTCAAGAATCGTTTGCAAGAGGTCAGGAGAGATGGTTCCATAGAGCCATTGAAGGACCAGTTTATCCAGCCGCTGCCATAACGCCTCCTCCGCGGCGGTCCTCTCCGGCGCTTTATTCTTGTCATCGGGCGTAAGAGGAACGATGTGTTCAATGACCTGAAAAACGTGACAGTGGATCTGAAACAGCTCTGCCCATGTCACATACTTACTGTTTTCAGGTTCAAGAATGACGGGAATAAAATTCTTTATGTTCCCGACGGTGAACGCCGGGTGCAACGTAGGTTGTGCAGCCATTTGAGAAGGGACAGATAGAAGAGAAACCAGGAATAGAGAGGATAAAATATGGCTAAGAAACCAATTGCTCTGATACCATAAAGGATTCTAATCCGTCCCATCTTATTTCATTCCCATCTCTATATATACAACCTCTTCCTTAATTATAGGAACCTACATACATAAGGATATTTACCTACTCTATTTAGGATATTTACAAATCAATCTATTTGTTACAATTGATATACCTGATAATATAAGAGATCTACACAATCATATCTTTCTATATTCTATCATTATCCATTTTAAATAATAAAGTAATTAAAAACCTCTATAATAAATAGATTAAAAAGAAAAGTAAAACAGTAAAGAGTCATAAGGAAGCAGTTTCGGGAGTAATACTTTCCTATGAAACTCTCTTTATGCTATTGTTTCTTTTTCTTTTCTTTTTTTTAATTGATTTTTGACTCCTTAATTAATTAATTAATTGCTCTCTTTATCATGTTTCCTCTATACTTTAGCAAGAAAACAATTGCCTTCCTTTAAAAAAAAAAATTATTTATTTATTAGTGAATAATTTAATTTAGGGGCAATTATCAAATAGCCCTCATTCTAATGAAAACAACCACCAAGGACACACATTTTGAAGAAATTTCACCAGGTTCACGCTTTATAATGACACCCCATTTTTTATAAAGGCACACCATGTGACATAAAAGGGACAGTTGTCGCTGTCCCTTTCTCCCCCTGCTTTTTCATTTTTTTTCTCCTCCCAAAACTTTAAAATGAAATATCTTAAGATCTAGAACTAAAAAAAAAAAAACCGAGACCATTGTATTATTCGTATCGTCAAAACGAATCAAACTAGCAGCATCAACATATAATTTAGAGTAAATTTATGAGATTATTTGACATATTTGTTAAGTTCACAGTTGTTCTAGTTAAGTTCATAGTTATTAAGTTCACAGTTGTTAAGTTCACATTTGTTAATTCACAGTCGTTTTTTTATCTTTTATGGCTCTATTTTTACAATTTTATGAGATTATTTGACAAATTTGTTAAGTTCACAATTGTTTTTAATTAAGTTCACAGTTGTTTTAGTTAAGTTCATAGTTGTTTTTAGAATTTTATAGCCTTTATTTTTGCAATTTTATGAGATTATTTGACCTATTTGTTAAGCTCACTTTTGTTTTTTGTTAAGTTCATAGTTGTAACGACCCTAAACCTAGGCACTATTTTAGCATCCTATTATATGCTTTTTATATTATTGTTGACTTTATGTGATCATTTTATGTCTTTAATTTCTTATGTTAAGTTGAGATGGTTGTGAAATAATTCTAAGGCCTTAGGATAAAATGAAAATAAGTTAAAGTATTTTGTTGAAGTATAGTAATTGGAAATAAATAAATTGTTATAAGTAGTGGAAGTGGGTAGTGTAAATAATTGGAGTTGTGGTGTAGTTGCATTTCCTAAACCTTGGAGGGCTTAGTTGTACATCCTTGAAAGATTTAATTTAATTGGTATGGGGGGCCATACCCTCACTTTTTCCCCATCCCCTCCTTTAGTCAAATTCCCCCATACTTCCTCCATCATCCTCCTTCACCTCCTCAATCAAAAATCTCCATGGAAGCTCTTTCCTAAAACCTCTCCTTTCAAAAATCCTAGTAAATCCAATCCTTCTTCATTTTTCAATCCGAGTGTACTTCCATGTTCGGGGCAACGAGGAGAGCACATCAAGCTAAGAAAATCCTTGTTCCATCTCATATTGCTAAGGTGAGTTATTATGACTTTCCTTCAATTAAATGTTCATGAAATATTTGATGTTAATATTGTTGTTATAAATGTTGTTTGAGATGTTAGGACACTTTATTGGAGTAGAGAAATTGTTTAATGACCTAGATATACGATTGATGTTCATGGAGGTTGATAAAGAAGAAAGAGTATGGTTTAAATGGAAATAGAAAGGTTAAATATGAAATGGATAGTGTAATGAGTAAAACAACTAAGTATTAAATAGATTAAATCTATCTTATGTGATTAGGAATGATTTAGTATGAGATTGGTGAAGTTAGTAAACCTTTTTATGTTTACAAAACAGAGGAAACTTGGTTTGGATCAACTTGGTGTAGCTACTGAGGAAATTTCAGTTCTGTTCTGAATTCTGGGTTCAGGGCACGAGTCGTGCCCTGTGGCACGAGTCGTGCCTGAGGAGTGGACGAGTTGTGCGACATGGTATGCCTAAGTCGTGCCCTACTAGGGGACGCCTGAATCTGGAGGAGGTCAAATGGGCACTGGGGCACGAGTCGTGCCCTGGGGCACGAGTCGTGCCCTGGCCTGGTAACTTTTGACCATTTTCCAAGCTGTTTAAACCCAATTTAACTAAGATATAAATGAACCCTCTTTAACCTAGATTAAAGTAGAATACTTTGGCTACACAATGACATCTGAATTGATCAAAATGGAATTATGGAAGTACTTTAAATATTGCTCGGAAAACGCTTGGCAGCCTTGTTTGGTAACTTAACCAATGTGACTCCAACTTGGTAAATTGAGCTTGGTTCTTTATAGAGGCCATATATTGTTGTATATTGACTATGTAGGGTTGGTTGATGATACCTTGTTACCTTAATTGTATACATATTTATTGATTGTGCTATGCATAGTGTATTAAATAATTGTTGCACTGTGATATTGTTGAACATGAGTATAAATTACCATATGGTTATATTTCTTATCCCTTTTGTGGATTTTATTTCAAGTAACTATTATGTGCTTGAACTTGGGTTAATCAGCTGATGATTGGGGGTATAGCATAATACGATCAATTATGGAAAGTGTGACCTAATGTGATCGGATTATGTTATACCTGTGACCGTCCCCTCCTGTGGCCACAGGTTGGGGTTATAGTATCTGTATTGAGCCAAAAGCCTTATAGAGTTGCTACTATCTTATATGGTTCCCTGAAAAACGGGTCTTATAAGAAGTGAATAATGCTCAAGCAGTTCACTAGTTATTGGGATTTTATCTCCAATGTTGTACGACTATTGTTCAGACGGAAAAAGGTAAACCGAGGTAATGTAAAGTGTTTACAGCTTTTCCAATGTGTTATATGCACCTTGTTATGTGTTGCATCTTACTTGGCATATTGTTGCATTCATAATAGCTTGCTGTGATTTATTCTCACCCCTCTCCCTTTAATGTTTTTAGATCCCGAGACAGGCGGACCGGTCAAGTAAGGACGGAAAGGAGTTTGGAAGTGATATTTTGGGATTGTCGAGGTATGTATAGGTTGGCGTAGAAAGAAGTATTTTGGTATAATTCATTTATGGAGTTTGTATATATAAAACTTAGTTTCTACGTTATAACCGAAATCTTTTGTAACTAAAACAGTTTGTTACTTTCAAAGTTGTTCAACTCTTACTCCAATGTGGAGAGGAGTGGAGTTATTTTGAAATGGTTATGCTAAGTATGTTTAAGTTCGTAAGTTAAATCAAAGTCTCAAAAATCTAGAAAGTTTTGGAGTTAGTTTGGGGACGCTCCAACTCGGGACACGTGTAGGTTCCGAGTCGGGGTCCTCACAGTTGATATCAGAGCTCGGTTAGAGTTCTCGGGTAGAGTCTAGCTGAGTGAGAGTGTGCGATAACTGACGTCGAGTGTTTAATGCAGGAGTTTGTTCTAATAGCGGGAAATGATGATGATCAGACTCGGGCTTTGGGCAATGTTGGTAATCCGAATGCAGAAATGATGGACATGTTCCGAGTATTTCTTCAGAATATGGCAAACCAAAACCAAGGTAAGGCTCAACAGAAACCGGAAGGTAGACAAGTGCACGGACTAGAGAAATTTGTGAAGATGTCTCCCCCGAGTTTCAATGGAGATCCGGATCCGGTGAAGGCGAAGAGATGGCTTGAAGCTATGAATAAGATTTTCGCGGCAATGGAAAGTCCGGATGCAGAAAAGGTGAGATGCGCTGTCTTCAAGTTAGAAGGACCTGCTGAGCATTGGTGGCAAGTAGTGAAGGATGGCTGGGATCGGGACCTTACACCACAGACTTGGGAGAACTTCACACACAAGTTCCGAGATCATTTCATTCCAATGGTTAGAAGGGATAAGAAGGAAGTCGAGTTCTTGAAATTGGAGCATGGGACAATGACCATAGCACAGTATTCTGCCAAGTTCACCGAGTTAGCCCGATATTGTCCTCATTTGGTGCCGGAAGAAGAGAGGCGGATCTACCGGTTCGTGAAAGGTTTAAGGGTGGAGTTCCGGAAGCAGTTATTGACGCATGACTTCATCAACTATCAGGCGGCCGTGAATATGGCATACCGGATTGAGAATGATATAGAGGAGCATCGCAGTAAATCTGAAGGTGGAAGTAGGAATAGATTCCAAGGTCAAGGTTCTGGGCAGAATAGAAGGCAGCCAAGGACATCAGCTCCGGGAGCAGGTAGAGGAGGAAATGTGACGGCTCCTACAAACCGTTCGACTCCAGGTCAGTTTGGGGCATTGTGTGGATATTGCAAGAAGCCAAGACATTTAGAGGATAGATTTTGGAGCAAGCAAGGAAAATGTTTAGAGTGTGGGGCAACATGCCATTTCCGAAAGAATTGTCCTAAGTGGAAAAGGAAGCAAGCTTCGGGTAGCGGACAAGGGGGACAAAGTGGTGGTGTGAAAAGAGATATCGAAGGGAAAACCAAGGATAGAGTGCAAGGTCGAGTGTTCGCATTGGGTAGAGGAGAGGTCGATCCTAATGCTGTCATTAGAGGTATAGTTCCTGTCTCAGGAGTTAAGGCCCGCATTCTTATAGATCCCGGGTCTTTCCATTCGTTTGTGGCATCTCATTTTGCATTTTCATTACATAAATTGTCTGAATCTATGCCTTATGTGTTGGAGGTTTCTACTCCTATGGGAGAGTGCCTCGCATCTTCTTTGATATATCATGGTTGTGATGTGACTATATGTGGGCATGTGTTGCCAGTGGATTTGGTAGAGTTACCAATTCGTGACTTTGATGTGATCCTTGGGATGGATTGGTTGAGTCAGTGTCATGCTTTGGTAGACTGTCGTAGAAAGCGAGTCTCATTTGCTATGCATGATGTGCCTACTTTTATATTTGATGCGGATAAATCTATGTTCGGTTTACATGTTATTTCTGCTTTAAAGGCTAGAAAAATGCTATCTAAGGGGTGTGCGGGGTACTTGGCTTATGTGGTAGATTCGAGTAAGAAATCCCCCGAATTAACTCATGTCCCGGTTGTTAATGAATTTAGTGATGTGTTTTCAAGTGAGTACTCTATGCCTCCGGATCGTGAGGTAGAGTTTTGTATTGACCTAGTGCCCGGTACCGCACCTATTTCTAAAGCACCCTATAGAATGGCTCCGGCTGAATTAAAAGAGTTGAAGGTCCAGTTGCAAGAATTGCTAGATCGGGGTTTTATTCGCCCAAGTGTGTCACCGTGGGGAGCACCGGTTTTATTTGTTCGGAAGAAGGATGGTACCTTAAGATTGTGTATCGATTATCGTTTGTTGAACCAAGCAACCATAAAGAATAAATATCCTCTTCCGCATATAGATGATTTGTTTGACCAACTTCAAGGTTCCGTTATCTACTCTAAACTTGATTTGAGAAGCGGATACCATCAGTTGAAGATTAGACCGGATGATATTGCAAAGACAGCTTTCAGAACGAGATATGGTCATTATGAGTTTGTTGTGATGCCTTTCGGGTTGACTAATGCTCCGTCCGTATTCATGGATATGATGAACCGTATCTTCAAGTCGTATCTTGACAGCTTTGTAGTAGTATTCATAGATGATATCCTTGTTTATTCTAAGTCCCAAGAGGAGCATGAAAATCATTTGAGGATTGTCTTATCAGTTCTTCGTGAGAAGCAGTTGTACGCCAAGTTCAGCAAGTGCGAGTTTTGGCTTGAGCAGATCTCTTTCTTGGGGCACGTGGTGTCTAGTTCGGGAATTTCCGTGGATCCTTCAAAAATCGAAGCCGTAGTTAATTGGAAGCAACCTTCAACTGTGACTGAGGTTCGTAGCTTTCTTGGTTTGGCAGGGTATTACCGAAGGTTCATTGAGGGTTTTTCTCGAATTGCGACTCCGTTGACAAGGTTGACTCGGAAAGATGTATCGTTTGTATGGGATTCCAAGTGTGAAGCAAGTTTCAATGAGTTGAAGAAGAGGTTGACAATGGCTCCTATTCTTACCCTTCCGGATGGTTGTGAGAATTTTGTCATTTACAGTGATGCCTCGAAGGCGGGATTGGGATGTGTGCTAATGCAAAATGGGAAAATGATTGCGTATGCTTCTAGGAAGTTATCACCGGCTGAACAGAATTATCCTACTCATGACATGGAATTGGCTGCAATTGTGTTTGCGTTACATAAGTGGAAACATTATCTTTATGGGGCGAGATTTGAGATTTTCACCGACCATAAGAGCTTGAAGTATTTATTTACCCAAAAGGAGTTGAATAACCGACAAAGAAGATGGTTAGAGTTCTTGAAGGATTTTGATTGTGTGATTTCTTATCATCCGGGGAAGGCCAATGTTGTGGCGGATGCGATTAGCCGAAAGGCTTATGTGACAGCTTTGAGTACCCAAGAGTTGAGGAGTGAAGTAATAATTGCGAATGTGCGAGTCGTTCCTACCTTGTATGGGAATTTGAAGGAAGCTCAACAAAGTGATCCGGAATTGAAGAAAATTTTGGGACAAATGAAAGATGGGAAAGCCGGGGAATTCGCGTTGAATAGAGATGGAATTTTAACTTTTCAAGGCCGGATTTGTGTTCCTTCATCACCGAAAATCAAGAGGCGTGTTCTAGAGGATAGTCATAAGTCCAAGTTTGTGATTCATCCGGGTAGTACAAAAATGTATCAAGACTTGAAGTGTGGATATTGGTGGAACGGGATGAAAAGGGAAATTGCGGATTATGTGTCTAAGTGTTTAACTTGTCAACAGATCAAGGCCGAGCATCAGAGACCGGCGGGATTACTTCAACCATTAGATATTCCGGAGTGGAAATGGAAAGGGATTTCGATGGATTTTGTATCGGGTTTGCCTCTTACCGCGAAGAAGATGGATGCTATTTGGGTTATTGTGGATAGATTAACAAAGTTGGCTCATTTTCTTCCGGTGTCAACCAAGTTCTCGATGGAGAAGTTAGCTCAGTTGTATATGAAGGAGATTGTTAGACTTCACGGGGTTCCGGTTAGTATTGTTTTCGATAGAGATCCGAGGTTCACTTCTAGATTTTGGAGAGCATTGCATGAAGCCTTGGGTTCTAAACTATGTTTTAGTACGACGTTTCATCCTCAAACCGACGGTCAGTCCGAAAGAACCATTCAGATACTTGAGGATATGTTACGGGATTATGTGATGGATTTTCAATTGTCTTGGGAAGATCACCTACCGTTAGTTGAGTTTGCTTACAACAACAGTTATCAGTCTAGCATTGAGATGGCTCCGTATGAGGCGTTGTATGGTAGGAAGTGTAGATCTCCGATGTGTTGGGATGAGGTTGGTGAAGCAAGGCTTTGGGGCCTGGATTTGGTTAGAGATTCGACGGAGAAAATCAAGGTGATTCGCGATAGATTGAAGACGGCTCAGAGTAGACAGAAAAGCTACGCCGACAATAGAAGACGGGACTTATCTTTTCAAGTGGGTGACTTCGTGTTTTTGAAAGTCTCTCCGAGGACGGGAATTAAAAGGTTTGGTAATAAAGGTAAATTAGCCCCGAGGTTCGTTGGTCCGTTTGAGATTCTAGAAAAGATTGGGGATTTGGCTTATCGGTTAGCGTTACCTCCATCCTTTTCTTTGCTTCATGATGTGTTTCATGTTTCAATGTTGAGAAAGTATTGTCATGACCCCTCCCATACATTGAGTTCTCCTCCCGATGAGATTCAAGCGGATATGTCGTATGTTGAAGAACCGTTGAGAGTCTTGGAGTTTCAAGTTAAGGAATTGAGGACTAAGAGCATTCCGGTAGTGAAGATCCTATGGAAGAATCATACCATTGAGGAAGCAACGTGGGAGCTAGAGTCGGAAATGAGAGAGAAATACCCTTGGTTGTTTGAGCATCCAAGTAAGTCCTTTTAAAATTCGGGGCGAAATTTCTTTAAGGGGGAGTGAGTGTAACGACCCTAAACCTAGGCACTATTTTAGCATCCTATTATATGCTTTTTATATTATTGTTGACTTTATGTGCTCATTTTATGTCTTTGATTCCTTATGTTAAATTGAGATGGTTGTGAAATAATTCTAAGGCCTTAGGATAAAATGGAAATAAGTTAAAGTATTTTGTTGAAGTATAGTAATTGGAAATAAATAAATTGTTATAAGTAGTGGAAGTGGGTAGTGTAAATAATTGGAGTTGTGGTGTAGTTGCATTTCTTAAACCTTGGAGGGCTTAGTTGTACATCCTTGAAAGATTTAATTTAATTGGTATGGGGGGCCATACCCTCACTTTTTCCCCATCCCCTCCTTTAGTCAAATTCCCCCATACTTCCTCCATCATCCTCCTTCACCTCCTCAATCAAAAATCTCCATGGAAGCTCTTTCCTAAAACCTCTCCTTCCAAAAATCCTAGTAAATTCAATCCTTCTTCATTTTTCAATCCGGGTGTACTTCCGTGTTCGGGGCAACGAGGGGAGCACATCAAGCTAAGAAAATCCTTGTTCCATCTCATATTGCTAAGGTGAGTTATTATGACTTTCCTTCAATTAAGTGTTCATGAAATATTTGATGTTAATATTTTTGTTATAAATGTTGTTTGAGATGTTAGGACACTTTCTTGGAGTAGAGAAATTGTTTAATGACCTAGATATAAGATTGATGTTCATGGAGGTTGATAAAAAAGAAAGAGTATGGTTTAAATGGAAATAGAAATGTTAAATATGAAATGGGTAGTGTAATGAGTAAAACAACTAAGTATTAAATAGATTAAATCTATCTTATGTGATTAGGAATGATTTAGTATGAGATTGGTGAAGTTATTAAACCTTTTTATGTTTACAAAACAGAGGAAACTTGGTTTGGATCAACTTGGTGTAGCTACCGAGGAAATTTCAGTTCTGTTCTGAATTCTGGGTTCAGGGCACGAGTCGTGCCTGAGGAGTGGAAGATTCGTGCGACATGGTATGCCTAAGTCGTGCCCTACTAGGGGACGCCTGAATCTGGAGGAGGTCAAATGGGCACGAGTCGTGCCCTGGGGCACGAGTCGTGCCCTGGGGCACGAGTCGTGCCCTGGGGCACGAGTCGTGCCCTGGCCTGGTAACTTTTGACCATTTTCCAAGCTGTTTAAACCCAATTTAACTAAGATATAAATGAACCCTCTTTAACCTAGATTAAAGTAGAATACTTTGGCTACACAATGACATCTGAATTGATCAAAATGAAATTATGGAAGTACTTTAAATATTGCTCGGAAAACGCTTGGCAGCCTTGTTTGGTAACTTAACCAATGTGACTCCAACTTGGTAAATTGAGCTTGGCAGCCTTGTTTTTTGTTAAATTCACTGTTGTTTTTGTTAAGTTCACAGTTGTTTTAGTCCTTTAGGACCTCTATTTTTGTAATTTTGGGATGAAGGATCCACCGGTCATTTTCCCAAAAAAAAAATCTCACCCATAATGTTTAATTATCTTAAGTTCTATCTAAGCAAAACAAACAGAAAGACAGCACATAAAATTTTTTGCCCCACCTCAAATGTTTAATTATCTTTTTTTAGAAGAAAAAAAAATTGGCCCAGTGATCAAATTCAGGAGCTCTGGATACCAAGAGAAAAACAAGGATATTGTTGTAATGCTCTTTCTCACAGTAAGTAAGAAGAGCTGAATACAATTCTATTTATAGTGAAAGTTTAGATGTACAGTATGGAATGTACAAAATTTCAGTGCTGAAGTTTAGGAGATTAATTTCCAATCAGGTCCTAAGCAAATGCCTTGTGTATAATGTGGACAATCTGCATTAACTCTGCAGATTTGAGTTTCCAATTGTTCCTCTGCCAATACAATGTATCAAGGGATCTTCAGATTCATTTTGGGCTCTAATCATGGACACAAATGTTTGTTCCGTTTCCTTTTGATTTTCCCCTGAATATCAGCTTTATCACTTGAGAACCGGATTCAGTTTCAAGAGAAAAAGGCTCTTGTTCCTCAAATTTTGTTCTTTGTATTCATAATGAAAACCTTTCTCAGCAAGTGCAACTCTAACCCTCATTCCAAACATGCTTTCTAATTTGTCCAACAGAATCACTTCATCTCCCATTCACCTTTAACCAAAGCAGAAGATTGGTATCAATATTCATGGCTACAAAAGGCTTGAGAATTTTCTTCAGCATTTCTTAAGTTTACATTGCAAGAATCCACAATAGATTGCTGATTTTTTGAGACAACATCAATTTAACCCTATTTTTCGGCAAACTCTCTCTCTCTCTCTCCTCTCCGGCGAACCCCGTTTAGAAGGAGAATTAATCTTATCTTCGTCTGTTCTGTTCCGACGAGCATATCTCTTTCTCCGGGCATTATTTTCTGATCTCCACCGTTCAGATTTTGCGTTTAGGTGTCTATAACAATCCCTGTAAATTTAAGCTCAATCCAACGGTTAACGAAACAAAAAATTAAATTTTTTTGGGCCTGATCTGAAAATCAAATCAGCGAGGAAAGACTGTCCGGAGGAGGGGTAGGGGGTCGCCGGAGGAGGTAGGGAAAGGGGATCGTCAGTGGTAGGTCGCCGGAGGAGAGGAAGATATATGGTCGCCGGAGAGGAGAGAGTTGCTGGAGATAGGGGGAGGAGTCGGCCGAAGATGGGTGAGTTTATTTATTTTATGGGTGCCATTAATAAGGAATGGACTAGGTGGAATATTTATTAGGATAGTGGACTAGTTGGTTAAATTTCAAAATCCTTGTCTTAATTGATCTTTTGATTTGGGACGAAGGATCCACCGATAATTTTCCCTTTAATTTATTATATGAGTGACATTTCAAAGTTTTAAAAATTGTATTTGATGGGATTCGAACCACTGATCTCTTGTATTGAAAGGGAAACAGATAGCAGATATCGCTTAATCATTAGCTCTTTGGCACCTTCCTTTAAGCCTTTACTTGACACACTATATATTATCTATACTCCCTCCTTTCCAATATAAAAGTTACTAATTTTTTTTTGAACGTTTCAACATATAAGTTACTAATTCAAAACAGACAATAAAAATCAATTGTTATACTCAAAACAAAAACTATCTATCTCACTTTCTCTTTTCTACTTTACTTTTCATATTCACACCACTTATTTTTTATTTTTATTTTGCACATTTATATTTGATAAATTTTATATTGAGATGGAGGGAGTTTTTTTTTTTTTTTTTTTGATACCCAGTTCCCAGCTTGCCGGACTAATCCTGACCAGTGCAGGCCCCACAAGATATGCGGCGGAGGTAAATCGCGGGATGTGCCCTATGCAGCCAGGGTGGCAGCACCCCTTATACTCCAGAGCCCCAATGGAGCCCTCCTACAAGGCATTTACATCACTCTTACATCACCAAATGGCTGCTCCAGCTGCTCCTATCAAAGAGGCATTTACATCACTCTTACAACACCAAATGGCTGCTCCAGCTTTGCACCTGCCAAGATTTGAACTCCCCACACTGAGGATACAAGCCCAGCAATGCCGCTTCCTTAACTGCACGGATGTGCCCCGGGGAGCTCCTAAGGACCCTGAAACCAAGGTAGGAAATTAAGTCCCAAGAATCCTTTTGGGGGGATTCGAACCGACGACCTCCCCTTCGGGAAATCACCTTGATACCACTGGCCAAGACCCGTTAGGTAAGATGGAGGGAGTATTTGATATTATATATTATGGTTTAAAAAGAAATGAAGGATATGAGATTGTTGGTTTAATGTGGTACATGGCCCAAATTAAATATTGGCAATAAGTTTGTATGTTGTTGGTGTTATTTTATTTCTAAGCAAATCAACAGTTGGGGTTTAATGTCTTGGTGAGTTAGTGGCTAACATGAACATCAATCAAATCAACTTCTAAGTTGGTCCATTTTCTTCTAATGATTTAAGTTTCTAGTTATTACTCCCTCCGTCCCAATTTAAATATCTCAAAATCCTTGTGACACAAAAATTAAGAAATGAATATATATAATGTAAAAAGTGCATAGTGAAATAAATGTTGTGAGTATGAAAGTGATGTAGTAAAAAGAAAGTGAAATAGAAAATAATTAGTAAATATTTATTGTGAGTATGACAAGTGAGTCTCACATTTGTAGTGGGACAAAGGGAGTATATGATTATAATTAATTCTCATGATTTATTACGGGCCTATCTCATTACTCTCCCAATTACTTATTCTCCCTCTGTTTCAAATTATTTGTCGTTTTAAATTTGTGTATGCATATTGCTCCTTTATCGTAATACATATCGTTGTAGAGTTATATTTTATTTTAAAATATTTAACGTTTTACTATTATTAAGCATACTAGTGGCCAGCCCGTGCGGTGCGAGATGTTTTTTGGCAATTTATTTCTAATTTTATGTATAATTAGTAAATAAATGGCACAAAGTGATATTAAATAATTAATATTATAATATTATATGATAATTTTAATTTATTTTAGTTGTATATTTAAATTCAAGATTTTATTTAATCCACTTATTTTTACCTTTTATTAAGGTTTTATAATTTGAATTTAATACTTGATTCTATATTTCACTAAGTTTATAGAAAGAAATGAATTTAAACTTTTTATTTCTGATCCTTTTTTAATTACTATAATTTTTTTGAATAACTTAATTATAATTTTTAAAAACAACTATTTAGTTCAAAGAATAAACCTAAAGTATAATATCTCATATGTAATAATATGTAATAATTTGATCTCAAATTTGTAAAGTACCTTTAATTTATTATGAATGTTTGCTTTTAAATTCAATAAAATTATTTTAGCACTTTTTTTTAATACACGTGAACAAAGGCATTCAAATATTTCTTAGACTGTAATAGCAACAAAGAAAGACAAATTAATAAGTTATAGTGTCGATCCATAAATTAATAAGTTATAGTGTCGATCCATAAATAATAATTATTTTAAGAATTTATTAGAAAACTACAAAACTTTCTACATTACTCTCATTCTTTTTCTTTTACTTCTACTTGCATTATAAGTGGTATTAGTAATCAAATATAAGTACTAATAACAATCTCTCTAAAATATATATATAAAAAAGCAAGAAAGTTGCTTTCTCCCTCAAAAGTGTCAATATTAAAGGGCAAAATAGTTCACACATTATTTCATTAAGGGCAACCAAGTCTTTCAACTTTAGGATATAGTTGTAATATTCATAAAATCTTAAGACTTTTACAAAAAACGTTTTTTAGGTCTTTTAACAAAGGTTTTATTTCAAGGCTTAAAAAAAAGATTTATTTTATAAATATATTTCAAAATTGACCTATAAATATTAAAAATCCATAAATTAAAATTTTATTTATTTTATCCAAAAAAGTAATTCAAATAGATGTTGTATTACTATTCCTATATTCAAGTTAAAAAAAATATAAGTTAATAATTTATTTATTTTAAGTTTATTTTTAAAAAAAAATTTGTTTTAAGTTGTTTAATTAAACCTTTTTTACAATTTTGTATACAACCCATCTAAATAATAAATTATTTTTTAGTTTTTTGAAATAATAATTTTTAGTCAAATCTAAAAATTATTATTACCAAAAAATTCAATTTAGTGTTTTTTTTTAATAATTATTAAGCGTAAATTATACGATATATATATATATGTGAGGACCCCGACCCGGAACCTACACGTGTCCCGAGCTGGAGCGTCCTCAAACTAACCCCAAATATCAAAAACTTTTTAAAAATCTTTATTTAAACTTCCAAAATAAATATAAGTATTATAACCATTTTCAAAATAAGTCTACACCTTTTCACAACGGGGAAATAATTGACTAACTTAGAAAGTAAGAAACGGTTTTAATTACAAAAGGGCCTCGGTTATAACATAAAGTAAAGATTTATAAATACAATTCCACAAATGAATTATACCAACGTACACTTTCTATACCAACCTATACATAACCCGACAATTCCCAAAATACCACTTCTAAACTCCTTTCCGCCCTTACTTGGTCGGTCCACCTGTCTCGGAATCTAAAACAGTAAAGGGAGAGGGGTGAGAATAAATCTCAATGAGCTATTATGAATGCAGCAAGATGCCAAACAAGATGCAACACATAGCATGGTAGCACATAACACATTATGAAAGCGGTAAACACATTACGTTACCTCAGTTTACCTTTTCCCGTCTGAACAATAAGTCGTACAACGTGGGAGTAAAACTCCACTCTTTGGTGAACTGCCCCCATGCACATTCACCGCTTATAGGTCTCATACCCCAGAGATCCATATAAGAAAAACAGGATACATATATGACCCCTATATTTAGAGTATCATATACTATCATCGCCACTGCAGAGAGCCGTTGGCTTCATACAGAGCATTCCCCCGGTTTCTCCTAATCGCAGCAGTATGTAAAGGCTACTTATCGCTCAGTACAGTAGCTTGCACAGCCCCCACCCTGTGGCCACAGAGTGGGGAAGGGTCACCGGTATGACGAACCTTCAATCACTTATTGAACAAATCAATAATTGATTGAAATCCATCATACCCACCCGAACATACACACGCTCAAGCACATGATAGATACTTGAGATAATCCACAAAACGGGATAACAATATAACAACATGGTAATGTATACTCATGCCAATCAATACCATAATGCAACATTTAAGTAATACACTATGCATAGTATCATCAATAAATATGAATGATAACAAATAAATCCACAATTGGGATAACCATACAACCACATAGTAAACATATCCATACTTGGAATAACAATGCAATAACTTGCCAAATAATCCACACCGGAATACCATAAAATCAACATGCCATATAATCCACCATTGGGATATAACACCACTATATAACACATAATCCACACTTTGGGATGCCACATAACACTTGTCAAATAGTCCATACTTAGGATATTAATGTAACCATATAATCAATAATTCCATAACTTGGAATAACCATGCCACAAAGTGATACATACCCATTACCAATTAGCTCAATAATGGAACTTATGGCTTCTACACCCTTTGCAACCATTCACCAAAGCTATGGAGTAAGTAAGGCCACTATGTATCATAAACCATTCCTACATAGTCATTATACAACCTCGAATAACCTTAATAAAAGTTCAAGATCTATTTCCCAAGTTGGAACTATTTTGATGAAGTTACAAATCAAACCTATCAACCATTTTCGGGACAATATTTAAACTACTTCTCCAATTCCATTTTGATCATTTAAGATGTCATTGTGTAGCCAAAGTATTCTACTTTAATCTAGGTTAAAGAGATTTCATTTTGGTTCTAATTTGATTGGATTTAAACAGCTTAGAAATTGATGCAACGTAACCAGGCCAGGGCACGACTCGTGCCCCAGGGCACGACTCGTGCCCATTTGACATTCCCCAGATTCCAGCGTCCCCAACCAGCACGACTTCAGCTTAAACTTGGTCACGACTCGTCCCTATCCAAGGCACGACTCGTGCCACAGGGCACGACTTCGTGCCCCGAACCCGAAATCCGTAACAGTGCCAAAATCCTTCAACAACCCCAAACCAATTTGTTCCCAAACTAATTTCCCTCTGTTTTGTGAACCTAAAATGCTTACTAAACTTCATACTTTTCATACCAAATCATTTAAACTTCAAAATAACATAAACCTAAGTTAAATTACAACTTGATTTTTCACCCAATTCACTACCCCATTTCAAGTTAAATTCTCTTAATCCAACCAACACATTTTATTATACTCTTGATCAACTTCTATGAACCAAAACATCATTCTCTAACATTTACCTCGATTTCCAAACTCCAAGAAGGTTTTCAATCATCAAAACCATTATAACAAAAATAACAACAACAACATAGTTCATGAACATTTAAAGAAGGGAAGGTCATAATAACTCACCTTAAAAATAAGAGATGGATTTAAGACTTTCTTAGCTTGATGAACTCCTCTTGGTCTCCCGATTCCAAAAGTGTTCTCGGATCTAAAAATGGTGAAGATTCGAACTTGAAAGGAGCTTGAGAAGAGGTTTTCTCCAATGGGTTTCCATGGATGGGAGGTTGAGAGAGAAAGTGAAGAGGAAGAAGATGAAGAAGGAGGGAGGAGTATGAATATGGTTAAGAGAGAGGGGGGCCTGGTCCATAAGAGGGAGGGTTTTGGGGGATTTTGTCCCCTACTCAAAAATCCCCTACAACAAATCTTTCCCCTATTTAAAATAATTTTCCCAACCAACAACATTTTATTTGTCCATTTTATTACCACTCCATTCTAATACTTTATTTATTTCTAATTATTATTTTTCCCTTAGAACATTATTTATTTCTTTATCATTTTATTCTAATATAAGAAATTTGAAGATATAAAATAAACACATAAGGTTGATATTAATATTAAAAGTATATACTGTTATATTAAAATTGTGCCTAGGGTTAGGGTCGTTACACTCACTCCCCCTTAAAGAAAATTCGTCCCGAATTTGACTGTCACTTACCTACTAGATCAACCCGGCCCGGGTTACTTATGTATGCCTCAGACCTCAATTCCCAATTAGTTCCTTCATATCTATGATTCCTTTCCAAGGTTTCTAATTTTACTAATGATACGATATTACAACTTAATGTCACCAAATACATTACGATTTTACATTAAGACTTCAAATACTCTATAAGCTGCTCCAAGTCAGTCTATAAGCAAAATCACCAACCCTTTCTAAAACTTCAAATGGATTAACAAATTTTGGCGCCAATCTACCTTAGGCCTTGCTTCTCTAATCTCAACCCAACAAATTAGAGATCGATATTTTCTTCCCTAACAACGCCTCATACGGTTTTATCTCAAAGTTAGAATAATAACTGCTATCATACGCATCCAACCACTGGTAATCATACGACCTATCGACTACCAAAATCCATTGTACATGCCCGTAGCATATCCTCAACAATACGTAATGATTCCTAAATTTTCACAAGGTTAAACTCAATAACATTCCTACATTCCAAAAGGACTTTCTCAAATGAGGTCTATCCAATCCATTTAATACTAGGGGTTCATACAACTAAACGATCCCCTAACATATGTGAGGACTTGATCAAAGAATTGTATCACTTATAAACATATACAATGAGTGGAAAATGCAATCAACTTTCTATAAACAAAACAACATACTACTTTTTACTTCCAAGGTAACTTAATCAAAAATTTTATAGTGATAATACTCTCAAGTTCAACCTAGAACTCTAAATATTTTAATAAACCTTCTAACGTCAACATTCTATTATCACCATTCAATGTTACAATTATATTCATGCCTAGTGACAAATCAATATTCAAATTGAAGGGTTGGCCGCCCACAACGGAGCCGATCCAACTCCGAAACAAAATCGAGTCTATTGTGACCGACACAATAATAACCCCACATTTATCAAATCATTTCTCGGATCACAACTTTAATATACTAAATCAATATAGGGAAACTAGGTTGCCCTTTTTAACTTGCTTTTGTACGAACTATATCTTTAAAATAACTAATCTTTCGAAAATTTACAACATCTTTCAAAATTCCAAGAATAGATAAAATGCGATCACATGAGACTCGAATGGTTTATTTATTTAAAACTGTCCCATACCAGTTTTAATTAACTAAACCACTCACACTCTTAAGAAATTTTCAAAAGATTGATAAGCTACCAAAATAACTCGAGTGATTTAATTATCTACAACCGTCCCATACCAGTTGTAGATAGTTAAATTACTCACAGATTTTAATGTACACAAAAACGGTTCACCGACCTTATTAAATCAATTATCCCCGAAGGGTACAAATGCTCACACCGTAGTTCAACACACACTTTCAATTGTTAAACACAATTAAACAATACCAACATAATATTCTTGTTTGACCTCTATTTATAGTATAGCCACCACTCCTAATATTTATACTTAGTTAAATTCTTTATAAGAAAACAAAATCTTGCAATACTAATACGATCCCGATAAATAACACTAGAACAATCATTAAGATTATAAACTAGGTAAATCATCCTCAAATTGCGATTATACCTCAATAGTACTGTACTAACTTACCTCTCGATAACCATCAACAACTAAAAATTCACATAACGCCCATACCTACCAAACATCACACTAATTCCTCATATGAGTCACGCAACTAAGTCGGTCTATAGGGTATAATCATCCTAAAGTATCCTGCCTTCCAATAAGATTTATCCTCATTTTATTTTCTCCACTAATGATAATCATCTCTCAAAACAACCCATACACATATTTTACCAATTCCTGAAGTTGATCCTACAAGTCACCAATAATTACATCTATTATACTTCTTCGCATTTACTCTATTTACTTTCCCATGACTAATACAAAATCCACAAATCAAAACGGTCATATTAAATACAATTGTTGTCTTAAGTATATCCTCAGAACAAATTTTCACTGTAATTGTAACACTCGAAAAATTCAACTAATAACCATTGAGTATCCTACTAGTTTCTAAAATCAGTCATACAAATCATCAACAAGTGATAACGAATACTTATTCCTCACAGTTACTAATTTGAGATCTCCATAATCTACAATTATCCACCAAGTATCATCTTTCCTCAATATAGTACTAATTTACCTTACGGAGAGTCGCTAAGCTAATTATCTGCTTCATCAAATACTTTCTCAAGATGAATCATCAAGTCCATCATCCCAATTAGTGTCCTCTATCTAGGAATCCGAATACCAAATTAGTACCTTATAGCAACTCAAAATCTCAATATCCTGGTATGATACCTGATGAAAACCCATTTTGAAACTCACGTAGAAAACACCACTTAGTCCACTAATAACACATAAGGCAAAGTTATATTAGTTCTATAAGGTCTCGTACTCGCGATATTTTATAACTCATATAATCTCTACACTTAGACTATCACTTCCAATACTAGTCTCATATACCTAGTCTCTACCACGCGACACCAATGTATAAATACTCACGCACGTCATACAACTATAAACTACTCTTAATTAGGTCATATACCTAACCTCAACTAAGAGTTCGCAAATTCATTTACCACTGTACATGAGATAACTTAAGTGTATTTTAAATCAAACATATCGCACAACCCAAATAACCTTCACATTCCTTAGGTCAGACTTTCGACATTTACGCATATGTGACATAATATCAATTAATAGTTTATCCGACTCAATTGCACTCAGAGGTAAATCAAACGTAGATAAGGAGACTCGCTTCTTGCGCCAGTCCTCCTCACACACAACAACTACTCAAATAATTCAAAGTTAATATAACGATGATTTACGGATTGGTAACTCGACCAAATCCACCGGCAATACATGCCCACTTAATCACAACTACTAAGATAATTAAGGATGATTCGAGGTACGACCCCACAGAGTAGAACCTCCAAAGACATAAAACAACTTTTAGGCCAATTATGCACATAAAGATGAAATGTAATGCCACATGAGAACGAATGCACGAGGATTTATAAAAGTATGAACCCTAATTCCTGAGACAGGTAAAATACCTCAAATGATGGTGGGGAAATCTATCTTTCCATAACTCACACTTCCTTGATTCCTCGGTTGGTCAATATCATTTTCTGTCTTTGAACAAATTCCTGCATAATACTCTCGACGTAAGTTACCACACACTCTCACTCAGCTAGACTCTACCCCGAGAATTCTAACCGAGCTCTGATACCAACTGTGAGGACCCCGACCCGGAACCTACACGTGTCCCGAGCTGGAGCGTCCTCAAACTAACCCCAAATATCAAAAACTTTTTAAAAATCTTTATTTAAACTTCCAAAATAAATATAAGTATTATAACCATTTTCAAAATAAGTCTACACCTTTTCACAACGGGGAAATAATTGACTAACTTAGAAAGTAAGAAACGGTTTTAATTACAAAAGGGCCTCGGTTATAACATAAAGTAAAGATTTATAAATACAATTCCACAAATGAATTATACCAACGTACACTTTCTATACCAACCTATACATAACCCGACAATTCCCAAAATACCACTTCTAAACTCCTTTCCGCCCTTACTTGGTCGGTCCACCTGTCTCGGAATCTAAAACAGTAAAGGGAGAGGGGTGAGAATAAATCTCAATGAGCTATTATGAATGCAGCAAGATGCCAAACAAGATGCAACACATAGCATGGTAGCACATAACACATTATGAAAGCGGTAAACACATTACGTTACCTCAGTTTACCTTTTCCCGTCTGAACAATAAGTCGTACAACGTGGGAGTAAAACTTCACTCTTCGTGAACCGCCCCTACGCACATTCACCGCTTATAGGTCTCATACCCCGGAGATCCATATAAGAAAAAAGGGATACATATATGACCCTATATTTAGAGTATCATATACTATCATCGCCCTTTAGAGAGCCGTTGGCTTCATACGAGCATTCCCTCGGTTTCTCCTAATCGCAGCGGTATGTAAAGGCTACTTATCGCTCGGTACGGTAGCTTGCACGGCCCCACCCCGTGGCCACGAGTGGGGAAGGGTCACCGTATGACGAACCTTCAATCACTTATTGAACAAATCAATAATTGATTGAAATCCATCATACCCACCCGAACATACACACGCTCGAAGCACATGATAGATACTTGAGATCATCCACAAAACGGGATAACAATATAACAACATGGTAATGTATACTCATGCCAATCAATACCATAATGCAACATTTAAGTAATACACTATGCATAGTATCATCAATAAATATGAATGATAACAAATAAATCCACAATTGGGATAACCATACAACCACATAGTAAACATATCCATACTTGGAATAACAATGCAATAACTTGCCAAATAATCCACACCTAATACCATAAAATCAACATGCCATATAATCCACCATTGGGATATAACACCACTATATAACACATAATCCACACTTTGGGATGCCACATAACACTTGTCAAATAGTCCATACTTAGGATATTAATGTAACCATATAATCAATAATTCCATAACTTGGAATAACCATGCCACAAAGTGATACATACCCATTACCAATTAGCTCAATAATGGAACTTATGGCTTCTACACCCTTTGCAACCATTCACCAAAGCTATGGAGTAAGTAAGGCCACTATGTATCATAAACCATTCCTACATAGTCATTATACAACCTCGAATAACCTTAATAAAAGTTCAAGATCTATTTCCCAAGTTGGAACTATTTTGATGAAGTTACAAATCAAACCTATCAACCATTTTCGGGACAATATTTAAACTACTTCTCCAATTCCATTTTGATCATTTAAGATGTCATTGTGTAGCCAAAGTATTCTACTTTAATCTAGGTTAAAGAGATTTCATTTTGGTTCTAATTTGATTGGATTTAAACAGCTTAGAAATTGATGCAACGTAACCAGGCCAGGGCACGACTCGTGCCCCAGGGCACGACTCGTGCCCATTTGACATTCCCCAGATTCCAGCGTCCCCAACCAGCACGACTTCAGCTTAAACTTGGTCACGACTCGTCCCTATCCAAGGCACGACTCGTGCCACAGGGCACGACTCGTGCCCTGAACCTGCATTCTGAATGTGCCAAAATCCTTCAACAACCCCAAACCAATTTGTTCCCAAACTAATTTCCCTCTGTTTTGTGAACCTAAAATGCTTACTAAACTTCATACTTTTCATACCAAATCATTTAAACTTCAAAATAACATAAACCTAAGTTAAATTACAACTTGATTTTTCACCCAATTCACTACCCCATTTCAAGTTAAATTCTCTTAATCCAACCAACACATTTTATTATACTCTTGATCAACTTCTATGAACCAAAACATCATTCTCTAACATTTACCAGATTTCCAAACTCCAAGAAGGTTTTCAATCATCAAAACCATTATAACAAAAACAACAACAACAACATAGTTCATGAACATTTAAAGAAGGGAAGGTCATAATAACTCACCTTAAAAATAAGAGATGGATTTAAGACTTTCTTAGCTTGATGAACTCCTCTTGGTCTCCCGATTCCAAAAGTGTTCTCGGATCTAAAAATGGTGAAGATTCGAACTTGGAAGGAGCTTGAGAAGAGGTTTTCTCCAATGGGTTTCCATGGATGGGAGGTTGAGAGAGAAAGTGAAGAGGAAGAAGATGAAGAAGGAGGGAGGAGTATGAATATGGTTAAGAGAGAGGGGGGGGGCCGGTCCATAAGAGGGAGGGTTTTGGGGGATTTTGTCCCCTACTCAAAAATCCCCTACAACAAATCTTTCCCCTATTTAAAATAATTTTCCCAACCAACAACATTTTATTTGTCCATTTTATTACCACTCCATTCTAATACTTTATTTATTTCTAATTATTATTTTTCCCTTAGAACATTATTTATTTCTTTATCATTTTATTCTAATATAAGAAATTTGAAGATATAAAATAAACACATAAGGTTGATATTAATATTAAAAGTATATACTGTTATATTAAAATTGTGCCTAGGGTTAGGGTCGTTACAATATATATATATATATATATATATATATATATATATATATATATATATATATATTGAGATGAGTATATGTTTCTTTTTAAAAAAACAAGATGAGTATATCGCATGATTTTTTTTTACTTTATCTCATGTGAGGAGGCGAGGAGATGAGTATTAATTGTGTACGAATTTTATTTTAACAATACGCCAAAAAATATGGCATGAAAAAAGGGGAATATAAATATTATGTATTTTTTATATAACGTGTATTATATGTATCATAGTCAAAATTACATACGTAAAAGTATAGGAAAATATAATAAATATATATATGAAAATTATGAATATTAATTATACATTTACCTAATGTTTTAGAAGTATAATATATTTATAAAAATATGCCTTAGCTTTCACGTGAAAAGAAAGAAAGAAAAAAATCAAACGTGGATGTAAAAAAATAACACTCTTTATTGTTTTTCTAAAAAATGAAAATTAATTATATATTTTGGGACGGAGGAAATAGTACTACTATATTAATCTATATACATAAATCTTAAAATATTAAATAACATTAATGAAATATGTAAAAATCAATGTAGAAGTTGAATACAGTTCAAGAAGAAAATAATTTATCAAAAATCGAAATTGATGATACTTGAAAGTTTCATGTAATTTTTTTGTTTGGAGAATTACTAGAGTCCAGAGTTTCGAATTGCAGTTGAAGAGAAAGATTGAGAGACTTAGAACTAGGATAGATTACGCTTTCCCAATCGTTGGCGAAAACTAAGTGACACTGTGGGCAAATTACTTCCCTTAATCACCTGTTTCTTAACTAAAATTATGCACATATCACATTCAATACACAATAACTATGTTTTACATAAAAAATATGCGTTTAATTCCATAGCAATGAAAAACAGACGCCAAAACGTGAGTATTATTGAATAGAACGAGAATTTACGTATAAAACGTGTTTTGTACAAACTAACTATGCCTTATATATAGATTTAGTTTAGTGATCTTCAATCTGATATTTGTACCGATAATATAGTTTTCAAAGAAGTGTTTTACAATGTATACAAACATCTCTATTTTCTGTTGTATTTGTATGAATTTTTTTTTTTTGTGTTAGTAGATGTCCGTGCATCGCACGGGAGTAACACTATAGTACTAAATTAAAAGCAAGAAAGTGGCCAAAATGAAAATTTGGCGCTAAAAAATGTCAACATCAAGTGGCTAAATTTAAAAATATGTCAAGGGTATATTAGTAATTTACATTCGTGGCATAAATATAGATATTAGACATTTATACTCCACGTGGCGGGTTCTAATTGGGGAGTGACTGGCGCGTGTCGTACACGCGCCGACAGAGGCGCGTGTGACAGGTTTGCTTTTTTTTTTTTTTTAACTTGCGACACTTGGCTCATTTTGATTGGATGCATGAATTTACGAATTTTTTCCTCCAAATTCTTTGACCTCAATTATTTTATAATAAATTAATTTTAAAAAAAAATTAACACCAAAATTCATATTTTTTTTCTCTACAAATAAAGACTTTTTTCATTTGATTCGGACACAGGAAAAAAAAATCCTATTTTTTAAATATAAATTTCCTAATTAACTTTGTAAATTTTCTTTTTTAAATTTTTAATATACTTTAAGATAAAATTAATTAAGTGTGAAGTATTTTTTTTAATTATAAATGATATTGATAGTAATAATAAGTATTTTTTTTTAATTATAAATGATATTGAAAGTAATAATAATAAGTATATTAATCATAAAAATAAAGAATATAAAATAAAATACAAGTGGTGGGGTCTAGGGTGATTAATATAATATAAAAATAAAGAATATAAAATAAAATTATTCGACTATCCGTTTGAAAAAATTTAGTATTTATAAAGACCAATATCGGGAATGGTGGGCATCATTTTTAAAATTTTGACTGAAGTGCATGTCAATATTCTAAAAAATAAAGGTAATATGAATTGGTATTTTGAAAGAGGGAGAGAAAGAAGTGGATTGAGTTTGATGAGGGAGTGGATTGTTTGGGGAAAAAATTTTATTTAACACAATTGTTAATTTTTTTAAGATTATGATTTTCTTCCCAAAATTAAATAAATTAAATTGAAAATGAATATCATAATTATGTTTATGATATTTATTCATTATTACTATTGTTCGTATACTAATAAATGATATTTATTTTTTTGT
The DNA here is from genome assembly GCA_022495995.1 of Adenophora triphylla var. japonica. NCBI lineage: Eukaryota > Viridiplantae > Streptophyta > Magnoliopsida > Asterales > Campanulaceae > Adenophora > Adenophora triphylla. The sequence goes on from JAFEMH010002430.1 coordinate 312,900, forward strand.
TTATAAAATTAATTATTTGGTTGTTACATTGATGGAATGATGTTTTTCTGAATTGTGACATATATATATATAGAGTTAAAATTAAATATCTCTACATATATAGAGTTTCAATCATTCGAAATAAAAAAATATTTACTTATTTATTTATTTAAGTCACTATTAGATTTATACATAATATATTTTGCTTTTCAAATGATTAAGATAATTATGTATGTATAATTGATTAAGTCGGGAAGAGATATGAAATATTTTAGGGGTGAAATGAGATTACTCTGTACATATATGAAGAAGATAAAGTCTATTAGGTGATTTTTTCCAGACCTTAATTGTTTCCGCCATTCCGTCTTCCATTACCGTGACCACCACCTTGTCCAGACCTATTTCCACCATTCTGTCTGCCACCAATCACCGAATTATTGCCATCCGTGTGTCCCCCACCTGTAGCTAAAAGTGCCGAATTAGACGCTACCGCTGCCATACTCGCTTGCTTTGCCTTGCGAGATTCCTCCATGACCAATTTCGAACGTGTGAATGTGTGCCCCAAATTTTGTGTTTGTTGGATTCACGCGAGTTTGAAGACATCCGGTTTAATTTGAAAAACGGAGTCGCCACGCCATTTTGATTACCTCAAAACTTTGAAAAAAAGGTTTTATGGGTTCGGAGGTTAAGTTACCCCTTGGGAAGAACGGATCGTCGTTCACCCAAGGTGCCTTGCCGGAGCAAGTCTCCCAAGATCCCATTAATCGTGCTTGCTTGCGTGCTTTCTTGTGTGCATGTGTTTGAAAATAAGGAGGGAATATCCCAAGTCGTCTTCCGGACGTACAAACCATTTATTGGTTGTCGCTCGGGATTTCTTGGATTTTATGTATTCGGGATTATGATCCCGCCCTCATCTTGGACTTGTGATCATCGCATTTTTTGGACCTTGGGACTTGCGTGATCGAGAGAATGACTCTCTTTATAGTCAAAGATGAGGTTCCTTAGAAAAGGAGGGTTCTTAGCCCATCAATCCTACACTTTAAGATGGTCGAGCTCATATAGATGCTTCATACTCACCTTAAGTGATAATCGGAGATATAGGGTTCAAAGGTGTCCCTTTCTAAAGAGATTATGAAACCTTTATGGAAGGAACAATGTAAAGATAGGATCTTTTACATCGGTCCGTTCCGAGGTTACTAATGGGGGAATGGGGGAAATGCATAATAAAAATGACACTTTAGTGAAAAGATGACATTTTTGGGTTGCAAATGATGCATTTGATTCAAAGAAATGATCTTTATTGCAAATGATGCATAAAGATATGATTTTTATGCAAATGATGCATTTTTATGAAGAAATTGGAATTCATTATGCAAATGATGCATAAAGATTGCATTTTGAAAAGCATATGATGCTAGTTTATGGTAAAGACGTGATCTTTAAAGCAAATGATGCTTGGAAAAGGTATTTTGAATGCAAAGGATGCATTTTGATTAAAAAGATTTGATTTTTATATGCAAAGGATGCATAAAGATGACATTTTTATTGGAAAATGGGGGTTTTAGGTGCAAAGGATGCACCTTTATGGGGAAAGACTACATTTTTATGACAAATGATGTCTAATGCATGCAAAAGGGGAAGGGGGAATATAAAGATATGATCTTTAATCTACCAAGTCCCAAGCAATATAAAGGCAATGCAATGAGCAATTTATAAAGCAATTAGGATGCAAGGTTAGGGCGTGCGAGGTTACCAATGGCTTCCTTCTTCTTTGGATGGAGCTAGGAGGAGAGGTTGATCTTGGATCTTCAAGGAGGAGGGAGGTAGCTTCTTGGCCTTCTTCTTCACCTTCTTGAACTTCCAGCAGCCCTTGAGAGTATTCTTCACGTATTATGAGTGTATTTTTGTTATATGTTGTTTTTCTGAAATGGGTAGAGGAGGCCTCTATTTATAGGTAATCTGGAGAGAGCGAATGAAGCCGTGCGGCCAGAGGTCGCGAGCTAATGCAGCCGTGCGGCATTATCCACAATGACTCAGCACTTCTAGAACCATGCAAGGTGGCAAATTCTAGAAGCCTCCTCCCAATTAAGAAAAACGTGTTTCTTAATTAGGAAGGATTCCCTTCAGCCCTTAATTAATTAAAAACAGTTCCGGAATGTTTTCGGAACACTAGGAAGGTCTGGAGAATTACCGGAAAACTTACCGAAATTACCGGGAAATTTAACCGGAAGGCATGAGCCAGATTTGGGTACTTACAGAAGCCCCTCGGCAACGTCACTTGCAAGGCGAGTGGGGTTGTCAATAGAAAAGGATCCGATCTGGCGAATGCTGAGACGGATTGGGTGACCAAGGTGGTCGAGTGGCTGAACCTCTGGAAGGCTACCTACGTATCCCGGAGGAATCAAGCCAGGCCGTAGTTCGGAATAGGATCCGCTGAGGAATGGAGAAGACAAAACTGGTCTCTTGCTGGGGAAATAGAAGAGAGAATGACCTAGGAGGTCAAACAATTGATCCTACTGGGGATATGCTAGAAGTGACCAAGGTGGTCGGATAACAAAGTCTCTTATGAGGGACTACTTCATCACTGAGGAGTGATGGAGGAACAGGGTGACCAAAGTGGTCGGATGGCTGGACCTTTTATAAAAGGCTACCTACGTATCCCGGAGGAATCAAGCCTTGATCGTAGCTCAAGCATCACTAGATAGTTAGGAACGATGTCTAGGATCCTTGAGGTTTTGACAATTAATGGAGGTTGTCACCTGACATTATTTCATTCCAACGGAAGCTAAAGCTTACGGCGCTATCTCTTCTTGACAAAGATAGAGGGAGCTAAAGCTGGATGACGTTATTTCTTTATGACGGAAATAACGAAGACTAAAGCTTACAGCACTATCTCTTTTTGACAGAGATAGAGAGAGCTAAAGCTAGATGGCGTTATTTCTTTATGACGGAAATAACGGAGACTAAAGCTTACGGCGCTATCTCTTTTTGACAGAGATAGAGGTAGCTAAAGCTAGAAGAACTTAAGTATACTTCACTATTCGTGATAGAGGTATCTTAAGTTAAGAAGAACTCAAGCATACTTCACTATTCGTGATAGAGGTAGCTTAAGTTTAGAGAACTTGAGCATACGTCACTATCCGGGATAGAGGTAGCTTAAGTTAAGAGGAACTCGAGCATACGTCACTATTCGGGATAGAGGTAGCTTAAGTTTAGAGAACTTAGCATACGTCACTATTCGGGATAGAGGTAAGCTCAGTTTAGAGTTTTGACAATTCGGAGGTTGTCACCTAGCATTATCCCGTTATAACGGAACTAACGGAGGAGAATGGGAAGAAAACTCAATTGCTTAGGAGATAAGGGATATCTTCTGAAAAAGATGTTATCTTAGTTAAAAGATAACGGGAATTGCATGCCCAAGTGGAAGGTCCAGGGGCAGGATTGTAATTTTCTGCTCAGAGCGAATGAGGCCGCCCGGCATGAGATGGAGAAAAAGAAGCCGTACGGCTAGAAGCTTGATTTTTCCAGATTATTTAAAATCAGATTTGAACGAGCCATTGGGCATTACTGCCGCCCAAGAGCTGCCGAGGAAGAGAGGGAGAAAGGAGAGAATTTCTGCAAAATTCTTCAATTTCCTTTGCTTCTATCGATTGGAATGGATCCGGCACCAAGACAAGCAAGGAGGAATGTCTCCGAAGCCGCGAGGAGGAGAAGAAAGGAGCTTGTGCGTACGGATAGGAGATACGATTTTCTTACGCCTCCGTCGGAGCTTTACCCGGGAAGAAGAGAGCACAAATCGACGAACCCGCGATTGGTTGGGGTAAGCGTTCTTATTTGGCTCAATTCCGTCGATTTTGATTGAGTTTTGAATGACTTAGGGCTTGACCCGAACTTAGGAATTTTCTAGGATTTTCCTAGGATTTTTGAATGATTTTGAGATATTGACGAATAACCTATGAGGCTAAGAACATGCAATGTGCAATTTGTTTGACAAAAATAATGGGAATGACCCACTTTTTTCTCGAAAATAAAATAAGAATGATAATTGCCTAAAGTGAGACGGAGTTCTTGCATGTGCTAGAACTAGGTCAAAATTTTGATTATCAAGATTTTTGGAAGATGAAAAGGATTCATGCATGCCATTTTTGAAAGAATAATGCTTATGTGCAAAGAATTGTGAAAATTGTGATTTTGTGCTTTAGAAAAGCAATGGGACTTGACATGACGCGTTTCAAGTGATGAAAGACGTGTTTTTTTTCATGCAAATGATGCTAGAAAAACTTTTGTGAATGATTTTCTTTTGAAAATATGTGCACTTTTGTGAATATATGCATGCTTTTGAAATGAGATGAAGGACTGACACATTTCTTTTTGTTGTGCTTGTCTACAGGAGAACAAGTCTAGAGGACCATCAGAGATTGCAGTCAAGCTTTGGCAGAGGATGCCGGATTTCGAGAAGAATGGGGTGAACCCCAAGGATTTGGTGAGGGCTACCGGCCTGGATTCGTTCGTCGAGGCTATCGGCAGGGGTGTTCATATCACCTCTAAGAGCAAGGGCTTGATCCAGGCCCTTTCTGAGTTCTGGTGGGACACCACTCATAGCTTCCATCTAAGCTGGGGAGAGTTGACGGTGACTCCCGCCGATTTCACAGCTATTACTGGCCTACAGTTCACCGGGAGGCCCGTGACTTGGAGAGACCACATTACAGCTGAGGAGTTCTGAGCTTTAGTTGGATTTGAGCTGATTCCCAAGGGGCTGGGTATGGAGACACGGAATGTCGAGGTGGCAGTTCAGAACTGCATGCAGAACTTTGCTGCTAATGATGTGACCGCCCACCAGCTTGCTAGAGCTTTTGTGTGGTTGATGCTATCGGTCACCATTTTTGCTAATTCTGGGACACTGGCCATGACTTGCCTTCTCGACTCTCTGGAGGATGTGGATGGGATAGGGACGGTCTCTTGGGGAGAGGCCGGATTGGCGGAGCTCTACTTCTCTTTGGACATGTACAGTCGGAACAAAGTCAGCTTCCATGGATCAAGTTTCTCCTTTGCCCTTGAGGTAGTCTCCTTTTCTTTTCTCTTTCTTTTCTTGTCTTGAGACTTTTATGAGAGAGAAATGACCCTTTTGATGTTTTGAACATGCAGGTCTGGTTCTGTGAGGTGATCGGGTTCTTTCCTTGGAACCAGCAGAGTGATATCACCATCTTCCCTGCTATGGTTCGCTAGAGGGGAGATGCGAGAGATAAGTTCACGGGAAAGACCCGGATTACGTTCGACATACAAGATGGTGAGGCCGGTCATCAACAGTGGATGGGCACGACGGAGTGGACTTCTACCCTTGGGGCGTATCCAGAGATTTTCTGGAGATGCCATTGAGGCGACGAGGGCAATGGAGATGGTCGACGGGGCCGACATGTGATGTCATTTATTTGGGGGACCATTTCTCGAGGCAGCATGGCCATGTCCCTCCATTGGACGCCATTACTCCTCAGGATCCTCCAAAGACGGATGCCGCAGCCCGTGGATTGGCCGCAGGGTGAGATTGCTAGGTACCAGTGCAGCGTGGCCGCCGAGGAGTACTTTGACATGGATACCCCTACGCCGTGTTTATGGACCAGACCGAGGATGCCACGAAGCTAGTGAAGCCGGCGGTCACTCGTGTGATATGGGGAGGATGAGCCTACCGACCCGCCGATCCCTCCCCGCGCATCCGTCCCATGTGGTCCATGGAGTTCCGAGGAGGATGAGGATTCCCGTCCCGACACTAGGGAGCCCCAAGATACCCCGCCGCCCGACAAAGACTGTAAGTATACTTTTAGGGTCTTTCCCTTTTCGGCTTTCGCATTTTTCGCTTTTTGCAATTTTCGAGATTTTTCTCGAGATTTTTCTCTTCTTTTCTCAGTTCCACGCACTTATGATAGGCCGGTCGTGCGTAATAGGGGCTGGAAGGACATGTGTCGGTCCCTTTTGAGGAAGCTGGCCTGCGCTTCAAAGGCGGCAGCGGACGCACAGGAGCCCGGGCGCAAGAGACGGCATGTCGGGGGTGTGATGATGTGTCGCCATTTTCGCGGGAAGAAATTCGATTCCTTTCGTAGTTTCTTTGAAAAAAACCAAATAAAACCCGGGAAAAAGAACGGAGTCGCCACGCCATTTTTGTTTTAAGGGCCAAAACTTTGAAAAAAGCCCGAGATCAGAAATTTGGGTTCGGAGGTCATGTTACACGCCGGGAAGGACGTTAGTGTGCACCCGGAATGCCTCGTAAAACGAGTCTTCCAAGCTGAAAATCATTTGTGTGTGTGTGTGTGTGTTTTGGCCAAAATAATTTGAAACTCAGAAAAGTAAAAATTGGGATATCTTTTTAAGACTTTAAACTGATCCCATGATTTTTTGGAAGATTTTTGGATTGAGATTTGGTACTCAAAAGACCTTTTGAAGTTGAGAGCCACTTCTGCCAGAATGAAAAAGGCAGTGGACCTTTGATTTTGAAATGGATTCAAGGGTCTTAAAACTTCATAATCTGGATAAACTCAGAGAATGAAAGTTGTTCTAGACACCTTAAATAAGATTTGTGCGAAGGAATTTTCCATTTTGGAGAAGATTTGAGGGGTCAAAACCTTCTGGAAACCTCAGATATGAGATCTGGATTCCCAGAAGCTGATGAACTAGCCTCTGAAAGAAAATTTGAAAAGAGGAGTTTTACTCACCCAAAAAATAAAGTAAAAATATGTATGGAAATATCTGAATGTTGGCTACAAAAAGTGTTTTGTAGTCAACACCAAATTCCACATTTATCTGTGTCCAAAAAATTAGACCATGGACTGAGGTCTGAGAAAATTGCTACTGGACAGCAACTTCTCAAGAAAGAAAATGTGATTTTAAGGGGGGTTTTGCATCCATGCTTGTCCCCATTTCCCTAGGTTTTGGTTAGTGATCACTTGACATTTTAGTGGTGAATCAACTATACCAAACCATCCTTGGGGTACATTAGGACTAAGCATTTTATTTGCTTGGGAAGAGGATTTTTATCCTTTGAAAATGAGATTTGATGCTTGAAAATGGTTTTTAGGGTTTTGAAAATGAGTTTTCTTTGCAAGAAAGTAAGAGAACTTGAAAATAATTTTGATCTTTGTAGAAGATCATCCATGGAGATGGTCTTCCATGGTGATCTTCTTAGATCTAAAGCAAGAAGATGAAAGAACTACATTTTGTAGTTTGCAAATGCATGCATGGTTGGAGTTTAGGGTAAGGAGAAGGAGGGTTTACCAATCTTCCTTGTGTTCTTGAGTTTTTGGCTTGAGTGTATGAGTGTTTAACGCTTAAATATGAGAGTGAGTGGATGAGTGTGAGTTGGGAAAGATTGGAGAGAAAATGATGACAATTCTTGAAGAATTCTCACTGTTTTCTCTCTATATTTCGCCAGAGGTTCGGTGCAATTGGTGTTGTGGCTCCTTATTTTTGTGACTCGGAGGGCTCAATTTATAGCCCTCCCGAAAATGCAAACATGTCCGCGCGGATGGATCCAAATCGCGTGCACTGCTCATTAATTGTCGCTTGTGCTTTGGACAAGAGGAATATTTCTTTTGAAAATTCAAATTAACAAACGCTTTATGTTTCCAGCCATTTCTATTTTTGGTTTTCTTCCTTTGTTTTGCTTTTTAAGATTCTTTTTGAGGTTTAACCTTAAATAACAATGCCCATTTTACCCTCATTTTGTTAGAAATGTTAGGATTGTTAGGAATTGTTAGAAATGTTATAACTTTCGTTAATTTTCTAACGAAAATTCTAACAAGCTCAAATTGGAGCACTTACAAGATCCCCTCGGCGACGGCGCTTCGAAGGAAGCGGGGTCGTCGATAAGAGTAAGGCTCCATATTTGGCGGGATGATCGAGTGATCGGGTGGCTGAACCTAGCGATAGGCTACCTACGTATCCCGAATGGGAATCAAGACGGCCGTAGTTCGGGTCTTTGACCCTGGAGATGATGGCGTTTTAGGTGCCTCGAACCTGATGAGCGAGTTCTCGCAATGGGTTGCCGGAAAGAAACTCGCTGGGATAAGAGATGACCATTTTCGGCCTCGATGGCTATCCGCTCCGCCGGGGATAGGAATGACCATTTTCGGTCCGATGGCTATCCGCTCTGCCTGGGATAGGAATGACCATTTTCGGTCGATGGCTATCCGCTCATTGGGATAGAAATGACCATTTTCGGTCTGATGGATATCCGCTCTGCTGGGGATGATTGTGATTTATCGTTTTCCTAGTGTTGTGTGTGATAGCGTCTTAGGTGCCTCGAACCTTGGAGATGGCATTTTAGGTGCCTCGAACCTCAGAGATGGCATTTTAGGTGCCTCAAACCTTGATGATGGCGTTTTAGGTGCCTCAGACCTTGATGATGGCGTTTTAGGTGCCTCGAACCTTGGAGATGGCGTTTTAGGTGCCTCGAACCTTGGAGATGGCGCTTTAGGTGCCTCGGACCTTGGAGATGGCGCTTTAGGTGCCTCGAACCTTGATGATGATGGCTTTTTAGGTGCCTCGGACCTTAATTTGAAATGGCCTTTCGGTGGACTTCGTCTGCTGCCGAAGGAGAGGGTGACCGTTTTGGTCGAGGGGCTGGACCTAATGATAGACTACCTACGTATCCCTAGTGGGAATCAAGCCCTTTCGTAGTTCGAGTTCTTCTCGAGATTTCGTTGGCTTTTGGGATTCCGTTAACTTTGCTGGGGATTTTGTTAGCCTTTGCTGGGGAAAATCAGACGTATTCGTCTGGGAAATCGGTCTTACGTTTGACTGCCGTGGGATGATTTTGATGAAAGATACGGGATCCGTTATCTTTCTCGGGGCACTCGGTCTTACGTTTTACTGCCGGGAATGATTTTGATGAAAGATACGGGATCCGTTATCTTTCTCGGGGCACTTGGTCTTACGTTTTACTGCCGGGAAGGATTTTGACGAAAGATACGGGATCCGTTATCTTTCTCGGGGCACTCGGTCTTACGTTTAACTGCCGGGGGAAGATTTTGATGAAAGATACGGGATCTTGTTATCTTTCTCGGGGCACTCGGTGACTCGGTCTTACATTTAACTGTCGGGGGAAGATTTTGATGAAAGATACGGGATCTCGTTATCTTTCTCAGGGAAATCGGTCTTACGTTTGACTGCCGTTTGATGATTTTGATGAAAGATACGGGATCTCGTTATCTTTCTCGGGGAGATCGGTCTTACGTTTGACTGCCGGAGGATGATTTTGATGAAAGATACGAGATCTCGTTATCTTTCTCAAGGAGATCGGTCTTACGTTTGACTGCCGTGAAATGATTTTGATGAAAGATACGGGATCTCGTTATCTTTCTCGGGGAGATCGGTCTTACGTTTGACTGCCGTTGAGGAAATTGATGAAAGATACGGGATCTCGTTATCTTTCTCGGGGAGATCGGTCTTACGTTTGACTGCCGTGGATAATTTTGATGAAAGATACGGGATCTCGTTATCTTTCTCAAGGAGATCGGTCTTACGTTTGACTGCCAGGGGAAGATTTTGATGAAAGATACGGGATCTCGTTATCTTTCTCGGGGAAATCGGTCTTACGTTTGACTGCCGTTTGATGATTTTGATGAAAGATACGGGATCTCGTTATCTTTCTCGGGGAGATCGGTCTTACGTTTGACTGCCGGGGGAAGATTTTGATGAAAGATACGGGATCTCGTTATCTTTCTCGGGGAAATCGGACTTACGTTTGACTGCCGGGAATGATTTTGATGAAAGATACGGGATCCGTTATCTTTCTCGGGGCACTCGGTCTTACGTTTTACTGCCGGGAATGATTTTGATGACAAGGGGCTGACTTTGGTTAACTTTGGTTAACTCGTCAAGTTGGGACCGAATTGCGCAGTCCCGGAATTTTAAGGGGCAAAAGGGTCATTTTGACCCTTACAATCATGTCCGCGCTGAGAGGACTTGAAAGTCGTGGGTATTAATGAGGGCCAACGCCCTTCTCCTTCCCCATTCAGCTTTTTACAGACTTCGCAATTACGAGAGAGAGAAGGAGAGAGCCGAGGATTTCACCATTTTTGGCCAAAAAAGCTTCGAAAATCCTTCGTTTTCTTTGATTTTTCGAGCAATGGAACACGGGGAAGGCGCTTTTCAAGGCCAAGGACGTGGCCCGATAGCGGAGAGACGATTGGAGCTCGTCCGGATGAGGAGGCACTATACTCTTTCGCAATCGATTGCGGAGGAGCCCTACCCCGATGCTTGGCAACATTGGGCTTCGGATTCGAATCTCCAAACGGTATACTTTGAAACCCTTTGATCCCTTTGTCGATTTTTGCTTGAAATTGATTTTTAGGTGATTTTTCTTTCTTTTTTTTTCGAAAATTATGCAATGTTCATTGTCTTGGATTTGATTTTGATGCTATGCATGTTGCAATGAATTTGTTGGTGTCCCGAATATGCATTTTGCTTGGGAAAAGAATTGGCATTTTTGCCACACATTTTTTTTGTATCCGAAAATTGCATGTGAAAATTCGAAAATTGTGATGATGATTTTTTTTTTTGAAATTGAATATTGATATTGATGAATGATGCAATGCATGCATTTTGTTTGGAAAGAATGGGCATTTTGCCAATATGAGATGTATGTATGTTTAGGATTTTTTTTTTTTTTTTTGAAAAGTGGGACGGATTTTTCCTCCCGTTGCATGTAAGATGGATGATATGCATGTATGCATTTTTTTTTTGAAAATGGGACGGAGTTTTATTTCCGTCGACTTCTTGTAGGATATGCATGTATGCATTTTTTTTTTATTGAAAATTGTTGAATGGGATTTGCTGAAAACTGTCTTTTCTGTGAGAAAAATGGGGCTATGTCTATTGCATGCCGTTATGCTGCCGAATTTTTTTTTTTAATGCATGTGTATGCTTTTTTTTTTTTTTGTGCAAATGCAAATGCAATTTTTTTTTTGACATTTTCTCTCCTTTTTTTTTTGCAGGGCGGAAACCGTTTTGTGACGGAGCAACTGAACAAAATGAAGACTCGAGGATCAGTGGAGTCCGTGGTTGACTTGTGGGACCGGCTTCCGAATGCGGGCCGAGGAGCTTTGCCGAGTCCGAGACAGATTGTTGTTGAGACCGGGCTTTGGGAGTTTGTTGAGTGCTTGAGGGGACTGGTCAAGTTCCCTAAGAGCAAGGGCCTGATGTTCGCTTTAGCGCAAAGATCGTGGGATGCGACCCACACGTTTCACTTCTTCTGGGGCGAGGTTACGGTTACGCCTTCCGACTATGCCGCGATCACGGGTTTGTCCTTTAATGGACGCAAAGATTGAGTGGCGGGACGGCTATAGCGATGCCGATCTGTTGTGCTCTTCGGGATTTTCCCTATTCCCAAAAAGGGGATGGGGATGGAGTATGCGGTGGTCTACGGGAAGATTGTGGAGACCATTGTGAGTTACGAGGCCGGGAGGAGAGGATAGGCGCCGATCGATTGCCGTGGCCTTCTTGTGGTTTGCTTTTTCGAGCACCCTCTTTGGGCATGCCGAGGGGACGGCAGCCTTTGCCTTGCCGAGGTCCTTGGAGGACATGGAGATGGCCGGAGATGTCTCGTGGGGAGAGGCCGGGCCGGCAGAGCTTTACTTTGCTCGATAGGTACAAAGGCCGTGAGCTCCTTGTACCGCTTTGAGTTTGCCCCGGAGGTATAAGCTCTCTTTGCTTTCCCTCTTTTTTTTTTTGAGCACACACTTTTCTTTTGCACCGGATTGATTGGATTTTTACCTTTCGCAGTATGGGCGTTGGAGTTTTTCCACGTCACGATGTGGCGACAAATGGCGGAGTACGTCGGGCGTATCCGGCCATGCGCTCCCGGTCTAAGCATGCCCGAGAGAAGATAAGCTCCAGGGGGCGTACGACTCTCGTGTACGCGGATTGCCTTCCTTTGACGGAGGCCGAGACAGTATGAGGGGATGATATTCTTCCCCCGGGATCGCTTCGAGGTGGCGCACCGAAGGGCGCCGAGATTTGACCGTGGGCAAATGGAGGATTCCGAGAGGTCCGACTTGCGACGTATATTATTTGGGAGAGAGGGTGACGCGTCGCATGGCGTGAACTCGCCTGAGGACACCGGTGGAGCCTCCCGCCGATATGATGCACCCGAGTGACAGATCTCGTGACTGGGATGACTACCGAGCCTGGCCAAGACTTCTCGGCATTTGTGGCGATTGAGCCGCACTCGTATTTGTCTTGAGGAGGCCGAGGATGCCTCGTGTTCGGATAGAGAGGGGCTTGGGATCCCGCGGTATCCTCGACGGATTTTTCATATATCCAGATGGGGTCCGATTGAGGGTGCAGATCCCTCACCCGAGCGGCTTCCACGAGCTTTCCGCCTCGTCCGGTATGAAGGTATGGCTTCTTCTTTTTTTTTTTGTCTTTTCTTTTCTTCCCCGTCATCATTTTTTTGTTTCGACGCTTTTGCTTTTGTGCGCTGAGGTGGTCGTCGAGAAGCCGACGAAGCAAGTGATCGGAGCTAAGAGATTCATCATGAGGATGGTCGCTTGCGGGGCTCCTCGTGCTAGAGCGAGGCGACCACGGCCGGCGCCCGTCAGCGGGAGGCTTCCCTATTCGCTCGTAGACTTCTTCCGAGACTCCTCTCGTCTCCTCTCCTTGATCCCCGCGCGGTGCCGCCTTCGGATCACGTCATTCTCGTGGATCCACACGGGCAGGGACACGTCTGGCAAGATGGTGGGTCGTCTTCGTACGTCCAGAGTCCGACGCCTTCACCTTCTGGATACGATTTTTTCGCAGATCTCGCTTGCCCTATCGTAGCGTGCCGGTTGGTCCCGACGAGCCTCTTTCCGGGAGACGAGGACGATTCTCGAGCCCGAGATTTTCAGTGGCTCCCGAGGAGGCGCCCGAGTCGCAAGAGGGACCGGGGCGTACATCGGGCGCCGTAGACTCCGATTGATTTTTTTTTTTTTTGAGATTTGAGATTGAGATCGAGACTGGATTAGGACTTGTACAACTTATGCACACATTTTTTTTTTGGAATGTAATAATTTAGGATTTTATTTTATGAATGCAATGCAAGATGAATGCAAAGTGGTTGCATGAGCCTTGTTTGTTTTTTTTTTTTTTGCAAGGGTGTTTGGTATATGGACTGGTTTGGGGAGGTTTTTGCACAGGTTTCGAGCAACCGGACGGAATATTCCTCTTTTGGTGTAGCAGCCTTGACTCTGCTGCATTTTTCTCGATAAATGACAATCATGTCCGCGCGGATGGGGACCGCATCTCGACATTGTCCTTTAATTTTGCTTCAGATCTCGGTCTCACTTTATTTCAAATTCAAATATCCTCTTCAACCTCCAGTCCAAACAACCATTTTCGAGGAGAAAGAGAGAAAAACCATGGAAAACCTTAGAAAAGCTCCATCAAAATTGTCCCAAGAATCCCAAATGTCATTCTTCAACAAGTTCAAGGATTGGTCCCGGGAGATTATGCATGAGAGGAGGTCCTTCTTGAAGAAAGGTACAAGGTGAAGTGCTTATGGTCTCTCAAGGAATTGATTCCGGATTATGAGCTTTTGAGGGCTTCTTCCTTATTTTGGGACACTAGAAGGCATGTCTTTTGCCTTTCCTTCAACGAGATTGTTCCGACTGTCGAAGAATTTCGGGCCTTGCTTGGTGGTCCGGAGGTGGAAGAGATAGCGGTTCCTTTGCCCGAGGGGCTTCTTTTGTTGACAGATTGTGCGTCCTCCTTCATCTTTCCCTGAGGAAGCGCAAGGTATGATCCGTGGTCCCGATCATTTTGATATTTCCGGCCTTCCCGATAGGTTTAGGGGCCTAGGCTTGGTGGATGATGCCTATTGGGATGCCTTTGCACTTTGTATGTTTGGCACCCGTTCATGGTCTATTCCTTCGGGATTTGCCATCGGTCTTTGCCGGATGTTATCGTTCACCGTCGCCCGGCGTAGATGTCGTTCCTTTGATTCTCGGGGGAGACTTTTCATGCTCTTGATAGGCTGGCTACCGGAAGACGGTATATGCACGGGCAGCCCGTTCCTCTTGACCCCGTGGCCGATGGAGCGTTTGGGGATTCTTCGGGAAACTCCCGACATGATCAAGCCTTCGACATTTGCCAGAGGGGGTTGTCATGATTTTGATGATCGTGGCTCATGGGAGCATTGGATGGCCGGTCTCCGCATTTAAGATATCGATGGTCGCGCCTTGTTGGCGGGTGGAGACTCGCAGAGTGCTTCAGACGGGTCTCATGTGGTCATGCTTCCGGGCTTTCTACCCAGCCTTCTATATTCCGGCTTTAGTTCTCGAGACAGCTTTGGCCTCGGAGCAGTTCCTTTGGGGGACTTTGATGATATAGCCACCAGGTGGTGGCTCCTATTTCTATGGATGATCCCTCGTTGTTTCCATTTCTTTCCCGAGCATGGAGGTATGATGCCTTTCCTCCTCGGGTTATTCTCAAAGGCCCGAGACCGGTGTTCTTGACCACTTGGTACCCGGATTGGTATGAGAGGCATCCGGGAGAGACTCAGTGGCTATTTTGAGACGGCGTGAGGCCATTGTGGGTGCGGAGGACCCGACTGCTTCGAGAGGAGGAGGGCCGAGGCGAGGGCCAACCCTCATGATAGGAGCGGAGACGCCGTGACCGACTATGAGGCTTACGTCAAGAGACAGGAGAGGAGGGCTCCTATGCTACCGCCTAGGCTACAGGAGATGAGAGATGACGCTAGGGCTACTAAGGCCCCGACAGAGGCCGGTTTGATAGATCCCGTCCCTATACCAGAGCTTGGTAGGAGAAACACCGACATTTTTCCCCGTTCGTAAAAAGAAGACTCGAAGGGGGAAGAAGAGGGGAGAGGCCAAGACGAGTGGCTTGGAGTGACTCCGAGGTTTCCGAGTATCCCTTTCTTGTCATGGCGTACACATTAATTTGATTATGTATCTTAGTTTTCTTTTAGCAAAGCTGCCGCTGTAGGAATGAATCGGGCTTAGACTCATCAAAGAGCTTTTAACTTGTAATGAATATTTGAATTGCTTTAGAGTTTTTCGAGACGCTTTCATGGTCTCGATCAATTGTATTGATGTCAAAGTATGACTTTTATTTGTGTTTTAGACCGAACCGTTTCCGCCGCTCACGTTCCCCTCATTTTGAGGAGCTCAGTCTTCGTAGTTCAACCCGATTTTTTTTTTGTTTTTTTTTTGTTTTTTTTTTTTTTTTTTTTTTGTTTTTTTTTTTTGTTTTTTTTTTTTTTTTTTGTTTTTTTTTTGTTGTTTTTTTTTTTTTTTTTTTTTTTTTTTGGTGCAACCCCGTTTTTTACCTAGGCCGCCCTTCGGGTTTTCAACCTAGTTGGGTATTACTCTTTAGCACTCTTTTTTTTTACGCGTAGTATCTGCGCAGCCTTGTCACCATTCACCGGGTGTACAAAGGGATTCCCGTCGAGGTCCGCAAGTTGCATGGCTCCTCCGAGAAGATCTTCCGGACGACATATGGCCCGACCCATACAGCTCCCATTTGCCGAGGGGGTTGATACGGACTGGGGCTTTTCTTTCAAAACGAGATCACCTTCTCGGATCTCCCGATGCTTTACTTTCTTGTCGAAGGCTCGCCATTCTTCCTTGGTAGGCTCGGATGTGTTCCATGGCCTTCAATCGTCGCGTTCATCTAGCAGGCCAATTCATCATGGCGACTCGGGAGCCATTCGACCTCGTTGATCCGGCTTTCCAGCAGTATACGGAGCGAGGGTATTTCTAGCTCGATTGGGAGTACGGCTTCCATTCCGTATGTGAGGGCAAACGGTGTTTCCCGCTTGCCGTTTTCCGACCGATGTTCTCAGAGCCCCAGAGTGCCAGTGTAACTTCTCGGGCCAATCTCTCGCCTTGGACAGCCATTTTCCTGATGATATTTTCCAGAGTCTTGTTTGCCGCTTCGACGGCTCCGTTGGCCTTGGGGCCCGTAAGGAGATGACTTGTGACGGTTATTCGGAATTCTCGCTGCCAGCCTATCGCATTCCCTTCGAAGTGGGATCCATTATCCGAAATGATTTCGCCGGCAACCCATATCTCGCACATGATGTTTTCTTTGATGAAGAGGGCAACTTTCTTTGAATTGAGGATTTTGTAGGACTTGGCTTCAACCCACTTGGTGAAATAATCCACGGCTACCGTGACGAACTCGTGGTCATATCGCCTCGATGGTGTGATTTTGCCTATGACATCAATTCCCCAAGTGACGAAAGGCCAAGGGGTTGTCATGCAAGATAACTCGTGAGGAGGCAAGTGATTAAGATTTGAGTATCGCCGACATTTGTCGCAGCTTTTGACGAACCGGATGCGCGGCTTCTACGGAGATCCAAAAATACCCCATTCTCGCATGATTTGCATCGTAGCTCGAGCATTCATGTGAGGGCCGCAGTACCACCATGTATTTCTTTCATGAGTTCGGTAGCCTCTTGTTTGCCGATACATCGCAGAGGGGGCCTTGATAACGCTTTTTGTATAACATGTTTCCCAAAAGAACATAATGGGAGGCGAGCCGCTGTGGCCGAGAGACTTTTCGCTTTGATTCCTTCTTTATATTCCCCATCTTCATTTTTGAAAGAGGCCTCGCCATCCTTCGTGTACCGGTAATCCGAGTGTACTGTGGATCATTGGTCGGTTCGGCTTCGCTTCGATTTCAAAGCAATAAGCGGGATTTTCTCTTCTACCGACTCGAATGGTTTGACGGACTTCCCTTCGGTATTTCAACGAGGGAGGCTAGCGTTGCTGCAGCATCCGCAAATCTGCTGCGATCTCTCGGGCAAGTAATGAAAGCCGATCTCTTTGAATTGAGTTACTAGCTCTTCCATGTAAGTGTGATATTTCGTAGACCCGGTCCACGGTCTTCCATTTGTTAGAGACTGATTGATGATGAGGGCAGAGTCACCATACACCTCCAATTCCTTGATATTTCTTTCAAGGGCGGCTTCCAACCCTGCTTATGCAAGCTTCATATTCAAGCAGTCATTGTTGGTGACTTCGAAGTTCAACCTTATCAAGCATGGGTGTGTTCGCGCAGGGATCGACTGTAAGCATTCCTATCCCGTTCCCCTTTTGTTTGACGCCCCGTCGAAGAAGAGTTGCCAGCGATTTTCTCCTTCTAGAGCGAAGATTCCATCATCGGGAAATTGAGGTTCAGTCCTCTGACTCATCACTTGGGAAATCGGCCAAATGTTCTCGCCATTATGCGTCCTTTTACGTATTTCCTTGAAACATAAGTGATGTCATATTCGGCCAAAAAGAACGACCATTTTGCCAACCTCATGGAGATGGAAGGCTTGTCGAACGTATATTTGATGGGGTCTATCCTTGAGACAAGATGTATCGTGAGACCGCATGTAGTGTTTCAACTTTCCCACTACCTGCACCAAACCTCGCGCAAGTCTTCTCGCAAGCGTAGTAATTGAGTTCGCTTCCTTGGAGCTTTCGCTACGAAATAGATGGCATTTTCGATCTTGGAATCTTTCTTCTCTTGAGCTAGCATAGCCCCAATTGCCGTATCCGTGACAGCTTAGATATAGCAAGAGTGGCTTTTGCCGATGTGGTGGGCAGAGAATCTGGGGATTCACAAGGTATGCCTTGATCTGCTCAAAGGCAAGCCGACATTCCGGGGTCCATTCTCGTGTAGGCATTTTTCTTCATCAACTTGAAGATCGGCTCGCAGATCGAGGTCACCGATTTACAAAGCGGCTTATGTATTGCGCCTTCCCATAAAGGATTTCACTTCGTTGTCCTGGCGGCTTCATTTCAACTATCGCCTTGATTTTCTCGGGGATCTACTTCGATTCCCCGTTCGTCACCATATATCCTAGCACCTTACCTCGTCTTACACCGAAGGTGCACTTGGCCGGATTCAGCCTCATGTCGTGGTCTCGAGGCGGCCGAAGAATTTTCTCAAATCAACAAAGTGCCGCCATCTCGATCCTCTCGGAATGTATTATCATGTCGTCCACATAGACCTCAATTTCTTTGTGGATCATGTCATGGAACAGAGCCGCGGCCTGCCCTCTCGGTACGTAGCCCCAAAGATTCTTTAGTCCGAACGGCATGACCGTGTAGCAAGAGTGCCCCAAGGGGTTGTGAAGGCCGTTTTGGCTTGATCCTCTTCTCGCCATTTTGATTTGGTTGTAGCCGGCAAAACCGTCGACGAAGGATTTGACTTCATGGTTGGCCGTGGAATCTACCAAAATGTCGATGTTTGGCAGGGGGAAATCGTCTTTGACCGGCTTTGTTCAGTCTCTAAAGTCTACGCAAGACCGGATCTTTCCGTTGGCCTTGGTCACCGTTACTATGTTAGAAAGCCATGTAGGTATTCAATGACCCCGATGAATCCCGCCCCGAGCATCTTTTCTATCTCCTCTTTCACTTGTAGGGACCATTCGGGCTTAATTCTTCTTAGCTTCGTTTTACCGGCTTCGACTTCCGGGTCGAGCGGTATTCGGTGCTCAACTATGGAAGGATCGAGGCCCGGCATATCTTTATAGGACCATGCGAACACATCCACAAATTCTTTTAGAAGCTCAATTAGGCATCCCTTTCATTCCCTTCAAGAAACTACCAATCAAGGCCTCTTTAGGCTCTTCCGCAGCTCCTGCATTCACACTCGTCAAAATCTCTTCGGCCTGGGCTCGATTTTCCTCTTCCTGACAACCCGCTTAAAGATTTCTTTGATATATTGTTCATTTAATGTGTCTCGCTTCTTCATCTAGTGAATCGTTATTAATCTGCTTTTAGATTATTAGTTAATTCATCATTAGTTAAAGTGGCAATTAAGGGATACTCGTAAAGGTTCATCATTTCATCAAGACGAAAGGGAATACAACGTTCGCTACGTACTCGTAGTCTTCAGCGTAAGGCCATTGGACGACTCGAGAGACTCGAACTCAACAATGAGAGACTCTGAGGACTTTACAAAGGTTGACACGAAAGGATCTGGGACCAATCCAAGCTTGGTGATCATTTCCTCTTTGGTCGCGGACGGGCCCGAGAGAGTTTCCCAATTCTTTAGCGGCATCGCCGTCGGTGGCTTCACAACTCGGGAAAGGCATGGTCTCGTGCTCCCTCTTCGCCGTTGCTATCATCTCTTTGTCTCGAACCGTAATCAATTGTGTTTGGCGTCCGAAAGCCGAGCATGTGGATGTAGGGATCTTCCTCAATCCCGGGATTTCCATTTCGTCACAATCCGACCGCTCAATCCAGATGTAAGGACGTATTGCGTCTCGGTGTGCCGCTAGAAAAATCTCATGTCCCATACTCGAGCGGAAAGGCTTCAGTGTAGTTCAAAAGGAGGACGTCCCACACGACGTTCATAGATTCGAGCCGAGTCCGTCGGTGTTTGTCGACTTTTATCATGAAAATCTCCTCGCTCGGCGAGGCCAAAGAATGGGTTTGCGTAATGCCGACAAATCTCGTGATTGAGGACCGGGACTTGTGTGCTCGTATCATGGCGGTGTTCGCGTTTCCTTCCAAGACGCCTCCAAGTGTTGGAAATAACAATTAAATTTGATGAATCGAACTTCTTCTGAGTCCGCTCGCTGAGTGTATTGACATAGTTGGCATCGCCGGATTCCAAAGGATGCCGGCGAGACTTGCCTCTTGAAGGATGTAGCCCCTGTTTGATCGCGGGCATTCTTGGCTATTGTTTCACCTTCGTTCCCTATGAGGAAACCGTCACCCCTTATGACTTCAAGGTCTCCCGCCGCTGATGAATTTGACGCATTGGTGGAGAGTGGAGGCTATGGCTTTCATGTGATGCAACCAAGGGCGCCCTAGTAGGGCCGCGAACTCTGAGGGGATATCCATTACATGGAACTTCATGGGCACCATTTGGGTTTCGTACTGCAGTTCCAGAGTCACCGTCCCCTGCATCGGGACGAGACGAACCGTCGTAGGCCTCGACAACGTGTAGATGGGATCATAAGCCTTTCATTTATGCGGAGGGCCCTCATCATGCCGAGGGGAAGGACGTTTACCGATGATCCATTGTCCACTAATACCCTGTGGAGTGATATGGTGTTAAGCCGAATAGTGATGTACAAAGCTTCATTGTGTTGGGAGACATCTCTTGGCAAATCTTCATCGCAGAAGGTGATCATACTCCCATATAGGTGAGGATCATAGATTTGGTCCTTGTCTCGGGATGTAGAGTCATTAAACCAGCCACTTCGTGCTTTTTCTTGCGAGGTAGAGCCTTTGCCGAAGCCCCCGGGTTATACCGAGGCCTTTGTGGCGGTTGCCATCTCCGGCCAACATGTTGATTGAGCGGGAGCGCCAAACTAGCGTTGGTCTTTCTTTGTCGGTGTGCATTCGGAGCCGGTCAAACCGACTCGCTGCTCCCGCGGGGATAGATTTCGATTGTAGAGTTACCAGTCCACAAAGATTCGCGTCCGAAAGTCTCAATTCTATCGTTGGCAAGGCTTTTCTCGTTCTTTTACCCCCGTTTGCTTGGGAAGACTGACCGGAGTAGAGTACATAATAATCAAATCCCCGTATGGCTCCCCGAGCGTTCCCACACCGTTATCACCGGCCTCGAATCTCTCCTTCAATTTTTGGCCGGGAGGAAATTTTCTTTTTCTTAGGAGGACGGTCCTCGTGTATCCAGCCCCGATAATCCCTTTCAAGGCAATCGGACAGCCACAAATATCCCACCAAATGTGTTCTACTACTGGCGGCGGATTTGGGACCTCAGTTGAGCGGTGCCGGGAATGACTTTGGGTGGAACCGGTCCTGGGGATCTCGCCGCCGGGCTCATCTCGGTAGCGAGTGATTGGACTCCGCCTGATAATGAGAGATATTGAGGTCCCTGGGAACGGCATATGTTTGTCCTTCAAGGTAGCCCCGCCGCTTGGGATATTGTTAAGGTCCCGAAGTGGCGTGTGGCCTCTTCAATCCAGCTCGCCGTCCGTTCCGGCGTTCTTCCGTGGCTTTGATGGCCGACCATATTTCTTCAAATGTTCCCCGATTTTCATCACTCAGCCGATATTTGTGGGATCATCACTTAGAGAGGGGACAACCGACAAGATACCGAACTCTTTCGTCCCCGATCGCCGTTTGGGGGCCGCTGCCTCGTAAGTCGACGGCGTGAGTCCCTGCGGTGGAAACATAGGAATCTTGGGGTAGCATCTCGATGTATCCGGACGATTAAGAAGAGGAGGAGAACCCTCTTCCTTCTTTGCGGTAAAAGTGCCATCGAAATTGAGACCGATAGTCAAACCATGACTTGCGAAAACCCCGTAAGGTCATCAATTTGAGCCTCATGTCGAAGTCTCATCTCGTTCTACCAACCGGATCCACATACCGGTCCTGTTCGAGGGATTTTGGAGGACGGAGCAACGTTATCCCCATCATTTCCGGCCGATGCGTACATTCTCAAACCCGAGTCCGAACAAACGGCGAAGCCGATGACGCGCTGACTCTTCCCAACTAATCAAACGATGACCCGGTGCCCGAAACCAAGCTTTGTGAGGAGTCATGGGAAAGGACACGAAGGTTCGATGTCCGGGAATGGAAGGAGGGTAGGTGTTTGGGCTTTGGGCTCATGCAACATGCGCTTATTTGTTCACGTTTACTTAAAACATGCTTTATTAACCTAATCGGTTGGAAAAGATTGCTCTTCTTTTTCGCAAACTACTCGATTCCCGGATCGGGCCCCGTCACTACGTCTATAAGCCCCTCGTATTCCACCCGTATTTCGACCTCCCAGTGGTGGACACCCGGCGAGGGTCCTATAGGGCAAGCGGGTCCCACCGACCGAAAGAAAAACGATCCTAAAAGTCTCAAGGGTAATCGAGTCTTAACGAGCATTCGATGTAAATTACGACAAAGCCGACGTCAAAAGTCAAGATCATGTCCGAGGGCTCGACGAAAAGTCGGCATGATTTGACCGATAAGCGTCCACAATTGATCTTGACTTGTCGTCGCTAAGCCGTAATTAGGCATGGAATAATCATTAATCCTTGATGACTCGTCAATGCCGGGAGTCGTTGTATAATTTGTGCCGCCGTAGCCGAAGTCAAGGCGCCGGTCAATATCTTGGTCAAAGTCTCGCGGCGGAAAACCGGCGTAACTTCGACCGATTAGGGTCCCCGAAGATATTGAGTCGGTATGCCGACAAAGGCTTGAAAGGAAAGGTCTATACACAGACAGGCATGACACGCACTGCACTAAAAACCAACCGGGTCTCTGACAAAGTGTGTCACTTGACAAGTGCATGGTCGACACGAGGCTCCATGGGATGTTTGGGTAGTCCCGTGCTCATCCGAGAGGCGTAATAAGACCAAACGGACCGCGACAAGGATTTCCCTGTTAGGGACGTAGTGTGCAAAGTGTACGGTCACGTGCGCGTAGTGTGCAAGCAGTCTATATTCTTTTTCTGAGTAAAATAGAAAATTTTTTATGTGTCTTAAAAATATGATGCATGATTTTTTTTTTTTGAAAATTTTCTTCTTTTTTTTTTTGAATTTTTTTTTTTTTTGAAATTTAATGAACACATAAGCACGTAAGCACGAAAATTCCGACAGTTAGGGACATTATTCCGACAGTCAAAATTCTGACTTTCTCCGAGGCGGCCAAAACAACACGAAAACTGTGCAAAAATCAACACACACACAAAAATGATTTTCAAAGCCGGGACGGAAGCTTGACCCTCAAAAGTTTTTTTTTTTTTTGAAAACGGTGATACCGGTACGTGGGATTGTTAAACCACAATTTATCCCCGACTCGTGTTAGGAGGCGATAACGGGAAGTTTAATGGTTTCCACCAATATACCAAGTATCATTTTTTTTTTTAGAAAAAGCTTAATTTCCCCAGCGGAGTCGCCACTGTGATGATGTGTCGCCATTTTCGCGGGAAGAAATTCGATTCCTTTCGTAGTTTCTTTGAAAAAAACCAAATAAAACCCGGGAAAAAGAACGGAGTCGCCACGTCATTTTTGTTTTAAGGGTCAAAACATTGAAAAAAGCCCGAGATCAGAAATTTGGGTTCGGAGGTCATGTTACACGCCGGGAAGGACGTTAGTGTGCACCCGGAATGCCTCGTAAAACGAGTCTTCCAAGCTGAAAATCATTTGTGTGTGTGTGTGTGTGTGTTTTGGCCAAAATAATTTGAAACTCAGAAAAGTAAAAATTGGGATATCTTTTTAAGACTTTAAACTGATCTCATGATTTTTTGGAAGATTTTTGGATTGAGATTTGGTACTCAAAAGACCTTTTGAAGTTGAGAGCCACTTCTGCCAGAATGAAAAAGGCAGTGGACCTTTGATTTTGAAATGGATTCAAGGGTCTTAAAAATTCATAATATGGATAAACTCAGAGAATGAAAGTTGTTCTAGACACCTTAAATAAGATTTTTACGAAGGAATTTTACATTTTGGAGAAGATTTGAGGGGTCAAAACCTTCTGGAAACCTCAGATATGAGATCTGGATTCCCAGAAGCTGATGAACTAGGCTCTGAAAGAAAATTTGAAAAGAGGAGTTTTACTCACCAAAAAAATAAAGTAAAAATATATATAGAAAGATATGGATGTTGGCTACAAAAAGTGTTTTGTAGTCAACACCAAATTCCACATTTATCTGTGTCCAAAAAATTAGACCATGGACTGAGGTCTGAGAAAATTGCTACTGGACAGCAACTTCTCAAGAAAGAAAATGTGATTTTAAAGGGGGTTTTCCATCCATGCTTGTCCCAATTTCCCTAGGTTTTGGTTAGTGATCACTTGAAATTTTAGTGGTGAATCAACTATACCAAACCTTCCTTGGGGTACATTAGGACTAAGCATTTCATTTGCTTGGGAAGGGGATTTTTATCCTTTGAAAATGAGATTTGATGCTTGAAAATGGTTTTTAGGGTTTTGAAAATGAGTTTTCTTTGCAAGAAAGTAAGAGAACTTGAAAATAATTTTGATCTTTGTAGAAGATCATCCATGGAGATGGTCTTCCATGGTGATCTTCTTAGATCTAAAGCAAGAAGATGAAAGAACTACATTTTGTAGTTTGCAAATGCATGCATGGTTGGAGTTTAGGGTAAGGAGAAGGAGGGTTTACCAATCTTCCTTGTGTTCTTGAGTTTTTGGCTTGAGTGTATGAGTGTTTAAGGCTTAAATATGAGAGTGAGTGGATGAGTGTGAGTTGGGAAAGATTGGAGAGAAAATGGTGACAATTCTTGAAGAATTCTCACCGTTTTCTCTCTATATTTCGCCGCAGGTTCGGTGCAATTGGTGTTGTGGCTCCTTATTTTTGTGACTCGGAGGGCTCAATTTATAGCCCTCCCGAAAATGCAAACATGTCCGCGCGGATGGATCCGTGCCAAGTAATCGTTCATTAATTGTCGCTTCTGTGCTTTGGACAAGAGGAATATTTCTTTTGAAAATTCAAATTAATGTACCGCTTTATGTTTCCACCATTTCTATTTTTGGTTTTCTTCCTTTGTTTTGCTTTTTAAGATTCTTTTTGAGGTTTAACCTTAAATAACAATGCCCATTTTACCCTCATTTTGTTAGAAATGTTAGGATTGTTAGGAATTGTTAGAAATGTTATAACTTTCGTTAATTTTCTAACGAAAATTCTAACAAGCTCAAATTGGAGCACTTACGGGGGCACAAGCGTCTACCTCATCGGCCTCGAAGTACTCTTCCAAAGGCCATGCCTCGGGCGGGGACCCAACGCCGACATTCTGAGCAAATGGCCGAGTACGGGCACGATAATGTCCATTTGTCCGACGTGAGCGACCAAGAGGACTTGATGAGGGAGGCTAGCGTCTATGAGCCGAGCAAAGGATGAAGATGAAGAAGAATCGGAGGCCTAGGAGGTCTCTAGAGTGGAATTAGGAACGAAACAAACAATGAACACATTTGATGCACACTTTGTTTATTTTTTGCTTTATTTGGGCGCCGATGGGACGAAGACATTGTATTAATGCTTTATTTACTTTCCTAATTTATGCTTTTTAAATTTGCATATTATCTGAGCCTCGGGGCAGATTTTTGCTTGGAATTAGGGCTGAAACTGGGCCAAAATGATTTATAATGGTATATAAATGCTTGAATGGCTTCGGATATGTTTTTGTACATGTGTTTTGGTTGAAAAGTGGGGTGAAAACTCCCTTGGGCAGCAACTTGGTTGCCGCAGAATTTTTTCGCAGATGGCTAATGTAGCCGTGCGGTTTTGTCCGTAGGGCAAATGAAGCCGTGCGGCTCAGCGCCTGTCTCGAACTGGTTATTTTCTGAATAAAAGCAAGGCTTGGCCATTTCATTTCATTTTCAACTTAGACTTGTCCCAATTGTTCCCAGAGCACATTTTGGACCTAAAAGCACCATCTTTGGTCATTTTGCAATGGATAAGCCCGTCAGATTGCAAAGGGGGAAGCGAGACCGTTTTCTGTCCGATCTTCAATCTTGGGTGGGACACAACTTCCAATCTCATAGGGGGCTGCTTGATTCTTCCTTCAAGATCAAGTCTTTATGGCATTTGAGGGATCTCCCGCCCGATTGGGACCTTTTGAGAGCCGCAAAGAAAGTTTTGGGACGTCCGAGACATGTTTATCGCTTTTCTTACAACGAGATTGTCCCGACGCATGAAGACTTCCGAGCCTTGATTGGGGGTCCCGAGATTGAGGCTATATCTATTCCGCTGATCGGAGACGCGCCGTGGCGGTAAAGCTTGCATCTTTTCTCGCAGATTCCTTTGGGGGAGGCCGAGAGGATGATGGTAGCCCCTGACAGATTGGCCTTTCGATATCCCAAGGTTTGGGTCTCCAGATATGGCTGCGACCACGGTGGCTATGGACGCATTTATCCTTTGCGTATTCTCTCGCTCCGTTCACCGCCGAGTCCGTGGGGATCTCGTCATAGTGGTCTCTTGGACATGGTTAGAGACTGCAGGCCGGGAAGGATATTGTCCCGCCGGTTTTGGGAGAGACATTGCATGGGATTGACAGGATGGCTCTGGGAGACCATTTCATGAGATCCGGAGTCTCACCGTGGCCGACCTTATGGCCAGCAGGAGAGGCTCGGGGCTTTGCCAGGGCTTTGCCGACTCTGCCCTTGGGTGATTTC
This sequence comes from Adenophora triphylla var. japonica, assembly GCA_022495995.1. NCBI lineage: Eukaryota > Viridiplantae > Streptophyta > Magnoliopsida > Asterales > Campanulaceae > Adenophora > Adenophora triphylla. The sequence goes on from JAFEMH010002430.1 coordinate 338,963, forward strand.
TGAGAGGTGCACCGAGGCAACAGACCGCAGTAGCCGGGAGTTGACGATGGCTAGGCTATCCACTTCTGACATCCGTTGGTGGATACCTTATTGGAGGTTGCACTCAGAGGACATTTCGTGAGTCTTATGCCGTGAGGGTTCCAGTGGTTCTCGCCGGTCGTCCTTCTACATTCCCCGCTTAGTATCCAGCAGCTTTGGGGCTTTACAGAGCCATTGAGTGATTGGGAGGACATCCGGACCATGGAGGTGGTGCCATTGGACATGAGAGATCCAACAGCCTTCTCTTTCTTCTCGAGGGCTTGGACATACACCGCTTTCCCACCTGTGGCTATCTTCAGGAGCAGAAGAGTACCATCTTGACCACTCGTCTACTGGGACCGGTACGAGAGGGAGACGGGAGCCGACTGTGTCATCTTCGAGGAGAGACGTCGAGCTTTATTGGGAGCCGACCGCGACTCGAGTAGGACTCGAGGGAGACCGAGGCTAAGGCGAGTCGCCATAACCACCGGGTGACCCGATCGAGACATGGAGGCTCGGTACAAGAGGTTATCCGAGGTTGCTCCTTCTGACCGAGGCTCAGCAGGGAGGAGGCGCGGACTCGTGCTCGGCAGAGAGAGCACTTATTGACACGGGTTTGGTGGAGGCTCCAGTGAGGATACCGGAGGTCGGGATGAGGGATACCGACATCATAGATAAAAAGAGGAAGAAGACTCGACGGGGCCGAGGAAAAGGGAAGAAGACCAAAGAAGACTCAGCGAATGACGACTGACAAATCTTTTCTTAGGATCCTCTTATTGCCATTTTGCAAACACATTAGTTTATTTAGGCATTTTATTGTATTTTAGATCTTTGTAGCAGGTTAGCAGAGTCAAGAGGTAGACCGTGCTTGAACTCGTCAAGAAGTTTTTAACTTGTAATGAACAAGAAATATTATTTTAGAAATTAATCAAGACACATTTCATGGAAATTCAAATGTCTTATTGATTGGGACCCGTTTTATGAAAACTGAAATACCCTTTATTATTTAGGACGCACTTCATGGAAGCTTGATTGTCCTTTTTTATTGTTTAATCCGAACCATATATAGCTGCCTACGTTCCCCTTTTACAAGAAAGACTAAGGGGCTCAGGTCTTCGTAGTTCATTCTGGTGAACTATATATATATATCGATATATATATATATATATATTCTATTCTTTTATGTGCAGCCCTGTTTTTTGCCTAGACCGCCCTTTTTGGGTTTTCAGCCTAGCTGGGCATTACTCTTTTTGCACTAAATTTTTTTTTTTATATGTGCAACCCTATCTTTTGCCTAGACCGCCCTTTTTGGGGTTTTCAGCCTAGCTGGGTATTACTCTTTTTGCACTTTTTTTTTTTTTTTCCTTTTAGACATAGTATCTTTTGAGCTTATCACCGCTGGACCGGGTGGACAAAGGGATTGCCGTCCGTGTCCGCAAGCTTAATGGCTCCTCCCGATAGTATCTTCTCGCACCACATAAGGGCCGATCCAAACGGGTTCCCATTTTCCTGTGGGGTTATCTCTCGTAGGGGGCTTCACTTTCAACACTAAGTCACCTTTCTTTGATGTCTCCGGACTTAACCTTTGTCAAACGCTCTAGCCATCCGCCTCTCGGTAGGCTCCTGTGTTCCATGGCTTTTAGCCTTCTCTCGCAAGGTGGCTAACTCATCATGCCACCGCGCAACCATTCTACTTCATTGACACTGCTTTTCCAGAGGACCCTTAATGACCGGGATTTCCAACTCCACCGGTAACACCGCTTCCATCCCGTAGGTTAAGGCAAAAGGAGTTTCTCCCGTAGCCGTTCGACAGCACGTTCGTAGCCCCGCAGTGCCAAGTGCAGCTTTTCGGCCAATCACGACCACGGTGGCCATTTTCCTGGATGATCCGTTCGAGCGTCTTATTAGCAAAATTTCTTCCACGGCTCCATTAGTCTCGAGGTCTCATACGCGAGACGACTCTGTGGCGAGTGATTCCCGAATTCGATCACAAGAACCTATCGCAGCCCCTTCAAAGTGCGACCCATTATCGGGAAATGATCTCTAGCTGGGCACCCCATATCCGCACATTATGTTTTCTTTGATGAATTGGGCCACTTTTCTCGAAGTGAGGACCTTGTAAGACTTGGCCTCTACCCACTTGGTAAAGTAGTCGATGGCTACTAGCACAAATTCATGTCCATTGCTTCCTCGCCAGTGGCTATTTTCCCTATCACGTCAATACCCCAAGTTGCAAACGGCCAAGGAGTCGTCATGCAATACAGTGTCATGAGGTGGGAGATGGTTGAGGTTGGCAAACCGCCGCACTTGTCGCATGCTCCTGACGTGCCGGGACACAGCCCTGCTTTCCATGGAAATCCAAGTAGTAACCCATTCTCGAGGATCACTTGCATCAGTGGCTCGGCATTCATATGAGGACCGGCAGGGACCATTGTGACTTCGCCATCAACTCTTTCGCCTTTTATCGAGTGACGCACAAGAGGAGTGGTCCTTGGTACCGCTTCTTGTATAGGTTGCCTCCTAGAATGACATAATGGGAGGCCAACCTTTTCGTGGCTTGTAAGCTCTGCTTCGACACCTTCTTTTGGTCTACCTTCTTCGTCTCCGAAAGCCGACTCTCCATCTTTAAGGAACTCGGTAAATTTGATTTGTATCTGTGGTTCCTTTATAGGCTTGGGTCCCGTGTCTACTTCACAAATGTAAAGGACGGGGCTTCTCTTCTACCCACTCTGGAAGGGTTTTATGGCTTTTCCCTCGTGGATCTCTACCAATGAGGCTAGAGTAGCTAGGGCATCTCGCGAACTGCTCTTTTCCTCGTGCAAGTAGCTGAAGGTCACTTCTCCGAACTCCTGTCCAAATAACTCCTCCATACGGGCATGATACCGCCGCAGTTGTGGTCCACAGCCTTCCACTTGTTGGAAACCCGGTTGATGATCGTGGCCGAGTCTCCGTAAACTTCTAGCTCCTCGACATATTCCTTTTCTAAGGCAACTTCCAAACCAAAGAATGCAAGCTTCATACTCGCTAACATTGTTCGTGGCGTGTGGAAGTTCAACTTGAGGGCCATGGGAAGGCGTATGCTCATCTTTGGGATCGACCAAAGAGATCCCGATACCGCTTTCCTCTTTTGTTAGCGCCCTCACAAAGAACAATTGCCATCGGTTTTCAAGCTCGACCGCAAAGATCCCTTCATCTCGGGAATTGGGGTTCGTGCCCTCTCGTCTTCATTACCGGGAAAGTTTGCCAGTGGTCTAACAACGCTTGACCCGATGGCCTTTCTCGGTCACATAGTTGATGTCGTACTCGCTAAGAAGAAGGACCACTTTCGCTAGACGCATCGAGAGGGAAGGCTTATCAAAGATGTATTTGATGGGGTCCATTTTTGAGACCAAATTCACAGGCGGGCTTCGCATATAATGCTTCAACTTGCCGACTCACCTGCACTCGCCCCGCACAGTCTTTTTCACATGCCGAGTAATTGAGCTCACTTCCCCGTAGCCTTCCGGGCCGACAAAGTAAATGGCGTTTCTACCCGAGAGTCTTTCTTCTCCCGAGCAAGCATAGCCCCAACCGCCGTATCTGATAGTGAGATAGAGCGTAAGAGGTTTACGTCTATGTGGGGGCATAAGACGAGGATGTACCAAGTATGCCTTGATC